>CM076584.1:96688642-97055393 GCA_034641835.2 Pinus albicaulis
TGATCTTTTCAAAAGATATTTTAGCCCAAATTTCCATCAAAAAACTCAGAAAACCCTTTTTTCTATTTTAAAATAGTTTTAAAGCTTCTAAACTTTTTCCACGGACCTGTTTGGATAAAAAACTCAAATAAATTCCATCCTTAGTAAAATTGGCCCATTTAATCCTCTGCTAAAGTGATTTACTCCTGAAAAAAGTTTAAACTTGCAGAAGTAGCCCAAAAATTCCTAAAAATCATAGTACAAGCAAGCCTAAGTGATCCAAAATACCTAAATCAAGCCCTACTCTCACTTCTAAGACTGCCATAGTGGTAAATTCTCTTCAACCACTTGTTGTTGATATTTAACATATCCCTATAGCTGATACTAATTACAACATAGTCGATTCTATTGTGGAATTTAACTTGTTAGATATCCATAACTAGCATTTTCAAAAAATCTCTAGATAAGGAAGAAGATATCCATATTTGGGAATCCCATTTGGCCAAATATGTTGTCCCAGTAACTCACCGACGCCAAGAATTTATCAAATTGTGTCATAATTTTTATTTCCCTGATCGGAGAGCCATTATAAATGCTAACAAAGAAGTACCTTTCACTATCATTGCTCAATCTATCAACCAAATGTTGTAGCTTCAGCCTGACCTCCAAGCAGTTCCCTTATCCATAGAGGCCTTAACCTAGATGTATATTGGCCTAGATCTTCCTAAAAGATTCATGATTTTTAGACATTCATGCCTTCACATGTAGAAACCCCAAAGATAAATCCTCCATACTCTACTAATAAATTCCCAGAAGGTTCAATACATATAATCTCTATGCTCTCCTTCATCCTTGGATATTTCACTGATGAGCACACTGATGAATCCATCTTGGGATTCTTATCCACTTTATCCCTAGGTCAACCAACATCAGTCATCTTTGATTATGCTAGTTTCATTGCAGATAGTATCCATTATCATTTGACCAAATTTCCTATTGAAGAAGTATTTAGATATACTTTTGTCCTTTTCCATATGTTTCTATATTTCCAATCAGACAAATTTCCAGTTACTTTACAAAAACTTGACATAGAGTGAAATACTCTATCTATCATCTTTTGGACTACACTGCTCAGAAGAGAATGCACAAATTTTACATATTCTGACTTTTGATATTTATTTTTGCATCCAGTAAGAACAATGTTGGCCAAAGCAGAACAACCAATAATTAATGAATAAATGAAAAAGAATTGCAGTTGTCAGAGAAGAGTAAGGTTCATGATTGGTACCTATATGGGAAGCACACTAAAATCAGAGTATTTGGGGCAAACTTGTTACCTTACATGTTACCCAAGCATGTCTCTATGAGGATATTTTCCTTGGAGTATCTTAGGCAGATCCTTAATTGTGATTCTATTAACTTCATGGCAGCCAAGAATAAAACCCAATTCAAGTTCAATAATCAGATAGGGCCATTTATATGAAACCACAGTGATGCAGAGAAAAAGGTAACTCACGAATTGTTGGAATTTATATTTGAAGAAAGTTTCCCATGGAATTATAATCCACAAGGGATCTTAAGTAAACTAAGGGTAAAATTTAAATTGACACCCTTTATCCACGAGTCAAAACCAGAATAGAGAAGCTTGCCAATCAGATTGAGTGGGTTGAAAACACTTCAACAGATGCAATGAAAAAAAGGACAGATGCAATGAAAAAAAGGGATACTAGTAACACTTTTGGAATTGCAAAACAGCCAGAGACATCCACTAAGAGAATCAGAGAAGAGGGAGCTTATACTAAAGAAACTACAACTGAGACCAAGTTTAAGATAATCTACAACAAAAGGCCTAAAGTAAGCTCAGTTGGTAAAGATAAAATGACAATTGACATAGATGATATAGGTGCACCAGAAACTAATTTTGATACTGTAATAGTCACCATAAACGAATTAGATCCTAATAATCAGAAACAATGAAGATACACAGCTAATGGAGAGACAACAAAGCATGGAAGCCTCTTCCTCATAGGCAGCTGAGGAAAAAGACTTTGATATTAAAGAGAAATCTAAACAAATCAAATTGAAGAATGAAGAAATCAAAACTAAATTTTACTCTCAATTTTTGAAGCAGAAACCAGGTAATCAAAACAGATTTCTATCAGCCTTTGACTACTGAAGTAAAAATATGATTATTTCATTCTTACATCCCATAGTACAAGTACCAAAATTAGTTTTTGATTATTAGAAATGGATGTAGAAGTAGCAACAGACAGTATTCATGAACTACATCAGATATAATTTCACAGGAAAAGCTCAGAGATGTTGTATTCTATTATGACAACAAAATCTATGAGTGCTCACAAGCTCCTAAACACCATCTTCAACATGCAAGATCAAATGAAGATGGACAAAGCCTCATTGTATGCCAAGGATCTAAGGATAAAAGCCTTAGAAGAATTAGTGTTACAGGTGGGATATGATCCTTCTAATATCAAAGCAACAGAATTATTGGTGAAAAATAAAAATGAAGATATATCAGCTTTGGGGAAACAACTCGAACTTCCTCAAAGTGAGCATCCTCAAAAAAAAGAATTTATCTAGGAACACAGTGAAAAAGATGAAATGATGAATTTAATTCTTCAGTTGACAGCTCAGATTAAAGAGATGGAAATACAAATGGAAAAGCTTTTGTTATAGCATCATTTCTCACCTTGACATGATTCATGATTGCTACATGGCTTTATGGGCACCCATTCCTACAGACTTGGACAAATTCACTTAAAAACAGTGGAAAATCCTTCATACGCGACTATGCCCGTGTTTTTCTGCGTGTATACGCTAGTACAGCTAGACTTTTCCGCGTATGCCATTTTAATGATTAAAAAATATATAAAAATCCCTAATTTCGCGCTGGGTTGATAGTTACTCAGGTAGTTCAACTACCCCAGCCCGTGGCCAACTGTTTCCAACTGCTGAAACTACTTGGAGGGACTATAAAAGGACCTCATATGTATGGCCTAAGGGAGAGAGAGAATTATTATTATTATACTCTGTTGGTTCCTTATCCAAGTCTGATTCCCCGTGCCTCCTGCACTTTCCCAGTTCATTTCAGGAAACCCTTGTTTCCTTGAGATACACATCCCTTTATATGTTATCTCGTATGCACTCATTTGGAAGGAGTCTTAGCGAGGCAAGAGCTGGACGGATCCGGACGACGGTCTGCGAAGGCCTTGGAAGGATCAGGTGATCTCTCCACTTACTTTTGTACGTACTATTTTTATAATACAGAAGTATCATGATGTTCCCGAAGTAAACGTGTTAGTGTATGCTTTAATGTATGAAGAATATTTGTTATACAAGCATTTATGATGATTTATTTAATGTTTTATATGAATCTCACTAACATATAGAGTAGAAATATACTGTACAACTTGTCCTTTGTGCTGGTTTCTTCTTGTATTTCAGGTGAAAGAGGAAGGACGGTTACAGGGAGTTTGAACTCCACGTGGATCTACTTCAAACGTAGGACCAACGGGTAAACCTCTCATTCTGCTCTATTTCGTTTTCATGACTGTGCATGATCGTGTGAGTCTCTGTTAAGTAGTACGCCCCTGCTCTGTGGAGGTTGAATCCCAACCAACCTCTAGGGTGTTAAATCCCCGAAACAGAGCTGGCGACTCCGCTGGGGATCACATTTTTGTGATTCTCCTGTTGGGTTGTTTCAGCTGTTTGGTAGGTTGCCAACAGTTTCTTCTGTCTTTTACAGTCCAGTTTGTTTTCTTGCAGTCAGTTTGACGCTTTGATACCTTTTCCAGGCTTGTACTTTTTATTTTTCATTATCTTTCTTTGTATACGCAGTTTTTCTTGCACACAGTCGCGTATACCCGCGAGTTTGTGTAGAAGGAACAGCGTATACGCGGTTTTCCCTCAACACAGACGCGTATACACGCCTGTTGCATAACTGCAAGGTCGCGTATACCTAGGCTGAATTTGAAATTTCAAGATTCTGGTGTTTTTGGTCTGTTCTGGCTATGGAGGCCTGTGTTTGCAGTGTCTTTGTACTTACTGGAGTGTGACAGAAGTGGTTTTAAGTCTTGGTTCTCTTTCGTTTGCCCGAAAACTGATCTTTTGGCGAAGTGTTCTTGTTGGTGCTAGCACTCCTGGATTGAGTTCCAAGATCGCTTTCTGAGCGTTCTTGGCTGTTCTGTTTTACCAGAACAGAGAGCTTTTGCTCACTGACTTGCTCCTGTCTTTGTGTTGTGCTTTGCATTGCGTTCTTTGCTTTGTTTTCGATTGGTTTTCTTGAGTTTCGTAAGCTAGGGTTTTGTTGCATTTTTTGAAGATCTTTTCTTGTTTCTTTGGAGTTTTGTGTTGCAACAAATTTGCACTATTTCTCTTGGCTATTTGATTGAGTTTTTAGTCTTCCGTTGCCCTTATTGATCTTGCTATCATTAGTTTTATAAGGTTTGGGGGCATAGTTGGAGTTTATGCTTCAAATTCGGTCTCATTTTGGCTTGGATTGAGATAGTTGTTCTTGGTTTTCTTGAAGCTCTTGTTTTATAAAACTGAAAAGCCCAAAAAACATTTGTTTTGCTTTTTGTTTTTGCATATCAAAAACTCAAAAAACATTGTTTTTGTTTTTGTTGTTGCCTTTTTCATTTTCGTTTGGCTTCATCTTTTGGGACTTTAGTGAATTTTCTTGCTTCTAGTTTCCCGCTTGATTGTGAAGGGAGGTTGTCTTTTGATTTCTTCTTTTTCCTGTTGAGTATTTTGGTGTCTTATATTAAGAGTTCTTGTTTGCAAGAATTAGCTTTCTGGATATCAAAAGATTAGTTGAAACTGAAGAAGCCTTTTGGGAAATTTCACCTTGTTTCAAGGGACTTTCTGCATCTTAGAATTTACATGTTAGTGGTCATTTGCATTAGGTGCATTGAATCATTTAGTTAGCTTCTTAATTTTTTGTGCGTGTGAGTTTGTAATTCGAAAAGAAAAATACATTTTTAGCCTCGTAGAACTTACATAGAAATTGCTCTTCATCGAAAGACTAAGAACTGCATGTGCATGTAGTCGGGTTTTTATTAATTTCTTTTGCGTCAGAACATCATTGGTTTCAACTCCATATCCTTGTGACTTAATACAACAGCCCTTAAAATAAGCGATTAAATCTAAAATCAACTAGCGAGTTTTATTTAGTGTCAATCACCAACTAGCTAGGTTGTAGGGCCTTGGAATAGGAGAGAGGAGAGTTAACTCTCCAAGGCCGCTCAAACAGACATAGAAGTTTACTAATTGAGCGAAATCCAACTCCGTGAAGTGGACTGGGAAATCTCTCATCCGAGAGTCAAGCGCGAGGGGAAGTGAAGGTTAAGAAGAAGGATACCCCCCCTCCGATTAGCTGAATCTAACCTCAAGACCGTTCCGCCCAGCTTCTGATACGGATTGGTGTCCATAATTGTTGTTCCTAGGTTCCACACAGGTGACTGCGGGGGGGAATACCCGTGGTACCTGAGGCAGACGTCGCATCACTTCCAGCAGTACTTCTGGGGGGTGCCCTTGCGAAGCTTGGGTGCTTGAGCCGGCAAAGGCTGTTTTTAGGAGGTCGGCGTAACTGCTTCTGATACCTTCGCTAGTTTTTCTGGGCCCTAATCATCCCAGACTGCTTTCGGAAGGTCCTATACTTCGCTTTCCTGTATTTTGGTGTCCGGTCCTCATCACCCGGAGCGGAAATACTTGGAGGCTGTTTGCTTGCTGTTTCTCAGGGTTTTTGATTTTAGTGAGTGCTCTTTGCTCCTAGCTTGCCTAGCTTTTCATTTTTCTTGAGTCTAATATAATAAATTTGTAAAAGTGGCTGATCAAGCGCCTCGACGTTCGAGGAGAGTCCGGGGGTTATCTCCCGAGAGTGCAGAGCCTTCTTCGAGAAGGCGTAAGAGCGATCTAGCAGGTGGTTTTCACCCTGTAGAGTCTGACGCTGTGGAGAGAGATCCTCCACTAAGGTGTGAAGGTTTCATTGCTGATTCCGGTGTCGGTTCCGAGAGGAGCGTTTCGCTCACCTCGAGGGTATTGTTTCCTTAGGAGGAAGATTTTCGGATAGAAGATATACCTGAGCCTGCAGCTACAGGTCCATCTCCTCTTCCTCTTAATCATCCGTTTGTTATAGAGTACATCGGACCGGAGTCTGAGAGACCGCCGGATCTTCCTTATCTTTCTTATCTTTCGATGGCCACGACTGGGAACGCGGCTTCTACCGTGAGTGCTGCGGGCATTCAGACCCCTGTTTCTGTCGAGGCGGGGGGCACTCTTGCTCTATCTTCGAGTGCTTCTAGCACTGCTATGTTTGGCTCTGGGTTCACCCAAGCATATGCTTCTCAATCTGGTCCCTTTGTTTCGGGGATGTCCATTGCTGGAAATCCCTCTTTTTCCTTTACCGCCGGTGCAGCTGGATCTACGCCCATGTCCAACATGGCTAGTGGATCAGCTTCTTTTCAGGGTTTCCCCTTTGGGACTGGGCATATTCCTAGTCCTAATCCTTCTTTAGGGTCTTTTCCTTTTACGTCCCAGACCCAAAGTTTTAATCCTTGGGCTCAGGGGCCAAGTTTGGCTTCTTTTACAGGATGGAATCCTATGTTTGCAACGTCGGGGGCAGGGAATCAGTTCATCGCGAGTCATCCAGGGAATGCTTCTTTCCCTGCATCGAGTGCTTATCAGTATTTTTCTCCTCTATCTAATGCATGGAACCCCTACCAGGGGCTTACATCTTCGGTCAATACTTCGGCGGGGGGAACTAGTCTGGGTCTTGGTAACTCGGCGTGGGGAGGAGGTTCTTCTCCGTTTTCTACGGGTCCTTTCTGGCAGCCTGGTGCCTCATCAAATCCAGGCTATTCTTTTCAGAATGTGGGAAATCCATCCCATGAAGGATGGAATTCTCAGGCTCCGCCGCGATTACCATTTCTGGCAACGTTAAACTTGCCAGACTTGGCGAAGTTCACTAATGACCCGATTCAGTATAGTCCGGGTTGGCCTCCGGTTCCAACCAAACTTCCTTCAGACATTCCTAAGTTTGAAGGTAAGAATGGTGAAGATCCGGCAGACCATGTCACCACATTCCACTTATGGTGTTCATCCAACTCTCTGATCGACGATTCGATTAGATTGAGATTATTTCAGCGCACCTTAACTGGAAACGCCGTGAAGTGGTATATAGAGCTTACTGGGGGCAGTTTCGCCACATTTGGAAAACTGACTGTCACTTTTCTTAACCATTTTCAGTTGCCCGTCAGATATGAGGCTGGGACCGAACTCCTGGCTAATTTTAAGCAGGATGAGGCAACTCACATTTCTGATCATATTCAGGAATGGAGGAGAAGGAAGAGGCTTATCAAAGCCCATATTCCGGGTGAGTTCCTTCTCGAGTGGTTTTTGAAATCGCTTCAGTTAGATATTTCAAAGGATGTATCCATGTCAGGGGTATATTCCGAGGAGCAGGCCATCTTTAGGGCCCAGCAGTTAGAGTTGATCTATTCTCAGTCTGGCATGCTTTACAAGTATTTGCCTAATGCTCCTCGCTCCAAATTGGATCTATCGAAACCCAAACCTGGTCCGCATGGTGACGGACTTGTCGGATCGGTCGGTAGTAGTGCAGCCAGCCTGCTTTCTCAATTGCAGCAGTTGTCTTTACAATCTGCTTCTTCTGGTCAGGCTGTGCCTGCTGATTCTTCACCTTCCCAGTCTTTGTCCATTAATGTTGTCCAATCTTCTGAACCCAAAGGAAATCAACAGTCCGATGGGAAGAAGAAGGGACGTAATAACAAGAAGAAGGGAAAGAATGGGAAGGGCAATGCAAATAAGACCAACGAGCGTGTTGGTGAAGGGCAAAAGGAGAAAAAGAAAGTTAAGTTTCCGTGCAAGCTTTGTGCCGGAGACCATCTCACGCATCTTTGCCCAAAAATTCAGGATGCTCAGCGCCTGTTATCTCAGCAAGGTTCTTCTAGTTCCCAGGCTGTGTTAACAAACCCTTTTCCCCAAGGGCAGCAATTAATTGCTGGCGCGAATCAAAATCCTGGGGCTTCCTCTGGAGGTCCTCAGGAAGGGGAAATTCCGTCGAATATCTTTATGATGAGTGCTCACGTGGATGTCGCTACGAGATCCCGTGATTATGGCGGAGAGGAATCTTCGAAAGCTAAGGAAGTTCCTGATGCTACTGAGCCGCTTCACATCACGAAGCCAACTGTTGAGTCTATGCCTCGGATACCGAAGGCATCCTCTAAACGGTCAACGATTAATCCGAACATGAGGGCTGCCCAGAACTACTCGATTGTAGAAGATCTGGCGCAGAGTCCTTGTGCTATGTCAGCGTTAGAGGTACTCCAGTCTTGTCCGGCTCAGCGCAGTGCTTTGCTCACTGCCATTGGAGCTATAGATCCGAAAAATTCTCTTCTCATTACCTTTGATATGAAGAATTTTAAGAAGAGACTTCCTCATCATATGGCCTTCCATATTAAATCATCGTACCGGAAGACTAATATCTTTCGCACGGTCGTTGATGAGGGTGCTTCTACTTGCGTGATGTCTGTCGCATGCTGGAAGACACTAGGATCTCCCAAAGCTGTTCCATCTAGCACTATTCTTACTGCATTCGATGGCCATTCTCATAGGCCCCATGGTATTGTCCCGGCTTTGCCCATCTGTGTTGGGGGCAAAACCGTTAACATAGAGGTTGAGCTAGTAGATGCAGCCTTGGACTACAACCTTCTGTTGGGGAGGAACTGGATATATGATATGGATGCCATTGCATCTTCACTATTTCGGATAGTATGTTTCCCCCACGAAGGGAGAATAGTTACGGTGGATCAACTGGACTGTCCTCCTGTAGACCTGGATGCGCCTCCTGACTCATCTGTCCCTAAGTTGGACAATACTAAGGCACCTATCGAGAATCTGGGAGTTGGAATGTATTCTTCCCTGATGGGATCTTTTGATCTTCCTCCTCCTAAGGTGTTTATCAATGCTATTTCATCCTCCAAGGCTCCCCTTCGAAGAGAGTTCTTTCGAACTCATTACTTTTCGGACCCTTGGACCTTACCTTCCCCAACTGCCACTTTGGAGGAAGGGCAAGTGGGTGGAATGGCATTCCCGATTTCTGCAGCTGAGATTGCATATCAGTCTGTTGTTGACACTGCAGAGTCTGATCCAGCTCCTCTTTCGCCGGAAGAGTTGGATGGTGATGTGGCTCCGGCTTGGACGCTTACTTCTTCTTCTGCCCGGGATTGTCTAGATACCACTCTTCCATCTGAAGAGGCCATCCTGGAAGCAATGACAGGTATAGAGAGACCGTGGGATGACTTGCATCATCGGTCTTACTTCCTACCTGACTTGAGCGAAGTCGAAGCTATTTTTCCAAGTCCTCAGTCTCCTGGACCTGTTCACCCAGTCTTGAGCCCCTTAGCACCAGCACAGGTTTATGCTGAAGGGAACATGGCTGTGATCTCTCCGACTATCCCGGTGAACATCTCCGGGAATCCCAACATTATTGAGAACGTTTTCATTGGAGCTGAATGTTCCCGTGAAGAAGTTCAAATCTATACCGAGCTCTTCAAAGAGTATAGGGATGTTTTTGCTTGGTCTTATGAGGAAATGCCTGGCATAGACCCATCTATCGTCCAGCATGAGATCAAGACGTATAAAAACGCTAAGCCGGTCAGGCAAAAACTTCGTCCGGTTAATCCTAGGAAGGCAGCAGCTATCAAAGCTGAAGTTGAAAAGCTGCTTAAGGCGGGATTCATTTTCACAGTTCCTCTGACTGAATGGGTTTCAAACCCCGTTCCTGTTGATAAAAAGCAAGGAACAATTCGAGTGTGCATCGATTTCAGAGACCTGAATAAGGCGTGTCCTAAAGATAATTACCCCACACCCTTCATTGATAAGATTATTGATGAGTGTGCCGGTAACGAAATTTTTTCCTTCATGGACGGTTTTTCTGGTTACAATCAAATTACTATCCGTCCAGAAGATCAACATAAGACCGCATTTATTTGTCCCTGGGGTACGTTTGCATATAAGAAAATGCCTTTTGGTCTGAAAAATGCTGGAGCCACTTTCAGCGGGCCATGTCTTACGCCTTCCACGACATCAAGAAAATTATCGAGGCATACTTAGATGATCTAGCTGCTCATTCTCGAAAGAGGATGGATCATCCAGGACACCTCCGGCAAATATTTGAGAGATGTCGTTTTTATAAAATTTGTTTGAATCCGAACAAGTGCGTTTTCGCGGTAACATCCGGTCGGCTGTTGGGATTTATCGTGTCTAATGAAGGGATAAGGGTAGATCCCTTCAAGGTTGAGGCAATACTTCGGTTGCCTCCCCCGTCTTTAATCCGTCAACTTCAAAGTCTCCAAAGGAAGTCTAACTTTCTTCGGAGGTTTATCGTTAACTATGCTGAGATTACAAAGGGATATATGAGACTGTTGAAGAAAGGAGTCCCTTTTCTTTGGGACGACTATGCTCAACGCTCATTCGATGCCTTGAAAAAGGCATTGACCTCTGCTCCTTTACTGAGTCCACCCGATTATAGCAGAGATTTTCTTTTGTATCTGGCTACAGCAAAATCTACCATTGGTATGGTTCTGGTTCAGGAGGATGATGCTCTGGCTGAGCATGTTATTTACTACCTTAGTCGAGGACTGGTAGGACCTGAACTGCGATACACCCCGATAGAAAAATTAGCCTTAGCAGCAGTTCATGCTGTGCAGCGACTCCGGCATTATATTATTCTTCGTAAAACTTATGTCTTGGCAGCTGCCAAATCCATTTCAGTTTGTCCTCAGCAGGCGAGTGATTGGGGGCAAATATAATAGATGGATTGTGATTTTACAAGAATTTGATCTAGAGTTCATGTCTGCCAAATCCAAGAAGTCATTAGTTTTTGCGGAATTGATCTCCGAGTTGCCTTGTGGAGAGGCGATGATCTATGATGAGTCCTTTCCGGACGAACACTTGTTTCTAATCTCTCCACAAGATCCTTGGAGTCGAAACACTTGTCCAAGAAAAGGAAACATTGAAAGAACTAGAGATTCCTACAGTCATTCCAAATATCACTACTGTTGTGCCTTCAACTTTAGGTGAAATGTTGGCACCCAAAGAGCCACTGACCACTGCAGTGCCAATGAATTCTTCCACAACTTCAGCTACTGAATCCTCTACAACAGCAGTACAGCCTACAGATCAGGCCAACCAACTAGTGAAAGAAATGGGAGAGATGTCTTTAAAGACAAATGAAATCAACAGATTGACTAAAATGGTAGAAAATCTTGAGAGTTCAAATAAATTGGCTCAAATAAATGCTAAAACAAATGAGCAGAAAGCCATCATATTAAGTGAACAACTGAAGAAATTGCAAGATGAGTTAAAATTTACAGAACAAATTGCTTACATCAAAAACTACCTTTGGAATAATGTCATTGAAGCCATCCATGATGTATGGCCCTCAATTCAGGTAATTTTGAAAAAAGAGAGTTATTACTAGCAACATAAGATGAAATTTAGAAGACACAAGATGAATTTTCTAATAAACCATAGCAAGTTGTAAGGTTGGTCACTTTCCTTAATAGCAAGAACAGACATGAGTTGGAAGAACTCAAAATCAATGATAGGACAACAACTATCTTAGAAATTAGGAAAGTCACTACTAAAAGAAATTTGATGAGGCAACTTGAACAGAAATGTGAAACTATGAATACTATAATAACTAGGTTCATGATTAAGTTCAAAAATCTAAGGCAAAAAGAACTGCCTGATATTATGGTTCTTAATGACAAGATAATGCCTCAGAATGATTATGACAAAAATATAAGGGAATTTTCCCAGGAACAGGTAAATAAACGACAAAGACATGGAATTCCAATGGGGAAAGTCTTATTGAAGAACTTTGAAGACTTATTTTATTTGTAGTATGAGATCAAACATTTATTTGTCATCAAGCCAACCTTTGCTAGATATACTAAAGCTGACGAGAATTTCAGGAAACTAAAAAATATGCAATTCCTAAAAATGAGGATTGGCAAGAACTTACTGATTTATTATGAAAAATGAAAGACACACAAATGAAAGAGAAAAAATATGTTTGCTGATTTCACTATCAAAAAATATTTTACAGTAGTAAAGAAGTTTGACTAAAGGTTAAAGAGTATCTGAAATGAAAGAGTATCAGTGAGGAAGAGTATCACTAAGAAAGAGTATCGGTCAAGGCAGCTCAAATTCTGAAAAATATCTAAGAGCCAACAAGGGGGAGACATAGGCAACCAAATGCTTCTTATCCTAAAACAGTTTCTAATTATTTTGGATAAAATAGGATAGCTTGTTGATTTGTTAAGCTGTTGTCTCTATTATTACTGTAAAGATATTTTATTTTCCTAAGTTAATTCCTAGAATTTTTCTAGTATATTTTGTAAGACATTATGTATAAATACTTCAACTTTAGAATTATTTTGTGTGGAATAAAATTGCTGGAAATTGCTATAGATATTTTGTTGGACTTGAAGGCTTTGTATTCGAATTTTGAGTAGCAGACTAAATCAACCATTTGGCATCATACTTCAGGATCCTCATGATAACATATATGGAGTGAAGTGTTTTCTAAACTTTTCATTGATATCTTTCTTTGTTACATGCATCCATCTGTGTTTAATTCTAAATTTGAATGAATAACTAGGAGTATTACTACATGATTTGTTAAAAGCACCATGTCTTTAACTAGTTATCATTTCTATGTTTTCTTCTGATTTTCAGTGTAGATAACCCTTAATTTCTCCCTCTCCTGTTTGACCTCTACCTACTACTTCCCTTTTCCATATCAAAGTATCCTTAAGTGCCCTTTAACTCGATCACACCATTTCCAAAACAAATTTCCAAGATCTCCAAGGGTTATCTATCTTTCCCTGAAGACATTTGACCTTTTAGGCCCTGATCCTAGTTTTGTTAGCTTGAATTTTGACTCATTACCTCAATGGACAAATAGATTTCCCTCTATTCATACTTTCATGTGAGTTTTTCCAACCAAACCAATAAAAACCAAAACCAACTGCCCATTCATAACTAACCTAATATATACAAAATAAACAAAGATAAATCTTAAAGAGAGAGCCCTCTTTGAACCCTAGGAAGGCTATATCCTAGAGTTTGAAGTAGGTTTGTGGTTACCTCTAGTATTATTTGACTAAAAACCAAAAATATCACAACTTTAGAGTTACTAGAGTGATAACAGTAAGGACCTAGTTTGATAATAATTGCCTATACTTTCAAGAATTGGGAGAAAATTGAAAAAAGAATGAATTTTGTATACTCAATTGTAATGAAAAAATCAATACATAAACCAACTAAGTTAATATTAGTTGCATTCAAACACTAAATATAACAAAAGCTAAGTGTGATTTATGCTATGTTAATCTGCATCTACACTAACACCCTCGTTTAAGCATAACTTAGGTGACTATGATGCAAGATGGATGAGACTTTGCAACAAGGTCATTCTAGGTACCCATGTACAATGCAAGAAAAATGAAAGAGGGAAAACCCATTGGGAAAAAAAAATCCTCAAAATTTTCTGCAAAACTAAAAAAATGCAACTACTAGGAATTTTTGTCCTTCAACCTTAGATGATGCCACGAAAATTGAAACTTTTGCTGACTTAAAGTGTCGGAATTATGCTTAGAACAAGGATAGTAGTATAGATAGCTAATCCCATCATGAAGCAATTCTATGATGTAGTTCATGTGGACCTTGATAGTTTTTGTCTATTTCCGCTACACTAGATCTCTCCAAAACTTCAGTGTACTTAGATTGTTGCACCATATGATTGTTGAATAATGGACAATGATACCCATTGTGATAAGGAAATGTTGCAATGAGATGGACTAAACTACAACATTGACGGATCCTATATACTCAACCTTTATTGTTGATAAAGCAATGACAACCTGCTTCTTGCTTGACCAACAAATGGGTCCAGATCTAAAACTAAGTACAAAGCCAAAAGTTGACTTCGTATTTGCAAATGGATCTAGAGAAACAAGAGTCCTTCTTGGAAGTACATTCAGGGAAAATTTTAAGAACCCCCAAAAATTTGTATGTATAATAAATGGGCGAATCCCCATGATACATAGGAAAAATGGAAGGAGATTTTATTAATAATATAATATGTATATATAATTTTTTTGGAAAATCTCTCACAAGATTATATTATCTTGAAAAATCATGGAAAATCACCAGTACAAATGGTGAATCATTGTCTAGTGGAGTTGGGGGTGTTCGTTCCAATGAAGATATGGTATTTGAATGAGGAGTTGAAGGAAGCGAACCACTGAGACCAGGCATGGCACATGGTGACTCATGAGGGAAGTAGTTCTCATGCAGTTTGGAAAACATGTTCTTCTAGTTATACTAAGCGTAGTGTTGTTGCTCATGCTACTACTAGCACTGATATATGAGGAGTTTGAGGAGTCCTCCGACTCGAATCCAAATGATATTTATGTAGCTCCTGGTGATGATCTCATGTTTAGTAGTGGTGTTGAGTTTGATGAGTGATCATGAAGGCAACAATATATTCAAATTTGAACAGACCCATTACACAAAATCCATGAAGAGAAAACTCTAGAAAAAATATTTTCGTGCAAATCTATATTCTACCACATTTTTAGAACACCTTGCTGCTCTGCAAATAGATCCATGAGATGAAGAATATGGTAAAAAAAATGGGGACCGATATGTTTTATGGGAAGGAAAACTATTCCTATTCAAATTCTTTCATATGCAGAGACTTGATAGTTTTTAGTGAAGGAAATATTTCTGAGCTTAGGGGTTTCACAGAACCTTTTTTAGAGAGAGCACCAAAATGTATGAATTTATATTAAAATTTTATAGTTT
The DNA here is from genome assembly GCA_034641835.2 of Pinus albicaulis. Lineage (NCBI taxonomy): Eukaryota > Viridiplantae > Streptophyta > Pinopsida > Pinales > Pinaceae > Pinus > Pinus albicaulis. The sequence goes on from CM076584.1 coordinate 96,703,538, forward strand.
ATATGCATTATAGACATGGCTATTAGAAGTGGAATAAAACACTTCAAATATTAGCAAAAGATATCACTACAAATTTTTGCACTGTACAAAGGATTTATCTAATGTGCATGCAACAAAGGCTTCCTTATGTGACTTTGACAATAGTATCACTTGAAACAATATATTTTTTTTATGTTCAATAAACAGGCTTTGATGTTGTAAATTCAACCAGTCGGGGCATAATTCGACTTGTCGACTTTTCTACCCACAACAGACTCAAATGGAGGAGACTTAGAATAACTCCCATCAACCCACACAACATGATGATCACCTCCCTCCTTTGTAAAGCTCACACATAGAAGTAAAAAGTTACAGGTAGAGATTAACGCCACCTCAATATGCAGATTCATTATATCTCGAGGAGACCCCTCCACCCATGAGACCCTTGAAATAGTGTCTTTGTCCAGGCCCTTTTTACAATCACATAAGACACCCTCCTTCCCACTGATCCAGGTCTCTACAAAGAGCAGACTATATGCACAAGATCGAATCTTCCAATTTATCCAAATTTCTCCATCAGGGGATTATTCACTTTATCTTCAGATGGTAGGAGACATTCACCTAGTAGCAATACATTTTTAGAGGCCAGTAATTTCTCCTATTCCTCCCTAATTAGTAGGTGATAACTCCTCCAAACATTGATCACTTTCTGCAGGAAACCTTCAATCAAGATATTTCTCCTAATTCTCAAGTTCTTGAGAGGGGTCATTTCTTCTCTTGGACTCTCAACTCTGTAACATTTTATATCTTAGATGAGAATTTGACCCTCTAGGTCTTGGACCTCAGAGGTTAGATATTTTGTTTATATGAGTTGCACTCATGCTCCCACTAAATACTATTTCTGATGTACCCTGCAGTCCATTCGACCTATTTGTTGTGATTTTCTTCTTGAAGCTTTATGCTACATCCCTCCACCTGCAACTATTTAAGGATCTTGAGAAGAGGCGACATAGAGCTGGAGGAAATTCTAGATTTCAACTTGAGCACTAGAATATCAATCACATCTTTACACTTTGGGCCATAATTGAGGAAGCCAATATTGTTCCTAGAAATTTTCTTTTGTTTCGTAGACTTTCAAAAATGCTTTTGACTCTGTCCCCATAGAGGATTTTTTCCACATACTCGGAGATATTCGCATCTGAGAAACCCTTTTTTCAACCATTATGCATTTTATATTAGCCAATCCTTAGTCATATATGCACCAACACACGGGCTATGAGATTTTATCCTAAGTATCATTGCGGTAAAACAAGGTTTCCCCTTGTCCCCTACACTATTTGGATCTATATTAACAAGGTTGAGTCCTTGCATGAGCACATCCAAGATGGAAATGGTTGCCTTCTACACAATGTCTTAATTTATATTTTGATGTTTGTAGATTATGTGGCCCTTCTAGTCTCATCCCCAGACAAATTTCAAATACAAGTCGATGCCCTAGCCCTTTTCTGTGATCTTCATCAGTTGATTATCAACCTAGGTAAAAAACAAAGTCATCATCTTCAATGTGTTGAATAAAATTCTTCGTGATCACCATTTATTTCTCAAAGGAGAGGAGATTGAGATCAAAACCTCCTATACTTATCTAGGGGTACTCTTCACAAGACCTCACTTTAGTTTGCAACATGCACTTCAGCCCTGACTCAAGAAGGGCTATGGGTCCTTGGAATTTCTTGAGAGGTAGTGTTTCTCAAATATTTTTCAAGAAATATCTACCAAGATGTCACTCATGCACACTCTTGGCCTAACCGAGAGTTCTAAATGGTTCTAAGGTTTGGGTACCTAGTTTACTAGAGTCTAGTTGGTCTTCTACAAAGAGAGTATAGATCATCCTCCTTTGTTGCATTGTTCAATGCAAGTAGTCAATTCCTTAACCCATCATCCCTATAGAGTTTGCAGCTCACCCCTTCCTACTTGAGACAATGTTTTTTCTTATCCCTCTTTTACACTATGCTCAAAAATCCGTTGATACGAAAAGGGGCAATGATCGGTATCCATACTTGACCTTTTTCTTAGCAAATTCCATTGAAACAACTACTCCTTCATCTCTATCTCCTTGCTTCAACTAGTATTATGATGTAACAACTTCCTCCATTCAAATATTCCCTATATGCACCTGAACATATTTTACCAACCAAATAAAAGATGAAAAAAATCATCCAAGAGAATATCTGTAGGATGTAAAAATTAAAATGTACAAAGTAACAAATTAAAAGATGTAAAAATTTGAATCACACATGCTTCAATTTATAGGACAGTTTGAAGGGCTTAACCTATGAATGTGGTGTTGCTTAAGGTTTTATTAGAAGTACTTAAAAAAAAATACAATATCCATCATGTTCCAGCTTTGTGGCTATCTCAAAATAATTTTCAAACATAAAATTACAACATACCATCACAAGGATATTACTCATGGTTTAACAGTTAAGACTTGAAATCTTATATTAACAATTTCCTTTTACATGATTCTAGTCTTCTTCCCATGCCTTAGAACCATGGCTAAAGGGGAGTGCTACATGACTGAGGATTTGTAATTCCAGTCAACATAATTATAACTAATTATGAGAACACTATAGCATTGATTATATACAAGATTTCTTAAAATAAATATTTTCTTACGGCATGAATTATAGTGCATAGATAGAAACATAGATGGTTTCCAACAAAAATCACCCAAAAAGATAGCAAACTTCAGAGGAGACACTTATTTCACTTTGATGACCACCACCACCATCACTTCCACATTCATCCTCCTACACCTCAAGAGCTGCAGGTGCCACTGTGCCCCTGCAAATAGATCAATGAAGTGAAAATTACAGTTGAAACATTCTATATTTTTACAAAGAGTTACAATGCACATTCAAAAGAACGAGACCAAGCCTTCTAAATTAAGCATTTCCATGCTAGTGAACAATTTCTACATAGGGAATAAAACACTATTATCACAAGTCAATCCTATAGAAAGAGGATAAACACTAAACCCAACTAAACATTTCCATTTATTGGAACTACCCATCATCAAAATTAAGTAAAACCAATCTACAAATTTACGATTAAATTACAAGCATGATATGTCAGAGAGGCAAATTTTCTTAATAGAAGGTGGCTTGGGACTCGAAGGATCACAAAAATTAAGTAGAATATAAGACCAAATAATTATTTCAACAGTTTTTCATTCACAAATATTTTATTTAACTTCCACATTATTTTCTAATAAAGTCTATTATTTAATAACACAATAGTATTAATATGTAAATATCACATTTTAGAATACTGTTATATCAACATCTAATTATTTTTAATATTATTATGATAATGTCGAGTCTCAGAGCGAGCCAACAATTCCAACTCACCTTCTTGTATAAATTTTAGGGGATGCCAACTTTCACAGGAAAAACTGAGTATTTACAAACAATACTGAAATATCACTGGAACATCAGACAAGAGCCTGACACTTGTCTGCATAACCTATTGAACCCTTAGTTAAACTAAGAAGGGGGGGGGGGGGGGCGGGAGCGGGCGGCGGGGTCAATAATTTTAACACATTCATGGACTTTTAAAAATTTTTCATAAAACTTATTTACACCTTTATTTCATATTCAACTTAATATGTGAGTAGTCTTAGAATGTGAGCAAAAATTATTAATAATATGTAACAACAGAATTAATATGACATCAACAAATATTAAGCAGATTAGATAAACCATGTCAACACATAAACATTATGCACAGAGACACCAGATATACGTGGAAACCCATAAAGGTAGAAAACCACATCTTATTATTGTTGTGATGTAAAGGCAAGCTCCAACTCCCTCTCACCACTCGTTTTCTGTAAGCACCAACCTACAGGAGGCTCCAACCTCAAATTATGCAAGCTACAACTTGCAAGGAAGCTTCAACTCCCTCTTTTTCATCAAGAAACATTTGCTGATTTACCTTGGATATCATCTCTGTTCTGTACCTTTGATTTATTTTACTGTACTCCAATCTTCATATCTGCTTGATTATTTATTTTTCTTCAATTCTACATTCTCTTCTCTTTTATCAATTTACTCAGAGAAAATGTACCATTTCAACTTTACAGTGGGATTTTATCTTTCTCCGGAGACTTTCCTTTTACATCACAAACAATATGAACAGTTAAAAACATTCATTCAATTATAGTGTATATTTCGAATAGCACTCCTCTCTTCCTCTTTTCCTTCCTCATTCATCCCAAAAAAAAAAACTCTCTTTTTAGTTTTCTCTTTTATTCCCTGTTCATTGCAGTTATATAACTGCTGTATGTACAACTTCCTTTTAATCAAACATAAAATAACTCTCGGTGTCTTCAAAAAAATTTCATTAAACCATAATAAAAAAACCCAACTTATAATATTTCCAATTAATATTCGAATATTTTGGCCAATCCATTACATAGAAGTCTCTGCATTTACTTGGTTTTTACAATTTGACTCCACTTGTCAATAAGTTATACTGAACTCTATTTATGAGGGCGTCAATGAGTATCTCAACCTTAGACTTTGTTTTTAAACCTTAGGCATTTCAAAATGTATCCATATGTATTAAACATATAATCAGCTCCAGGCCATTCTTATGCGCGCATTCCACTTTAATATATGATATATTGCAATATATATCAACCCCGATGCATATTACAATATATACACGTTCCGTGGAGCCCACTTGTTAATGCATTTCCTCAATCAATGGTTAATAACATATCGCGCAGCCAACACTAATTTGATGGATATCGATCAGCAAAGATGCACGGACAATAATGCGTGATGGCGCACAATGAAAGTGGTTTTGTGGATTTTTTCAGGGACGTGTGTCGCTCGTTCTATTGAATCGCTCCAATTTCATAAAAACCACTTGCCCGGCGAAAGCGATGCGATGAAAACCGGAAACCCCCTTCTCTGTTCATTAGTCAGAGTTCCGTATTCTGAATTCCGCCTTCCGGTTTTCATCCTCTGAGTTCCGTCTTCCATGATCCGGTTCCATCTAGTACAAGGTTTTGCTCCCTTTTGGCTCAGGGTTTCGTTCAACGCTTCAAAATTTTATTGTAATTAACTTTGCCTACGACTGTGCACTGAACCACTCCAATTCACGACTCTGCTCTTGAATTACTTCTGGTCGACACAATTCATGAAATTTTATGCAGCATTAATATAATCAGAGGTTCACATATAAACAAAGGTTCCTATTGCAGAGTTATTATCTTCGTCCTCCGGTGGAATTTCGATATAGAAAATACTTCAATTAACTTCTCCACAGCATATACAAGCCTTAATTTCATTTAATTCGAAACATAAAATCGACCTTAACTGACATCAATTATTCCTTTAATTGCAGGGTTTCATCACAAAGCCTATTTTATAGGTTACCATATATCTATTGAATTAAGGCATATTCACACAGGACTAGTTCCGACAATGCACATCTGGTTCAGGAATGAATTATATATATATATATATATATATATATATATATATATATATATATATATATATATATATATGGAATCACTTACATTCATCTCCGGCCTGGTCTTTAGTAGATGGCCTTTCTAACAATTTTGTCCAAGGATTTTCAGTACACCACCCTCTGCAGCTCTTCCCTATGGCTCCAGAGTACAATTGACAAGCTTCAACTGATTTTAACACTTCCACTAATACTCCATAACTCAAAAAATAACCTTTGTATCAAACAATGGCCTTTATATCCTCATTACTCTATCTCTCCAGATCTGCTATCAAATGGCCTTCTTCTACTGTCCTCACTACTTTGCACCTTGAATAGCTCTCTGCTTCAGTTCACTGACGCCTTCCTCTTCTACCTCTGCCACCTCTCTGCCACTTTGCTTCTCTCTTTGCTATCTCTCTGCCTCTTGAATGATGTTTCAGGTGCTCCTACATTTTCATCTCATTTGCCATCAATGACAACATTTCCAACAGTCTCCCCCTTTGGAATTGATGGCAATAACCTCTGCTTTCTTTTTAGAAGCCCATTTCTCATTTTTGTTTTTCCTCCCCCTTTGACATCAATGGCAAAGGGTTGCTCATCTCCCCCTGGAATGATATTGTCGTTTCTGTTCTCCCCCTGAAACTGTGCTTTCTCTTCATATCAGAGAGTAGCATCTATAGCTACTACCCCTAGTGTATCTCTCAAATATTCAAATGGTTCTCTAGCAAGAGGTTTTGTAAATATATCTATTTTCTGTTTGTTTTTTGGCACATATTCCAACTTTACTACTTTTTGAGCTACTTGTTCTCTGAGAAAATGATACTTGATTCCAATATGTTTAGTTTTTGAATGAACACAGGATTTTTAGATATACTTATAGCACTTGTATTATCACATTTGATTGAAATAGGTTCTTCAATGCTTACCTTAATGTCTTGGAGGGTTTGCTTCATCCACATGACTTGTGTACAACATGCTGCTGCTGCTATGTATTTTTCTTCTGCTGTGGATAGAGAAATAGATGTTTGTTTATTGCTTAGCCATGCCACCAGACTCTCTCCTAAATAGAATGCACCTCCACTTGTGTTTTTCCTGTCATCAAAACAGCTGGCCCAATCTGCATCTGTATATGCTGTCAAAATGAATTTTTTTCCTTTTCGATACCATAGCCCATAATGGGCAGTCCCTTGTCGATATTTGAATATTCTTTTAATCGCTAGTAAGTGATTTTGTTTTGGTGTTGCTTGATATCTTGCCACAAGTCCTACAACCAGCACAATGTCTGGTCTAGAAGCTGTTAGATATAACAGAATTCAAACCATGGATCTGTAAAGTTTTTGATCTACATCAGCTGTTCCATCATCTGCACAAAGCTTGCATCTAGTAGTCATGGGAGTTGACACAGGTTTGCAGTCCTCCATTTTAAATCATTTCAGCATCTCTTTTAAGTATTTTTCCCGTGAGATAAATGTGCCTGTGCTCTTTTGTTGAATTTGTAGTCCTAAATAGAAGGTAAGCTCTCCAATCATAGACATTTCAAATTCTGATTTCATCTCTTTAGCAAATCATTTTGTTAACTCATCTTTGCTGCTTCCAAACATGATATCATCTACATACACTACTACAATCAAAAGTTCATCTTAATTTGCTTTTATGTACAAGTTGTTGTCTACTCCCCCTTTCTTGAACCCTTTTTTTTGCAAGTATTTGTCCAGCCTTGAATACCATGCTCGAGGAGCTTGTTTCAACCCATATAATGCTTTCTTTAATCTGCAAACATAGTCTACATTATATGTTAAGAAGAACCCTTCCGGTTGCTCCATGTAGACTTCTTCCTCCAAATCTCCATTCAAGAAGGTAGACTTCACATCCATTTGATATACCTTGAAGTCATGATAGCAAGAAAAAGCTAAAAACAGTCTAATAGCTTCCATTCTAGCTATAGGGGAAAATGTTTCGTCATAATCAAGTCCTTCAACCTATGAATATCCCTTGCACACAAGTATAGCTTTATTCCTAATTACCTGTCCTTGTTCATTCATCTTATTTTTGAATACCCATTTTGAGCCAATGACATTTTTCTCACTGGGTCTTGGAACTAGTTCCGAAGTGTTGTTCTTCTCAATTTGTTCCAATTCTTCGTTCATGGAATTTACCCAATGTTTGTCTTTGTTGGCTTCTTCAAACTTCTTTGGCTCTATTTGTGACAACATTGCAAGGTATACCTCTTCTTGTCTGTACACCTACACTCTTGTCCCCAATGATTTGATCTTCTGGATGATTCTTCTAAATGTATCTTGAGGAGATTTTTGATCTTAGATCTATATCTTCTATTGGCTTGTTTATTTCATCATCATCTTGATTCTCTTCTTCATGAACTTCTAGAGGATTTCTGCAATCTGTACTTCTTAACTTGTCTGATAGTTCTTCATCAAATCTTACATCAATACTTTCTACAATTTTGTGAATTATTTTTTTGTAGCACCTGTAACCTTTACTCTTAGATGCATATCCTAATAATATTCCTTCATCTGCTCTTGCATCAAACTTTCACAAATTTTCATCATTATTTTTTATAAAACACTTACTTCCAAAAACTTTAAAATGCTTGATTGATGCAGGTTTACCATGCCATAATTCATAAGGAGTCTTGTCACTGTTTGGTCTTAAATGTGCTTTGTTTAGGATATGCACAGCTGTGTGTACTGCTTCTTCCCAAAAGGTTTGAGGAATGTTACTTTCTTGCATCATGGCTCTGGCAATATGTTGTACAGACCTGTTCTGTCTCTCTGCCACTCCGTTTTGATGAGGTGTTCCTGCAATTTTGAACTGTTGCTTTATCCCATGCTCATTGCACAAATCTGAAAAATCATAATCTGTAAATTCACCTCCTTTGTCTGGTCTGATGCACTTTAGCTTGCATCCTGTTTGATTTTCTGCCAAAGCCTTGAATATTTTGAATTTCTCAAATTCTTCCAATTTGTGTTTGAGAAATGCAACCCATGTCATTCTATAAGAATCATCTATTATTAGCATGAAATAGGATTCTCCACTTGGTGTTTTATTTCTTGAAGGCCCACAGAAATCCATGTGAACAAGTTGAAGAGGTCTGCTTGTAGATAACTTCTCTTTGGTTTTAAAGGATGTACGGGTCAGCTTACCTAGTTGATAGGATTTACATATAGCATTTGAAGGCTTATTGACAACTGGAATATCTCTGACTGCATTATTTTTGCTTAGACTTATGATATGATCAAAGTTTAGATGTCCCAAACTCCTATGCCATAACCAAGACTCCTCAAATTTGCTAAGATTACATGCTTCATTTTCTTATTTTACTACATAAACATTGCTTTCCATTTGAACACCTTTGATTAGGGTTTTTCCAGTGGCGCTTGATCTTAATTTACAATCTTGAGCTCTAAAAAGAACTTCACAGCCTTTATCACACATTTGACTAACACTCAACAGATTTTCTTTCAGCCCATCCACGAATAGTGCATCCTGGTCTTTTCCTCTACCATTGTCCAGACTGACTGAGCCTCTTCCTTTGATCTTTCATGCTTTATCATTTCCAAAAGTAACATTTCCATATTTATTTTCATCAAAGGTTGTAAACTTGCTTCTATCTCCTGACATATGCTTTGAGCAACCGCTGTCCAAATACCACTGGCTTTTTAGATCTTGAGCTATTAGAGCCAAGTCACATTTATTCACTTTCTTTTTCCACTGCAAGCATCCTCTTGTTTGGTATCTTTTCTGAGATGATGGACTACACTCTCTTAGAGAACATTTGGAAGACATATCTCCACTTTTATTGCATACACAGCATTTTGATATATCCTTAGCAGGATTATAAGTAGGAATAAACTCTCCATGATTCATAAACCTTCTTGAGGTTTTGGACAATATTCTTTGTTCATATTTCCTGCATTCTATGATTTTATGGCCAAAATCATTACAATAAAAAAAGTATCCAAAAAAACAATTTGTATACTTGACAAAAGGTTGTCTTCTCCATCTTCCTGCTTGAGTAAAAATTTTTACTGTTTGAATCCTTTGCTGGTTTGTATTTATTCTTCTAGTATAACAATATGCAGCAATGTGTCCTAATTTGTGACAGGAATAAGAAGTAGCATTTTTCATAGAAGGAAAAAATCTCATTTGATGACTTCCAAATTTGACATATTCAGGAGTATGCAATATTTTTTCAGTTGACATTTTATTTACTTAATCCTTTGTCATTTGAGCTTCCTCCTGATTTTTATCTACTTTATTGCAGGATTCTTCTTCCTTTGAAATATTTTGAGCTACTTGGATATTCTCATCTACTTTTACAAAAATAATATTTTTGTTTTCTTTTTCTTTGTCTTTGCTTGATTCTCCTTCATAGCCTATCCCAATTTTTATCATAGGTGACCTTTGTGCATTTAGAGTCTGATCCAACTGTCTAGAGCCTTTAATTAGATGTGTATTCATTAGTAGTTCTCTTTGGGATTTTTTTAAGTTCTTTCTTAGGCTCACTACTTCTTCTTCCAACTTATCTTGTTCCTGAGTTTTATCCTTGATCTTCTTAAGTAAAATATCCTCTACCTTCTTGGCTACTTCAAGTTCTACTTTCAACTGAATGAGGGCGTCTGAATTTTGTTCCTCTCTCACGTATTTGAGAAGAATGTCTTTCTATTTTCTGCACTTCATTTTTAGTATGTCAATTTCCTCCAAGGCACTTCTTAGCTCCCCCTCAAGTTCCACTTCACCTTCTTCCTCATCTTCTAAAAAACATTCTTCCAGCTCTTTTATAGCCATCAAAACCAATTATGATGTTCCTTCTTCACTTGACAATTCAGCTGAGTCTTCTGATGCACTACTGTCTTGCTGAGCATAGAAATATTTTCTATTGAATCTCTTCCCTTTCTACCAGTTCTTAGATATGGTCTTCTCTGATTCCCAGGCCTGATTCTTTGTTTTCTTATAAGGAAATTTAGAAGCATAATGTCCAACTCTTCCACAATTGAAACATTTAAATGGAAGTTTACCTTTATACTTACCTGAGCCTTTATCCAACTTCCTGATAAATTTGGCCTCTTCTTCATCAGAACAGGAGCCTATCTCATTTTTTTCTTCTTTCTTCTTCTCTTCCTTAAAAGTTGCCTCCCTTACATTTGACTTCTTCTGTGGCAGTCTCATCTCATACGCTATTAGTTTTCCAAGAAGATGATTCATGGTCAAGGTTTCCCAATCTGTTGTTTCTTCTATGGCAGAGACCTTGGTATTAAAACTAGATGGCAAAGATCATAGGATATTTTGAACAATTACACATTATTGCATGGTTTCACCTAGTTCTTTCATATTATTGACAATTTCTCCAACCCTCAAAAACAAACTAGCAATATCTTCATCATCATTCATCTTTAAATTTTCAAACTGGGCTCTATAGACTTGAAGTTTAGCAGTTTTCACATTTTTCTCTCCCTCGTGAATATTTTCTAGAGTTTCCCACATTTCTTTGGTAGTCTCACTGTGCATTACTTTGATGAATTCTGCCTCACACAGTCCATTCAAGATTGCATTCATTGCCTTTCCATTAGCCACAAAATCTTGTTTGGCTTATTTCTCTGAGACATTTGCCATAGAGTCATATCCAAATTCCACAGCAGCCCAAACTTCTATTCCTAAGGACATTATGTATGTTCTCATTCTAATTTTCCAGAAGGCATAATTTGCACCAATGAAAAAATAGGCTTTGTTCGTTGAGGATCCTTCTTGACTAGACATCTCAAGAACCTAGGATCTCCTTTCAGTTGTTAAACTGATACAAAAAGGAACCTGCTCTGATACCAATTGTTGAACCCTTAGTTAAACTGAGAGGGAGGGGGGGGTGAATCAGTTTAACACATTCATGTACTTTTAAAACTTTTTCATAAAACTTATTTCCACCTTCATTTCATATTCAACTTAATATGTGAGTAGTCTTAGAATGTGAGCAGCAAGTATTAATATAATGTAACAGTAGACTTAATATGACAAGAGCAAGTATCAAGCAGATTAGATAAACCATATCAACACATAAACATCATGCACAGAGACACCAGATATATGTGGAAACCCATAAAGGGAGAAAACCACATCTTATTATTGCTATGATGTAAAGGCAAGCTACAACTTGCAAGGAACCTTCAAATCCCTCTTTTTCATAAAGAAAAATTTGTTGATTTACCTTGGATATCATATATGTTCTGTACCTTTGATTTCTTTTACTGTACTCCAATCTTCATATCTGCTTAATTATTTCTCTTTCTTCAATTCTGCATTCTCTTCTCTTTTATCAATTTACTCAAAGAAAATGTACCATTTCAACTTTACAGTGGGATTTTATCTTTCTCCAGAGACTTTCCAATTACATCACAAACAATATAAAAAGTTAAAAACATTCATTCAATTACAATGCATATTTCTAATAACACTCCTCTCTTCCTCTTTTCCTTCCTCATTCATCCCCCCCAAAAAAAAAACTCTCTTTTTAGTTTTCTCTTTTTATTCAATTCCCTGTTCATTGCAATTATATAACTGATGTATGTACAACATCCTTTTAATCAAACATAAAATAACTCTCGGCATCTTCAAAAAACTGTCGTTAAACCATAATAAAAAAATCCAACTTATAATATTTCGAATTAATATTCGAATATTTTGGCCAAGCCATTACATAGAAGTCTCTGCATATACTTGGTTTTATAATTTGACTCCACTGGTCAATAATTTATATTGAACTCTGTTTATGAGGGCGTCAATGAGTATCTCAACCTTCGACTTTGATTTTAAACCTTAGGAATTTCAAAATGTATCCATATGTATTAAACATATAATCAGCTCCAGGCCATTCTTATGCGCGCATTCCACTTTAATATATGATATATTGCAATATATATCAACCCTGATGCATATTATAATATATACACGTTCCGTGGAGCCCACTTGTTAATGCATTTCCTCAATCGACGGTTAATAACATATCGCGTAGCCAACACTAATCTGATGGATATCGCTCGGCAAAGATGCACAGACGATAACGTGCGATGGCGTGCAATGAAAGTGGTTTTGTGGATTCGTTCATGGAGGCGTGTCACTCGTTCTATGGAATCGCTCTGATTTCATAAAAACCGCTCGCCCAACGAAAGCGATGCGATGAAAACCGGAAATACCTTTCACTGTTCATTAGTCAGAGTTCCGTCTTCCGAATTCCACCTTCTGGTTTCCGTCTTCCGAGTTTCGTCTACCATGATCCAGTTCCGTCTAGTACAAGGTTCCACTCCCTTTTGGCTCAGGGTTCTGTTCAACGCTTCAACATTTTATTGTAATTAACTCCACCTACGACTGTGCACTGAACCACTCCAATTCACGACTCTGCTCTTGAATTACTTCTGGTCGATACCATTCATGAAATTTTATACAACATTAATATAAACAGAGGTTCACATATAAACAAAGGTTCATATTGCAGAGTTATTCTCTTCGGCCTCCCGTGGAATTTCTATACAGAAAATACTTCAATTAACTTCTCCACAGCATATACAAGCCTTAATTGCATTTAATTCTAAACATAAAATCGACCTTAACTGACATCAATTCTTCCTTTAATTGCAGGGTTTCATCACAGATCCTGTTTCAGAGGTTACCATATATCTATTGAATTCAAGCATATTCACACAGGACTAGTTCCGAAAATGCACATCTGGTTCAGGAATGAATTCTTATATATATATATATATATATATATGGAATCACTTACATTCATCTCCGGCATGGTCTTCAATAGATGGCCTTTCTAACAATTTTTCCCAGGGCTTTTCAGTACACCACCCTCTGCAGCTTTTCCCTATTGCTCCACGGTACAATTGACAAGCTTCAACTAATTTTAACACTTCCACTAATACTCCATAACTCAGAAACTAACCTTTGTATCAAATAGTCGCCTTTCTATCCTCATTACTCTATCTCTCTAGATCTGCTATCAAATGGCCTTCTTCTACTGTCCTCACTACTTTGCAGCTTGAATAGCTCTCTGCTTCAGTTCACTACTGCCTGCCTCTTCTACCTCTGCCACCTCTCTTCCACTTTGCTTCTCTCTTTGATATCTCTCTGCCTCTTGAATGTTGTTTCAGGAGCTCCTCCTTTGTCATCTCCTTTGCCATCAGTGAAAACATTTCGAACATAACCAATAATATTAAAAGAAATAATAATTACAAACAAAACCAATTCAGAGCCCCTATAGCCCAATCTAATATTAAAACAATTGCCACAATTTAAAAATATGTGGAGGTTCAATGCTAGCTATAAAACATGTTTGAGTACAATATTGTTTCCACATAAAAGTGCTCATCAAAGAACCTCTCTCTATATTCCTCTAGTTCCCATAGCTTCCTGCACTACAGATATCCTTCGTGTTTCAATGTGTCAAACTGTGATTTTATTGGCATAGAATTGGGGTTGTTTTGTAATGAGTAAGCAATAATTTCTACCAAATAAATACAAGAATTCTCCTCTACAACACGTTCACTTCGTTGGTCAATTGAAGAAAATAATACTTCAGTTGATACCTTCATTTTTCCATCTTTGCTAACCAATAATTTATATGCCCAACTACTAATGGTAAAGTTTTCATCTCTAAAGTCAAAACACCCAGACATGTTAAGAGCTACACTGGAACCAATCTCATTGACCTGCAACAGATAAAAAAATATTGATATCAATATCTACCAGATAATGCAAGAGATAGTTAAACACAAATGAAGCAACAAACAAAATGGTTATACTAGTTTCTAAATTGATGTTGAAGTAAATTCAATACTTGAAAATAATCCATATCTAGAAGCATCGAGCTATAATCAAAAGTATTAAATCGAAATAAAATATCTCAAACACTCATGAGTCATGCCAAACTAAGTAACACACATCCAAACTTGTTTTTAGCACCAAATGAAGCACTCAAAAATTCCAAAAATAGTACAAGCACTCATCAGTATTACACGAATACTTTTCACTATGGTATGAATAATGTGACATAGTTATAAGGGAAGAAAACATCAAGAGACAAGTTGTATATCAATAGGTAAGGCCACATGGTGAAGCTTGATTAAAAGGAACCCAAGTCACCAATCATCTCCATTGGATCAAAAATAAACATAAATTCATAAAAACAAACAAAATGTTTGATCTTTTTTTTACTTAAAAATTTGAAGATCCCAAATTGTAATCACAAGCATTCAGGCCAAACACCTTATCATACATGATACACAATCGTTGATTGTAGCACCAAAATAATGAAATCAAATATGCCATTTGAAACACTCTCCTAGTTCACATTTGGTATTCTATTTAGGTAGGGGAAATCAGTGGTTTCCAAAAATGGACTACTTTTTGGCCATGGAGATGTATGAGTAGAATTCTAGCAGGCAGCCTACTGATGTGTAGCAGTGTGACTGATCCTGCTGATCTCATCAAGCCCTACACAGAAACCTATGGTGGCCACCAACCAAATAAAAGGGTTAATATTAGCCTAATAAAAAATTGCAAGCATATAATTAATTACCTTCCTTTGGATAATGATGTGTACTTGGGTCTTTTGGTGGTTTTCTTTAGAAAATTTAGCAAATATTATTGGTTTCTTTAAAACTTTGAATGAGGTGTAGTTGGTGCATCTTACTTGGTAAATGGAAATTTATGTATGCAGTCTATTTTGAATAGTACATCCTCAAACTTGTTGGATTCTACAAGCACTGGTTGGCCTTTTGCGACAACATTTTCTACACAATCGAGATCAAACCCTGTTTTCCATCACTCTGATGAGGGCTCATTTGATATGTAATGTCTTTCTAACATATATTTAATAATCATGATTAGCTTCAAGAAAAAAACTGACAATGTATTTCATGCATTAAAGTAGGCAGTATACAGGGATTTCATAAAGTGCATGGTAATTACAATATGCCAAACATGCCAACCTCGATATATACATGAAATTTGAGATTTGGAGGACTTCCCTCTAGTGGAGTCCATTAACCCTCTGCGAGACTTTATACGGGATGCTTTGCATCAAAAAACCTTCTAGTTTCTCTCTGCTATGTCTACTTGTTCTACTTCTGATGATGTGCTCAATAGGTCAATTTTGCTGTAGTTAGTAGATAATCTTCTCATTTCCCATGGGACTGCTTTGTTGAATTTTTTCTAGAAACAGAACATTTTATCCTTCTGCAATATTTCATAACTTTTATTTGTATGGCATATTTGGTACTAGAAGTTATCACATGGTAGATTTCATGGCCATACAGGGATAGCAATCCGAGGTACTATTCTAGAAAGAAGTTATTATGTTCACTATTAGTATGAACAAAAAAATATTACTTGTTTAGTTCTAGCATGAATGTGAATGGCACGTACGCTCAAGGCTCATTCCTTGTTTCAGTAGTAATTTTGATCATGATGCAAATTTTTCCAGGATCATGTGTATCTCCTCTTATCCTATTCTGTACCTTTGATTTCTTTTACTATACTCCAATCTTCATATCTGCTTGATTATTTCTCTTTCTTCAATTCTGCATTCTCTTCTCTTTTATCAATTTACTCAGAGAAAATGTACCGTTTCAACTTTATAGTGGGATTTTATCTTTCTCCGGAGACTTGCCAATTACATCAAAAACAATATAAACAGTTAAAAACATTCATTCAATTACAGTGTATATTTCGAATAACAATCCTCTCTTCCTCTTTTCCTTCCTCATTCATCCCAAAAAAAAACTCTCTTTTTAGTTTTCTCTTTTTATTCAATTCCATGTTCATTGCAGTTATATAACTACTGTACGTACAACTTCCTTTTAATCAAACATAAAATAACTCTCAGCGTCTTCAAAAAACTGTCGTTAAACCATAATAAAAAAACCCAACTTATAATATTTCGAATTAATATTCGAATATTTTGGCCAAGACATTACATAGAAGTCTCTGCATATACTTGGTTTTTATAATTTGACTCCACTTGTCAATAAGTTATATTGAACTTTTTTTATGAGGGCATCAATGAGTATCTCAACCTTTGACTTTGTTTTTAAACCTTAGGCATTTCAAAATGTATCCATATGTATTAAACGTATAATCAGCTCTAGGCCATTCTTATGCGCGCATTCCACTTTAATATATGATATATTGCAATATATATCAACCCCGATGCATATTATAATATATACACATTCCGTGGAGCCCACTTGTTAATGCATTTCCTCAATCGATGGTTAATAAAATATCGCGTAGCCAACACTGATCTGATGGATATCACTCGGCAAAGATGCACGGACGATAATGCGCGATGGCGCGCAATGAAAGTGGTTTTGTGGATTCATTCAGGGACGCGTGTCACTCATTCTATGGAATCGCTCCGATTTCATAAAAATCTCTTACCCAATGAAAGTGGTGCGATGAAAACTGGAAACCCCCTTCACTGTTCATTACTCAGAGCTCCGTCTTTCGAATTCCGCCTTCTAATTTCCGTCTTCTGAGTTCCGTCTTCCGTGATCCAGTTCCGTCTAGTACAAGGTTCCGCTCCCTTTTGGCTCAGGGTTCCATTCAACACTTCAACAATTTATTTTAATTAACTCCGCCTATGATTGTGCACTGAACCACTCCAATTCACGACTCTGCTCTTGAATTACTTCTGGTCGACACCATTCATGAAATTTTTGTGTAGCATTAATATAAACAGAGGTTCACATATAAACAAAGGTTCCTATTGCAGAGTTATTCTCTTCAGCCTCCCGTGGAATTTCGATATAGAAAATACTTCAATTAACTTCTCCACAGCATATACCAGCCTTAATTGCATTTTATTCGAAACATAAAATCGACCTTAACTGACATCAATTCTTCCTTTAATTGCAGGGTTTCATCACAGAGCCTATTTCAGAGGTTACCATATATCTGTTGAATTCAGGAATATTCACACAGGACTACTTCCGACAATGCACATCTGGTTCAGGAATGAATTCTTATATATATGGAATCACTTACATTCATCTCCGACCTGGTCTTCAATAGATGGCCTTTCTAACAATTTTGTCCAAGGATTTTCAATACACCACCTTCTGCAGCTCTTCCCTATGGCTCCAGAGTACAATTGACAAGCTTCAACTGATTTTAACACTTCCACTAATACTCCATAACTCAGAAACTAACCTTTTTATCAAACAGTGGCCTTTCTATCCTCATTACTTTGTCTCTCCAGATCTGCTATCAAATGGCCTTCTTCTACTTTCCTCACTACTTTTCACCTTGAATAGCTCTCTACTTCAGTTCACTGTTGCCTGCCTCTTCTACCTCTGCCACCTCTCTGCCACTTTGCTTCTCTCTTTGCTATCTCTCTGCCTCTTGAATGATGTTTCAGGTGCTCCTCCTTTGTCATCTCCATTGCCATCAGTGAAAACATTTCCAACATAACCAATAATATTAAAAGAAATAATAATTACAAACAAAACCAATTCAGAGCCCCTATAGCCCAATCTAATATTAAAACAGTTGCCACAATTTAAAAATATGTGGAGGTTCAATGCTAGCTATAAAACATGTTTGAATACAATATTGTTTCCACATCAAAGTGCTCATCAGAGAACCTCTCTCTATATTCCTCTAGTCCCATAGCTTCCTGCACTACATATATCCTTCATGTTTCAATGTGTCAAACTGTGATTTTATTAGCATAGAATTGGGGTTGTTTTGTAATGAGCAAGCAATAATTTCTACCAAATAAATACAAGAATTCTCCTCTACAACACGTTCACTTCGTTGGTCAATTGAAGAAAATAATACTTCAGTTGATACCTTCATTTTTCCATCTCTGCTAACCAGTACTTTATATTCCCAACTACTAATGGTAAAGTTGTCATCTCTAAAGTCAAAACACCCAGACATGTTAAGAGCTACACTGGAACCAATCTCATTGACCTGCAACTGATAAAAAAATATTGATATCAATATCTACCAGATATTGCAAGAGATAGTTAAACACAAATGAAGCAACAAACAACATGGTTATATTAGTTTCTAAATTGATGTTGAAGTAAATTCAATACTTGAAAATAATCCATATCTAGAAGCATCGAGCTGTAATCAAAAGTATTAAATCCAAATAAAATATCTCAAACACTCATGAGTCATGCAAAACTAAGTAACACACATCCAAACTTGTTTTTAGCACCAAATGAAGCACTCAAAAATTCCAAAAATAGTACAAGCACTCATCAGTATTACACTAATACTTTTCGCTATGGTATGAATAATGTGACATAGTTATAAGGGAAGAAAACATCAAGATACAAGTTGTATATCACTAGGTAAGGCCACATGGTGAAGCTTGATTAAAAGGAACCCAAGTCACCAATCATCTCCATTGGATCAAAAATGAACATAAATTCATAAAAACAAACAAAATGTTTGATCTTTTTTTCACTTAAAAATTTGAAGATCCCAAATTGTAATCACAAGCATTCAGGCCAAACACCTTATCATACATGATACACAATCGTTGATTGTAGCACCAAAATAATGAAATCAAATATGCCATTTGAAACACTCTCCTAGTTCACATTTGGTATTCTATTTAGGTAGGGGAAATCAGTGGTTTCCAAAAATGGAATACTTTTTGGCCATGGAGATGGATGAGTAGAATGCTAGCAGGAAGCCTACTGATGTGTAGCAGTGTGACTGATCCTGCTGATCTCATCAAGCCCTACATAGAAACCTATGGTGGCCACCGACCAGATAAAAGGGTTAATATTAGCCTAATAAAAAATTGCAAGCATATAATTAATTACCTTCCTTTGGATAATGATGTTTACTTGGGTCTGTTAGTGGTTTTCTTTAGCAAATTTAGAAAATATTATTGGTTTCTTTAAAACTTTGAATGAGGTGTAGTTGTTGCATCTTACTTGGTAAATGGAAATTTATGTATGCAGTCTATTTTGAATAGTACATCCTCAAACTTGTTGGATTCTACAAGCACTGGTTGGCCTTTTGCGACAACATTTTCTACACAATCGGGATCAAACCCTGTTTTCCATCACTCTGGTGAGGGCTCATTTGATATGTAATGTCTTTCTAGCATATATTTAATAATCATGATTGGCTTAAAGAAAAAAACTGAAAATGTATTTCATGCATTAAAGTATGCAGTATACAGGGATTTCATAAAGTGCATGGTAATTAAAATATGCCAAACATGCCAACCTCGATATATACGTGAAATTTGGGATTTGGAGGAATTCCCTCTAGCAAAGTCCATTAACCCTCTGGGAGCCTTTCTACGGGACACTTTGCATCAAACAACCTTCCAGTTTCTCTCTGTTATGTCTACTTGTTCTAATTCTGATGATGTGCTCAATAGGTCAATTTTGCTGTAGTTAGTAGATAATCTTCTCATTTCCCATGGGACTGCTTTGTTGAATGTTTTATAGAAATAGATCATTTTTTCCTTCTGCAATATTTCCTAACTTTTATCTGTAAGACATATTTGGTACTAGAAGTTATCATGTGGTAGATTTCATGGCCATACAGGGATAACAATCCGAGGTACTATTCTAGCAAGAAGTTAGTATGTTCACTATTAGTATGAACAACAAAATATTACTTGTTTAGTTCTAGCATGAATGTGAATGGCATGTACGCTCAAGGCTCATTCCTTGTTTCAGTAGTAATTTTTATCATGATGCAAATTGTTCCAGGATCATGTGTATCTACTCTTACAAGCAATGTAGGGCCTAGGATAACAAGCTCTATTGGAAACATTATGGGTGCAGCTGGAGCCAACCATGGGAGGACCATAAATATTGGTGTTGGACAAAGTCCTGTATCATGATCAAATCGTGCTAGAGCTAGAGATATTGGAGTACAAGGGCCTGGTGGACCAATGAAAAATGTTCCCCAACAAGGTTTGTTATCATAAATTATCAACATGATAAAACATAAAAAAACATTGCTGGTTATAACTTGAATTTAAAAGTATATTATTTATTTATTTTGCTTGTACTTAGCTTTGGTTCACTATTTCTTGCAATTTCAGTCCATAGCCAAAACAATTCATTGGTAAGAGAAAAACAGTTGATGAAGTTAGTCAAAATGTGCAACACCTGACTTTAAAAATATAGCTGCTAATATGGGTCAATGTTTTAGGATATATTCATATACTTAAAAAATGCATTGTCTAACTATTATGCGTTTTGGATTTTTTAGCAAGAATTCAACGAAACAATTTTTAGTTAATTTGTGATATTTTTTGTTTAAAATGTGTTTTTGAGTTCATATATAGATTCCACACCCTAAAAGACACCTGCGGCACTTAGATTGTGGAGATTTCACTGCTCATACTTGTGATTGCAATAAATCTTGGCCATGTTTTGGGAAAATTCTGACTGTAAAATATGCTCGGAAAAGCTCCAAAATATATAATAGGTAGAATACAACCTTGAAAAGTGGTTGGATTGTACCTCATATGATACACACAAGAAGAAATTGCATGCATGAGTTGTACACCACTGGAGCTTTTGAATAATGAATAAAGGAACAAATAGGATATCCCGAGGAATTATTGCTTGGTGTGATAGGTAAATAAATATGCAAGCAATAATAAAGGGAAAAATAGAACAGAGGAATACCTCATGTATATTGTTTTTATTGGTTTCATCATCATTTCTACTTTCTTGTCCTCTACCACACAATTTCTGTTATTGCCAACATGTTCTCTTGCTATTATTTGAATTTATTTTGTTGCTTCTGCTCCAGTATCTATGTTTCTTAGGTTTTAATTATATTTTTATGTGCTCTTGACATGGGGATTGGGGTGTTTATATTTATTTTCAAGTATAATTTTTTTTTTCTTATTGTAATGGAGTAATAATGGAGTATAAATTTAATATCAACTAATATTATGCATAAAATTTATCAACTTAAGTATTAATTTTAAGAGCTTAAAGTACTTACCTTCGTTACATATATAAATATATACTTCAAAATTTTGAAGCTTTTCAGCATATACAATATGAAATGATTAAATTAGAGAAGTATATTAAATACATAAATGATATTTCTGAGCAGATACATGATTATTTCAAATTGGTATAAAGTTGGATAAAGTCTTATGCACCTTCCTCAGAAGATAAAATTTCATGAATGAAACAAGATCTGTCTTGCAAGGTTGCCGAAAGAAAAGGCTAATAGAAACACCTATATTGATGTTTAGACCCTTAAAATTTAGTTGTAACCATTTGATGCAAGTGGGATAGCTATAGGAGAAATACTACAACAAAATCGAAAAAAAGTAGCCTATGAAAGTAGATAGAAAAACATCATAAACAAAAGTTACATAATACTTGATTGACAATTATTCACATCAATAAATACGGAAACGTAACCTCAAAAATAATGACTTTGAAGCAATAACAGTTCAAAAACTACTATAGTTTCCCTCCAGATGGAGATCTTCCTGAAAAATTGGTAGGGATGTTCCTGTGCCACTAACCATGAAACTAACAACTAGATAACATATTTTTCAAAGCTCCATGTTACCATGCACGTTTATTCCTCATATTGTTGGGTTTCCTTTGGTATGACCTTACAGATGCTTGAGAAACTCTATCTAGGCTTTTTTTGGGTTACCTTTAGGGGAAGAAAGGCTTCCATCGTGTCCATTGGATATTCTGTTGCAACCCCAAGGATTCGATATGTATGGGTATGATTGGCTTCTTTTTATATCATCAAGCCTAATGCATGAAGTAGATCATCTTGGTAGGGTAAGGCAACAAAAGCTGGGAGTGTTGGTGTGAAGGTGCATTTCACTTAGGTTCGTGTCAATTAAAACATGTTGGAGTAAGGAAAACTTTCAAACCCTTCTATTTAGACCAATTAAGCAGGAAAAAATGGTCTTTTGTGGCATAAATTATATGGAAAACATGGGAGATTGTCAAACTTTGCCTCATTTGGAAAGGGCATTATAAGGGCATGCCTATAATTCCATGAGAATTATATTTGGTGGTTTTCACTTAAATTTTTCAATGATAAGCTTGGAGGATATCCCTTGGTTTTGGAAACACCTTTAGGGTTTTTAAGAAGGAAATTGTTAAAGGGAAGGACCCTTTTCATGCTTCGTCCAGGGACTAGAAATTCTAGGCATTGCATGGAAGGTTAAATTCAACTTGTTCATCATTAATATGATGATTAGTAAGAGGGTTAATTGTTTTTAACTTATATGCGAAGTGGCTCATCTTGGTAGGGCATGTAAACAAAATTTGGGAGTGCTTGTGTGAATGTGCATTTCACTTGGGGTTGTTTCGAGTAAAAGAAGTTGAAGTGATTCAAAATTTCAAACCCTTCTACTTACACCAATTAAGTTGAAAATCAAAAGTAATTTTGTGGCATAGAGTATATGGAGAACATGGGATATTGTCAAAAAAAATTTCGTTTGGAAAGGAATTGAGGACATGCATTATATTTGGTGGTTGCCACTTAAATTGTTCAATGCTAAGCCCTTTTAGGAAATCCCGTGCTTTTGGTCAAAAACCCTTTTCAAGTGAATGCTACTGTTAGTGATAAGATCCTTTTACTCATTGGCATCTGACACATGCTCTTTTATGAATCTTAAGTTTTGTCCTCCTTGAAGCTGGGCTCTAGCCTTGATTTGATTCTACTTCACTTGTATTTTCATATATATCTTCATTACAAATATATTATACTATGCTCTTTGATCTTTATAATGCCGCAAAATAACGTAGATCACATTGTGGAGTACTTGAGTTTACTACTGATGAGAGCATGCTTTACATGCCATACTAGGTATGTGAGCCTTTATTTTTCCTGGAATGTTTATCAGATAATCCAACTTCTTTCAAAACTTTGAAGCATTGTTTAGCATATTTTTCTAATATGTATCATGTTGTATGTAGATGATGCAAAATATTTTGTTACAAGGGGGAGATATTCTTAAGGTGAAAAATGCCACACTCCAAAAGGAAATTGTGTGAAATTTCAACCTCACACAAAATATTTTCTTCACATATCTAATCCTAAGGCTGTATAAGTATTTCATCTATCATACTCCAAATAATTGCAATGGAATTTTCATGGAAGTTATGTGATAGTTGATGATTTTTGTTGCTCCTTGAATTTCCTTTAACAAGTTTACAACTGCATGTCTCAAGAAAGTTATGTATACATAGGTTTAACTTTATTTTCTATTATTTAAATTGGAAACAACTTTAAGGAACTTTTCCTGCTTAATTATAAATGACAACATCATGGTATCTTACAAGAACATATACTATTATTTAGACACCAAGCCGTCCTCGACCGTTTCAATCATTGAGACAAACTGTGAACTTGATATTGCACTTCCTCTTGACTACAAAGAATCAATGAGTGTATCCACAGCTTCTTGTACTCCATTGAGTAGAAGTACTACATCTAAAGGTATGCTTATTAAATGATATTTTATTTTTCTATCAACTTTCATTCGTAAAGGAAAATTAGGGTATTCAAGTTTTCTTTGTATAGTAACCTAGATTACAATATAGTCATTTATACCAATTCTTCAAACAATGGTGAAGCTTATGATACCTTATGGTCTGCAAATTCATCCACTTAGATTGGAAATTATGTAGCGTATTAACAATGATGCAGGTAATTCTCGAATCAAATAGCAAAGAAAATTGAACAAAAAATTCATCTTTCTGTAATTTCTCAAAATCAGAAACCAACAAAGATAGAGACCAACCTTTGTAAGCTTTGGAATGAATTCAAATAATTTCTTCATTCCATCATCTGTAATTTTCAGGCACTCCACTATAGTCGGTTTTCGGAACTGACCTTGAGACCTTTCAGCAAGTTTTAAGAGGGCATCATCAATGAGCCTTTCCATGTTTAGAGGTTAGGTCATTAATATGTTTAATCTTAAATCTATATTTAAGGATGAAAGTTGTGAATAGATGGGCCCATGTGATGACCATAGATTATTCACGAGCTTCATTGATCGGATCTCTTCCTCGTAGACTTTTTCACTGAGCCTCTCTTAAGGTCACTATTGGGTTTTTGTTATATTCTTTCCACAACTAGTCACGCGCGGGGGGGTAATAGGGGGGGTGATAGCCCCCCTTGTACGTTGCGTTCAGCACAACGTATGGGGGGGTTAGGGCCCCCCCTGTCGGGGTCTGAGCAGCACCACGGGAAAAAATGTTTTGTCCATATTTTCTGGTGGGCGGACCTGCCCATGGTTTTGTGCATGGGTTTGCACATGGTTTTGGGGCATGATTTTTTTTTGGACCCTGGTACTTTGTAGATCAGGTCAAGGGAACTACGATTATGTTCTAATCTAGGGTTAATGGATTTGGGATTATGTATGCTTCGGCATGTATACATATGTGTTGTAACACTAAAAGGAATATAATGAAAAATCAAGCTGGTCATCCTGATTTAGGATCTAGGGAAAAATCTCTGTGTTTATCTTTTTTATGTTTTATGCTCTCGCTATTGTTTAATTTATGTTCTTAAAATTCGTTTGCAGATAATTTCTATGCAGAGTTAAAACATATAGTCACCTCCTTTTATTGCAAGTTCAAAATATTCAAGGCATAGTCACCTAACCATTCTTTCTTGTAGTAACTTACTGCACTAATTTTATATCACCTCTACCTTGCATAACATATAGAGCATTTCTAGCTGAATTTTCAGAAATTTTCACCCACTATTCAAATGGACACTTCCATTACCCAACGCACCACTGAAATCATTCTTCCTGGAGTTTTTTGTTCATCAGAAGAGGTTATGGTGCAAAACATTGAGAATGAACCCTTAGAGTAATTTGATACATGGATCTGTGCTATTGGTAATGGTGCACAACTGACTTCTAAGATTCATGTTACACCTACTTCCATTTTTCAGGAAACAAGTATGCTGATTACAGGTTTTCAATATGTTTTAAGGTTCTGTTGTAGCCGCTACAACACCACCCAAAATTTTGGGTATATTTAAAATTTCGGGTCCCCCTATGCTCGCTTAGTTGTCAAGGTCTTTCACCGACACTGCAATCAGTGACATCCCGCCGACCTATCCCCAACCCCTCATGAGTTGTCTCGTCATCGTGATCAGGTGTCGTTGTTGCAAGCATGCCATATGTGGGAAGGATCATCTAGCGTATGCTCGAACATTCTTACCATAGTCGTGCCATATGTAATGAGACTGCCATACATACATTTGAATGGGAACCTTTCGTGTATTGACGATTAAAGGCCCGCTCACCGTGGGTCATTAAACATGTTGATTGAATACATATTTTAATTTTGTTAGTCTCATATGTGTTATCTGTGGCCATCACTATTGAAGAGTAATTATGATGTTGTAATATTCCACGCAGGTCAACCCTACGGGTGACAAACTCCTCAATCTTGTCATGAAATCGAGCGCAATAAATTTGAGCTCGACGACAAAGCCAAGTTGTGGAACAGGGGAGGAGTAGGAGCAAGCAACCAGTACCGTTAAAAGGAGAATAGTGTGATGCATGTTTGATCGGAGGGAACCTTCTATGTCACTGATGCAAAAGCTTTCCTCACTAGTGCGCACCAGATGCTTAAAAGCACTCCATTGGAAATGTCCAGATCCTGCATCATAACTTCTCAATGTCGATGGGCGCACGCAAAGAAACATATTTCTCCACTTCGATGAGCCTCAATTATAGCCTGATGAACAAAGTAGACTCAGAAGGTTTCCCTATGGAATGACAATCTCATTCAAGGCGTACTAGTGCTAGGCAGCAGCGCAAAAGCATACCTGTTTCTGTGGCAAGCCAACGACAGGGTTGTGAATATGTGAGCGCACACTTTGGAAGCAAAATTTATGGATCCTAAGCTAGATAGTGTAGAATTGATTACGCTACAAGGAGAACAATGTGGAGCAATGAAGTGGCCTTAAAACCCTAGTCTCCTTTGCCCTTTCATATCCATAAAGTTTGGCTATGTGGGACCATATGAGATGAAGAATTTCAGATTCAACCTAAAAGGTCATGTTTAAATACATACACCTCTTGTAGCTAGGCACAGTGATGCATATGCAAAGGGAGCCTCCAGAACCATGAGATAGAAAGGATTCATATCAAAAGAGGCATTAATGTGGCTTTAGAAGCATATTTCAACCCTCGATCTTTCAAAATGAGAAGCTTTCATATTATGAGGAAAAGTAAATGATCAAATTAAAACTAGGCTCAGAAGCACATGGTTTTAAAACCATAAGTGACCTTAGAGCAAAAATCAACCATAACATTATGAAGGGCGCAAGGTAATGTTGTATATATAAATACCAAAACGCAAAACAACGAAGTTTCCAAAACATATAAAATAAGTGGTCCAACGTTATGATTGAGGCACAAAAAGGATAAAGATATATGGTCTCAAAACCATAGGATAATTATAAATGGGTGCACAAATTCTGATGCTACAAGTTTTAATCCACGTGGGCGGTCAACCTTACGTTTGAAAGATGATGCGGTAATAAAGCATGGGTCAAAAGGCGTTTAAACATGGAGTCCAACGATCAATGTCCACGTTGCATGGGGTGTAAGTTATTTTGATTGGCTCTAATGTTTTCATGCTGAGGTTGCAATCCGAAAGGAATATATAAGTGGTCAAAGCTGTGTTGAACGTGAAACATAATCCTATGCAAGACCTACGATGACCACGATATAATAATTATCGAGCCAGTGTGATCAAAAGTAATGCAGGACTATCAAGACCTCACAAATGGACAATGATGCGGTAATAAAGCATGGGGCAAAAAGGTGTTTTTAAACATGAAGTCAAATGTTCCAATGGTGTTTTTCAATCTATCATGAAACATTTGGAGCGTATACATATATAATGGTCAAAGGTTTGTTTTTTTTAAACATAAGCACGTTGCATGGGCGCCAAGTGCGATGGTTGAGCAAATACATTTGGTCTTGGTGCGAAATGCAATATCGTTCAAACCATATAAGGTTAATGGAACATTACAAAGGGCGCCGAGCAGTATTGTTTAAAACATGGAGCAGGGTGTTATAATAAACATATGGTGGCATGTTATAACAACCATAGTAAGATGGATGATAATATACAACCATGTTCGAGCGTTACGAAAATAATATGGTTTTCAAACCTTGTAATGTTGGAGGAGCGTGATCATATCAAATAAGCGAAGAGAAGGGATTACAAACAAGTTTAAAAGTTTGAAGGCGTTTTCAACTTATGTTATGAAGCGGACAGTTACAAATGGACGCCAACGTGTCGATGAGTAGTGTTAATCCACGTGAACCAGGCATAGATGGCGGTCAACCTTAGTTGGAAACTTGGCGCAGAACCACACAGACATGATGCATGAAGCCAAAGATGCGCCGTTTACGTTGCATGGAGCCAAACTTACCGTTGAAAAGATATATAGACATTGCGGTCAGCCTTTCAACGTGGGGCAGAGCCACCTCACCACACACAGCTGGAGGCCAGCATGCCGACGGTGGAGTTTCTCACTACAGTGAAACGTGGCAACGTTATTGTAATACGTTGAGTGGTCAAACTGCACGAATGAAATGTTGGATGCATTTATCCCCAAGTCTGCATGGCAACTGTCATGGACAGACCATGCGTTTCTGGTGAGTGTATTAAGAGACAGTGCTGAAATAGAATCCGAGTGATTTTTGCTACCTTCTATAGCCCAGACGGCAATATTCCAGGAGAAAATCACTCCTTAGATCCGCTGCACTGGTCACTTTTAGAAAGACGTTATCTCTGCAGATTCGTTGCGATCTGATTTTTCAATATCTCCGTTACTGACCACATCGAGCTGTCTCCACTCTGCCCAAAAGCACTGGAAAAAAACTAGATCATCACATCTCACGCAGATTCATTCAGTACATTTTCTATTGCAGGCTCACGAACGAACGAGCTGCTCGCCATGGGAACAGAATGTCTATAATCCAGTGTTGCACTAGCAAGAGCCAGAGTAAAAGAGATAGGTCGACGTGTATGTCTGCATGGAGATGGTGTTGCAACTATAACGCATCACTGAATAGAGAAACGAAGATGGAACACTTAGACGTGTAGCTGATTTCCACGACAGGAGCTGAAAGTCTGGCATGCAGTGATAACGCTCGCCCTGGCTGACATTCAGTGCAAGAAAAGGGTCGAATCGCTTCGCTTCTGGTTGCGTTAGCATGGCAAACAAAACTTCTGAGAAAATATGCGCCCTCTACAGTGCGCTGCGTCCAGCACAACCTCCATGACCTGTGAGTCCGAAATGCCTTCAACTGTGTCTCCAAGGCGCCCACGAGGTTACAAACACAGCCCATTTATGCTGAAGGTCAGAGCTGGGTTACAGTTACACATAATTTGCAGGCCTTACCAGCAGCCCAAGGAATTATTTCTAGTGAAGGCATTGCCTTAAAGCGAGTTTCTGTGCGTGGCTAATCTTTGCAACTATTCCGAATTCATGGCTACGTTTGGGTTTTCCACAGCCTCATCCCAAGAGTATCGTGAGCGCGCCTCAAGGATTGGAAAATGTATTTTTAGTACATATCATAATGCATGTCCCGGCAGGCATACAGAGCATGTTGCCCAGGCCGACACTGCCCATCAATGGAGTCTACATTTCAAGCTCGGTCTACAACCATACTAAGATGCATTTGCAGTAGTCGAAGAGGCGCAGGAAGAGCCTGCACCATTCACTCCGATGACAATAATGACATAGTGCCTGACCATACAGGGGTCCAATTAAATTTTTTATGATAAAGTTATCATATTTTTCATTCCTTAACATGTGTAGATATATATACATATGGCTGATTTAAATCCTCTTATTTGCAGGTTATATGAGAAGATGCTGGAGCAGCCATGTCGACCCAAATTGAAAAAACTGCTAGCTCTTTCTGAAGGATGCAGATCTGTATTTCAGATCAAAATCAAAACTCTCTCCTATGCGAATACTCAGTATCTTGCTCGAAACGGAAACCATTCTACCCACTTATCATCACATGCAAAGTCACTTAGCGCGGAGATGACACCACCAGCAAATAGCAGCTGTCGTTTCATGACGAAGGCCAAGGCCAGCCTCCAGAGAACAAGGCCATGAGATCTCTAAAAGAAAAGGCAAAAGGAACTCCAGCGATGCGCCAAGGTCGCAGAGGTGTACCTCTTCGGTTTTTCGCCTTTTTGCGACCCCGCGGCAAGCGATCTGAGTCGCGGGTCGCAGGGTCCGCCTCTCTCTCTGTTTTGCCGCCTTTTTGCGACCAGCGAACCCGACGACCTAGTCGCAAGGTCGCAGGTCACATCTCTCTATTTTTGTTTGTATTTTGTACCCTGCGACCCGGCGACCTGGTCGCGGAGTCGCGAGTGTTTTATCTCCCTCTGACACTAGCGCCTTTGGGCCCGGCGACCCGGCGACCCTGATCGCTAGATTGGGTAAGCATCTCTGGTTTCCCCACTTTGCGACCCGGCGACCCGGCGACCTGAGTCGCAAGGTCATGAGTCTGTTTCTTTGGTTCTCCTCCCTTTTGCGACCGCGACACAGGCAGGTCGGGTCCCTGTGTGACTCGGGTCGCAGATCGCAGAAAGGACTAGGTCGCAAGGCAGCCCAATGGTCAGGAAGATGAAAGGTCAATGAAACCCAAAGGGCAGGTTGTGTTTTATAAATACTCCTACGGGAGCTTGTAAAAGGGGGGCTTTTCTTTTTGGAAGACTCAAGAGATACATTGTATTGTATTGAAAGACCATGTTATTAGGCATATGAATACGAATACTTGCTAAAACCCCTTTGTCGGATGATGTGTTTTGCTGTGACAACACTGTGTGTATTTCTTGAACAGTTTCAGAACATCCTATGATTAATGAAACTGCATTTCCAATAATATCATTTATGCATCATGTTTATCTATGTTTGTGTTAATGATGTTCAGTTTTACCGCTTTCTAAATGGATGTTAATACCTTTGTCTATTAGCATTTCGTTTTATCTTTCAGAAAATAAGGAGGAATCTTGCCATTAAGAACTATTTCTTCTGTGGTAAGATACCTTGCAAGCATGACCCCAAAGACGTGCCGTTAACTGCATCTCTTCGGGCGTATGTGTTTTATTCATTCTCTTGCTACGCATAGTGTTGTAGACATGTTCCATGCATCAATCATGTATTTCGTATCCTATGAATAAGTGTGTGTCCACAGGTTTAATCAGGTTCTTTTGAGACCAGAAGGGAAGGCGTCTTAAGCGGTAGCCGAACCCACACCCTGGATGGGATCCCTACTCCAAACAGTTTAAGGTATAATTGGGACTTTTTACCGGGGAGATCCCCTACTGTTGGCTGGAAAAATTTTCCCGTCAACAGAATTGGCGCTAGAAGGAGGGCCTGAACCTCCGACCAGATGTTCAACGAAAAAGGGGGGGCCAGATGACAAGCTGAGCCCTTAGAGCCTGCAGTTAATCTCATATCTGTAATGGCTCGTTCCCAAATCATTCTCCCGAGATTTTTTTCGGAGTTTTATGAGCCTGGATACTACATCTCCGATGAACTTATTTATCACTTGTCCCAGTTTAAATTTGATGGTGAAAATGGGGTGTCCATAACTCAACACTGTTCAGATTTTTGTGACTTTGGTGAGTGCTATGAAATTGACGATCAGGGTTTGTTTTGTTTGCTTTTCTTCCTCACCCTCGAAGGTCGCGCTAAGCAATGGTGCTGCGCTTTTCCAGAATCTTCCATCCATTCATTTGAACAACTCGCCAGTGAATTACAACAAGCTTTTCATAGGTATGATTTTCATAACATTTTACTTAAGATAAATGACATCAGAATGGAACCTCGGGAATCTTTAGATGAGTTCTCTATCAGATTCGTTCATTATTGTTTTGAGTTCCCTGATAAGGATGTCGATTGGAGGTTGTTAAGAGAACAGTTCGCGTATGCGATTCTCGTTTCCCTTGAACCATCAGTGATAGCAACTTGCCTGAGCCCTGTGTTCCCTATGACGATCGTGAGTCACAATTTGTTCGACTTTGAGTCTTTAAATTACCATCAGTCTGAACACCCCGGTGAGCTCATTACTCTGTGCATTTCCATGAAACCTGCGAGTCACTCGATGTCTTCCTAGATTAGTCTAAATACGGTTCTTGGCTACATTGGAATCTGGTTCACATTCGGATTATGAATCTGGTTCACATTCGGATGATGAATCTGGTTCACGTTCGGATTATGAATCTGGTTCATATTCGGATTATGAATCTGGTTCACATTCGGATTATGAATCTGGTTCACATTCAGATTATGAATCTAGTTCACATTAGGACTATGAATCCGGTTCACATACAGATTATGAATCGACTCCTACCCCGCATAAAGTTGATTCCCTTGCAAGGCCTGCCAGATCATTGTGTCCTCTGAATGACACGGATGCGCGTGTTGAAAAGGCTTGTATGATTAACGCCCCTGCGACTCAATCCATTCGTTCATTATTCCCCGGTTGGTTTCCCGAACCCGCCACACCAGTAATTTCTTCGAGACATTCAAAATTTCTTTATACTGGTATTGGCGACAATCATAAGCACGCAGATGGTGTTTCACAATCACAGTTCAAAATCGATGAATCTTTTAGATCTAATCATTCTCACTCGGAATATTTAGACAACCATAGGAGCAATTTCCTATCTCGGCAACCTCAATATGTCCCCTCTATTGATTTATCCCAGTCGGTAACTCCCAGGGAACCCGATATGCCAGGTACCCAACTTGGTCAAATCAATGGTTGCAACGATCACTCCTTATCTGAAAACATATTCAATCATACAGTTGAGGATTGTCACCCACATCTCTTTTCGGACCATGTGGAGACACCAACATTCGATGATTCACTTTGGGAAGTTTCAAGTACCCATCAGAAAGTCGAAGCGCTTCAGCTTTTGCCAACCATTTCTCAAATGACGACCCCCAAGTACCATACTCCTGCCAGCATAACCGCATCGAATCCACCCCAACCCGGCGAATCTAAAGAATCTGATATATCGATCTATCAATCTGTCAACGCGCAAACATTTGACCAAATTGATACAAAGCCCACTAACATTTTGCAACTCACCACAATCCATGATCACATCCAGTCGCTTGTTGATCTCGCCAAGCAGTCAAAGTTGGAAAGCCCCTTGCTCAAAGGTCCAGAGTTTGTTCAAGGCATTGAGGAATTTCAGGGTCCACTAAACGCGGATTCGGATCCTCCTGCCCTTGACCAAACCCAGGAGCAATCCCTAACTAGGGTTTTCCAAACTAGGGTTTCTACGCTTGGATGCGCATGCATCTATAATTCGCCTGGCACTTGCTTATTGTTTCCATTCCATAAAATTGATGGTACTCAACACCATGTTAAGATTGTCGGTCAACTCGACAAGCCCTATTCAGTGGAGGTGCCTGAAAATAGGCGGTGGCTCACCCAGCGCCCATCAGACCTAGGATTGTGCATGAATGAATGTGTGTCATTGATAAATGTTGAGTTTCAAGAACATATTGTTGTGTATCAAGATGAGAGTGGGATTCAGCCTGCATAATCTGTTCTGGAATGTTCTTTGGTAAGTATCTATGATCATCTTGCCGTTGCACCTGCTCCTCAGGTAAGTTTTGTCGCTGCTGCACTTTTTTGGATACTAGCTCTGATCCTGATCATTGTTATTCTTGCAGGCTAGGAACTAATGCGGTGGTTGCACTGGAAAGCTGATTTTACATAACCCCACCGCAGCATTAGTTAAACTAGGGTTTAGGTGTAGGCTAGATAGGACATCTTAATAAAAAAATTTAGTTGTTGATTAGGTTTACTTGCTAAATTTTTACTTCATGATTTAAAAGTGTGTTTGTTGTTTTGTTTACGATTAATATTTTAGGCATCATCATGTTACAAGTAGTTTCCTTTCATTTCCTTTTCAGTTGCTTGTTGTTGCATAAATAATTATTGCTTGTATTGCGCCTCTTTCCCATCTACAACTGGCTAATCATTCTCCCACATGGCGTTGCATTGCATCTTGAGCCTCGCCTATTACATTGCGTCGTACGCTCTCTTCCTTACATCAATTCTTTCATATCGCCTGCCACTTCATGAGCCCTCATTGCAGTCCTAGCACCTCATGATCTTGTTTGCCCTGACTGCTGAAACAGTAACCCCATTGTTTGCGTGAGGTTGCGGTGGCTATCTCAAGAGGCAGCTTTCTCTTAGGACCAGTTATCAAAGTCGCTTCTCAACAAGATGCCTATGAGTCTAAACTTATCATTTGGGGAGATACGAGCCGGTTGTCTGTGGGAGACCTGATGAGTTGAAATGGCCCATACCCGTAAGCCTAAGCCTTGTGCCTAGCACAGTCTTGGATGTTTTAATGATCTGTTTTGCACACTTCGCCTATTGTGGTGAATGGGATGTGAAGTTTTGGCACGAGGGAAAACCCAAATCAGGATATCTTCCAGTTTCTGTAAAACAAGAAACAACCTCTCTTGCTCGTAAAATAAGTCAGGATCCCTCATCCGCCCATGAAAAATAAGTAATGACACATGAAAATAAGTGTTGTAAGCACATGAAACGAATAAGTGTAAAGGATCGAGAAAGTACTGTGAGAGAGGTAATGCAACGACTTCTGTAGAGATCTTGACCGAGCTCCATTTGGCGGTGGGCTTAACATTGTGATTTATTGAAGTGACTCCGGCCAAGTCTTGTCTAGGCCTATTTGGCGACGAGAGAGCAACAGGAATCTTACTTTAATATTGAGAATAATAAACAATGTTCCTTGCTCTTCACATCATCATCAAGCTACGCAGCGTACGTGAGCTTTCTCTTTGATGTGTTTCGATTAGCGGGACTTAGTTGAAGCCTGAGATTAGGCATACCTTAAAGGGCCAAAAGTAATACAAAGGGTACCCACGGAACTATTTCAATATTCCCCTTGCATCATTATCAGGACTTAGACTATTGTGGTGATATTGACAGAGATGTTGGATTCTACCAGTGGTTCGCCATTTGTTGTAGCCGCTACAACACCACCCAAAATTTTGGGTATATTTAAAATTTCGGGTCCCCCTATGCTCGCTTAGTTGTCAAGGTCTTTCACCGACCCTGCAATCAGTGACATCCCGCCGACCTATCCCCAACCCCTCATGAGTTGTCTCGTCATCGTGATCAGGTGTCGTTGTTGCAAGCATGCCATATGTGGGAAGGATCATCCAGCGTACGCTCGAAAATTCTTACCACAGTCGCGCCATATGTAATGAGACTGCCATACATACATTTGAATGGGAACCTTTCGTGTATTGGCGATTAAAGGCCCACTCACCGTGGGTCATTAAACATGTTGATTGAATACGTATTTTAAGTTTTTTAGTCTCATATGTGTTATCTGTGGCTATCACTATTGAAGAGTAATTATGATGTTGTAATATTCCACGCAGGTCAACCCTACGGGTGACAAACTCCTCAATCTTGTCGTAACATCGAGCACAATAAATTTGAGCTCGATGACAAAGCCAAGTTGTGGAATAGGGGAGGAGTAGGAGCAAGTGACCAGTACCGTTAAAAGGAGAAGAGTGTGATGCATGTTTGATCGGAGGGAACCTTCTATGTCACTGATGCAAAAGCTTTCCTCACTAGTGCGCACCAGATGCTTAAAAGCGCTCCATTGGAAATGTCCAGATCCTGCATCATAACTTCTCAATGTCGATGGGCGCACGCAAAGAAACATATTTTGCCACTTCGATGAGCCTGAATTATAGCCTGATGAACAAAGTAGACTCAGAAGGTTTCCCTACGGAATGAAAATCTCATTCAAGGCGTACTAGTGCTAGGCAGCAGCGCGAAAGCATACGTGTTTCTGTGGCAAGCCAACGACAGGGTTGTGAATATGTGAGCGCACACTTTGGAAGCAACATTTATGGATCCTAAGCTACATAGTGTAGAATTGATTACGCTACAAGGAGTAAAATGTGGAGCAATGAAGTGGCCTTAAAACCTTAGTCTCCTTTGCCCTTTCATATCCATAAAGTTTGGCTATGTGGGACCATATGAGATGAAGAATTTCAGATTCAACCTAAAAGGTCATGTTTAAATACATACACCTCTTGTAGCTAGGCACAGTGATGCATATGCAAAGGGAGCCTCCAGAACCACGAGATAGAAAGGATTCATATCAAAAGAGGCATTAATGTGGCTTTAGAAGCATATTTCAACCCTCGATCTTTCAAAATGAGAAGCTTTCGTATTATGAGGAAAAGTAAATGATCAAATTAAAACTAGGCTCAGAAGCACGTGGTTTTAAAACCATAAGTGACCTTAGAGCAAAACTCAATCATAACATTATGAAGGGCGCAAGGTAATGTTGTATATATAAATACCAAAATGCAAAACAACGAAGTTTCCAAAACATATAAAATAAGCGGTCCAACGTTATGATTGAGGCACGAAAAGGATAAAGATATATGCTCTCAAAACCATAGGATAATTATAAATGGGCGCACACATTTTGATGCTACAAGTTTTAAACCACGTGGGCGGTCAACCTTACGTTTGAAAGATGATGCGGTAATAAAGCATGGGTCAAAAGGCGTTTAAACATGGAGTCCAACAATCAATGTCCACGTTGCATGGGGCGTAAGTTATTTTGATTGGCTCTAATGTTTTCATGCTGAGGTTGCAATCCGAAAGGAATATATAAGTGGTCAAAGTTGTGTTGAACGTGAAACTGAATCCTATGCAAGACCTACGATGACCACGATATAATAATTATCGAGCCAGTGTGATCAAAAGTAATGCAGGACTATCAAGACCTCACAAATGGACGATTATGCGGTAATAAAGCATGGGGCAAAAAGGTGTTTTTAAACGTGAAGTCAAACGTTCCAATGGTGGTTTTCAATCTATCATGAAACATTTGGAGCGTATACATATATAATGGTCAAAGGTTTGTTTTTTTTAAACATAAGCACGTTGCATGGGCGCCAAGTGCAATGGTTGAGAAAATACATTTGGTCTTGGTGCGAAATGCAATATCGTTCAAACCATATAAGGTTAATGGAACATTACAAAGGGCGCCGAGCAGTATTGTTTAAAACATGGAGCGGGGTGTTATAATAAACATATGGTGGCATGTTATAACAACCATAGTGCGATGGATGATAATATACAACCATGTTCGAGCATTACGAAAATAATATGGTTTTCAAACCTTGTAATGTTGGAGGAGCGCGATCATATCAAATAAGCGAAGAGAAGGGATTACAAACAAGTTTAAAAGTTCGAAGGCGTTTTCAACTTATGATATGAAGCGGACAGTTACAAATGGATGCCAACGTGTCGATGAGTAATGTTAATCCACGTCAACCAGGCGTAGATGGCGGTCAACCTTAGTTGGAAACTCGGCGGAGAACCACACAGACATGATGCATGAAGCCAAACATTCGTCGTTTACATTGCATGGAGCCAAACTTACCGTTGAAACAATATATATACATTGCGGTCAGCCTTTCAACATGGGGAAAAGCCACCTCACCACACACAGCTGGAGGCCAGCATGCCGACGGTGGAGTTTCTCACTACAGTGAAACGTGGCAACGTTATTGTAATACGTTGAGTGGTCAAACTGCACGAATGAAATGTTGGATGCATTTATCCCCAAGTCTGCATGGTAACTGTCATGGACAGACCATGCGTTTCTGGTGAGTGTATTAAGAGACAGTGCTGAAATAGAATCCGAGTGATTTTTGCTGCCTTCTGTAGCCCATACGGCAATATTATAGGAGAAAATCACTCCTTAGATCCGCTGCACTGGTCACTTTTAGAAAGACGTTATCTCTGCAGATTCGTTGGGATCTGATTTTTCAATATCGCCGTTACTGACCACATCGAGCTGTCACCACTCTGTCCAAAAGCGCTGGAAAAAAACTGGATCATCACATCGCACGCAGATTCATTCAGTACATTTTCTATTGCAGGATCACGAAGGAACGAGCTACTCACCATGGGAACAGAATGTCTATAATCCAGCGTTGCACTAGCAAGAGCCATAGTAAAAGAGATAGGTCGACGTGTATGTCTACATGGAGATGGTGTTGCGACTATAATGCATCACTGAATAGAGAAACGAAGATGGAACACTTAGACGTGCAGCTGATTTCCACAACAGGAGCTGAAAGTCTGGCATGCAGTGATAACGCTCGCCCTGGCTGACATTTAGTGCAAGAAAAGGGTCGAATCCCTTCGCTTCTGGTTGCGTTAGCATGGCAAACAAAACTTCTGAGAAAATATGCGCCCTCTACAGTGCGCTGCGTCCAGCACAACCTCCATGACTTGTGAGTTCGAAATGCCTTCAACTGTGTCTCCAAGGCGCCCACGAGGTTACGAATACAGCCCATTTATGCTGAAGGTCAGAGCTGGGTTACAGTTACACATAATTTGCAGGCCTTACCAGCAGCCCAAGGAATTATTTCTAGTGAAGGCGTTGCCTTAAAGCGAGTTTCTGTGCGTGGCTAATCTTTGCAACTATTCTGAATTCATGGCTACGTTTGGGCTTTCCGCAGCCTCATCCCAAGATTATCGTGAGTGCGCCTCAAGGATTGGAAAATGTATTTTTAGTACATATCATAATGCATGTCCCGGCAGGCA
This sequence comes from Pinus albicaulis, assembly GCA_034641835.2. NCBI lineage: Eukaryota > Viridiplantae > Streptophyta > Pinopsida > Pinales > Pinaceae > Pinus > Pinus albicaulis. The sequence goes on from CM076584.1 coordinate 96,741,753, forward strand.
TACAGAGCATGTTGCCCAAGCCGACACTGCCCATCAATTGAGTCTGCATTTCAAGCTTGGTCTAAAACCATACTAAGATGCATTTGCAGTAGTCGAAGAGGCGCAGGAAGAGTCCTGCACCATTCACTCCGATGACAATAGTGACATAGTGCCTGACCATACAGGGGTCCAATTAAATTTTTTATGATAAAGTTATCTTGTTTTTCATTCCTTAACATGTGTAGATATATATACATATGGCTGATTTAAATCTGCTTATTTGCAGGTTATATGAGAAGATGTTGGAGCAGCCATGTCGACCCAAATTGAAAAAAATGCTAGCTCTCTCTGAAGGATGCAGATCTGGGTTTCAGATCAAACTCAAAACCCCGTGCTATGAAAATAATCAGTATCTTGCTCGAAACAGAAACCATTCTACCCACTTATCATCACATGCAAAGTCCCTTAGCGCAGAGATGACACCACCAGCAAATAGCAGCTGTCGTTTCATGACGAAGGCCAAGGCCAACCCCAAGAGAACAAGGTCATGAGATCTCTGAAAGAAAAGACAAAAGGAACTCACTGATCTGCCCAAGGTCGCAGGTCGTACATCTTCGATTTTTTTTTGCCTTTGCGACCGAAGGACCAATGATTCAGCTTTCCAAGGTTGCAAGGTCGCATCTCTTTGTTTTTGCCACCTTTTGCAACCCCGCGACCCAGCGACCTAGTCGCAAGGCTGCAAGGTCGTATCTCTATGTTTTTGCTGTCTTTTGTGACCCTGCGATCCAGCGACCTAGACGCAAGGTTGCAAGGTTGCATCTCTCTGTTTTTGCTGCCTATTGCGACCCTGCGACCCAGCGACCTAGTCGCAATGTCGCAAGGTCGCATCTCTCTGGTTTTGCCGCCTTTTGCGACCCCGCGACCCAGCGACCTAGTCGCAAGGTCGCAAGGTCGCATTTCTTCAGTTCTCCTCCCTTTTGCGACCCCGCGACCCAGGCAGGTCGCAGGTTGCAACAACGGCTCAGGTTGCAGGTCGCAGCAGCGGCTCAGGTCACAGGTCTCAAAAAGGACTAGGTCGCTAGGCAGCCCAACGGTCGGGAAGATGAAAGATCAAGGAAGCCCGAAGGGCAGTTTCTTCATTATAAATACTTCCTTCGGGAACTTGTAAAGGGGCTTTTTCTTTTTGGGAGACTCAAGAGCTACATTGTATTGTATTGAAAGATCATATTCTTAGGCATATGAATACGAATACTTGCTAAAACCCCTTTGTCGGATGATGTGTTTTGCTGTGACAACACTGTGTGTATTTCTTGAATAGTTTCAGAACATCCTATGATTAATGAAATTTCATTTCCAATAACATCATTTATGCATCATGTTTATCTATGCTTGTGTTAATGATGTTCAGTTTTATCGCTTTCTAAATGGATGTTAATACCTTTGTCTATTGGGATTTCGTTTTATCTTTCAGAAGTAAGGAGGAATCTTGCCATTAAGAGCTATTTCTTCTGTGGTAAGATACCTTGCAAGCATAACCCCAAATACGTACCGTTAACTGCATCTCTTCGGGCGTATGTGTTTTATTCATTCTCTTGCTACGCATAGTGTTGTAGACATGTTCCATGCATCAATCATGTATTTCGTATCCTATGAATAAGTGTGTGTCCGCAGGTTTAATCAGGTTCTTTTGAGACCAGAAGGGAAGGCGTCTTAAGCGATAGCCGGACCCACACCCCGGACGGGATCCCTACTCCAAACGGTTTAAGGTCTAATTGGGACTTTTTACGGAGGAGATCTCCTACTGTTGGCTGGACAAATTTTCCCGTCAACAGATTTGGCGCTAGAAGGAGGGCCCGAACCTTCGACCAGATATTTAACGAAAAGGGGGGGGGCAGATGACAAGCTGAGCCCTTAGAGCCTACAGTTAATCTCATATCTGTAATGGCTCGTTCCCAAATCATTCTCCCAAGATGTTTGTCGGAGTTTTATGAGCCTGGATACTACATCTCCGATGAACTTATGTATCACTTGTCCCAGTTAAAATTTGATGGTGAAAATGGGGTGTCCATAACCTAACACTGTTCAGATTTTTGTGACTTTGGTGAGTTCTATGAAATTGACGATGAGGTTTTGTTTTGTTTGCTTTCCTTCCTCACCCTCGAAGGTCGCACTAAGCAATGGTGCTGCACTTTGCCGGAATCTTCCATCCATTCATTTGAACAACTCGCTAGTGAATTACAACAAGCTTTTCATAGGTATGATTTTCATAACGTTTTACTTAAGATAAATGACATCAGAATAGAACCTCAGGAATCTTTAGATGAGTTCTCTATCAGATTCGTTCATTATTGTTTTGAGTTCCCTGAGAAGGATGTTGATTGGAGGTTGTTAAGAGAACAGTTCGCGTATGCGATTCTCATTTCCCTTGAACCATTTCAGTTAGCAACCCGACCTGAGCCTAGTGTTCCCTATGACAACCCGCAAGTCAACGGTTGTTCTGACTTTGAGTCTTTCATGTACCATGTCGAATCTAAACACCCCAGTGGCTCATTATCTCTTCTGACTCATGAAACCTACCCCGAGTCCACTCGATGTCTTCTTGGAATTAGTCCTAAATCTGGTTCACATTCGGATTATGAATCTGGTTCACATTCAGATGATGAATCTAGTTCACATTCGGATTATGAATCTGGTTCACGTTCGGATTATGGATCTGGTTCATATTTCGATTATGAATCTGGTTCACATTAGAATGATGAATCTGGTTCACATTCGGATTATGAATCTGGTTCACATTCGAACTATGAATCTGGTTCACATGCAGATTATGAATCGACTCCTACCCCGCATAAAGTTGATTCCCTTGCAAGGCCTGCCAGATCTTTGTGTCCTCTGAATGACATGGATGCGCGTGTTGAAAAGCCTTGTAGGGTTAACGCCCCTGTGATTCAATCTTTTCGTTCACTGTTCCCTAGTTTGTTTCTTGATCCCGCCATACCAGTAAATTTGTCTAAACATTCAGAGTTTTCTTATACTGGTATTGGCGAAAATCATAAGCACACAGGTGGTATTTCACAATCGCAGTCTAAAATCGATGAATCTTTTAAATTGGATCTGTCTCACTCAGAATCTTTAGACAACCATGGGAGTGATTTCCTATCTGGGCAACTTCAAGATGTCCCCATTATCGATCCATCCCAGTTGGTAAACCCCAGGGAGCCTAACTTGCTAGGTACCGAACTTGACCAAACCGATGGTTGCAGCAATCACTCCTTATCTGAAAACATATTCAATCATACCGCTGACGACCGTCACTCAAATCTCTTTGCTGACCATACGAAGACACCTGAATTTGATGATCCGCTTTGGGAAGATTCAAGTACCCACCAGAAAATCGAAATGCGTCAGCTTCCGCCGAACGTTTCTGAAATGACAATTCCCCAGTACCATGCTCCCTCCAGCATAAACACGTCGAATTCAACCCATCCTGGAAAATCTGGGGAATCCGACATTCCGGATTATCAATCTGTCAGCGCGCAAAAATTCGACCAAATTGATACAAAGCCCACTGACATCTTTCCAATCACTACAATTGATGATCACGCCCATTCACCTGTTGATCTCGCCAAGCAGTCAAAGTTGGAAAGCCCCTTTCTCGAAGGTCCAGAGTTTGTTCAAAGCAGTGAGGAATTTTAGGCCCCTTTAAACGTGGATTCAGATCCCCATACCCTTGACCAAACCCAGGAGAAACCCCGGACTAGGGTTTTCGAAACTAGAATTTCTACGCTTGGATGTGCATGCATCTATAATTCACCTGGCACTTGCTTATTGTTTCAATTTCATAAAACTGATGGTCCCCAACACTAGGATGAGATTGTCGATCAACTCAACCAACCCCATTCGGTGAATGCGCTTGCAAATAGGAATTGGCTTACCCATCACCCCTCAAATCCAGGATTGTGCATGAATGATTATGTGTCACCTATAAATGTTGAGTTTCAAGAACATATCGCTTTGTATCAAGACGAGAGTGGAATTCAGCTTGCACCACGTATTCTGGCATGCTCTTGGGTAATTATCTATGATCATCTTGCCGTTGCACCTGCTCCTCATGTAAGTTTTGTTGCTACTACACTTTTTTGGATACTGGCTCTGATCCTGATCATTGTTGTCGTTGCAGGATGAAAATTAATGCGGTGGCTACACTGGAAAACTAATTTCACATAACCCGACCACATCATTGGTTAAACTAGGGTTTAGGTGTAGGCTAGTTAGGACCTGCAATAAATTTTTTTCAAAGTTAATTAGGTTTACTTGCCGAATGTTTTCTTCATAGTTTAAAAGGGTGTTTGTTGTTTTTGTTTACGATTAATATCTTAGGGATCATCATGTTACAAGTATTTTTCGTTCATTTCCTTTCATTCGATTGTTGATGTATAAGTAATTATTGCTTGTATTGTGCCTTTTTCCACTGGTTGATCGTTCTCGCACATGGAATTGCATTGCATCTTGAGCTTTGCCTATTTCATTGTGTCGTACTCTTTCTTCCTCACATCATTTCTGTCATGTCGCCTGCTGCTGCACAAGCCCTCATTGCAACCCTATCACCTTGCAGTCTTGTTTTTCCCTAATTGCCGAAACAGTAACCCCATTGTTTTGCGTGAGGTTCCGGTGGCTATCTCAAGAGGCAGCTTTCTCTTAGGACCAGTCATCAAAGTCGCACTCTCAACAAGATGCCTATGAGTCTAAACTTATTATCTGGGGAGATACGAGCTGGTTGATTGTGGGAGACCTAATGAGTTCGGAGGGCCCATACCCGTAGCCTAAGCCTTGTGCCCAGCATAGTCTTGGATATCTTAATGATCTGTTTTGCACGCTTCGCCTATTGTGGTAGATGGTATGTGAAGGTTTGGCACTTGGGCAAACCAAAATTAGGATATCTTTCAGTTTTTGTAAAACAAGAAACAACCTCTCTTTCTCGTAAAATAAGTCGGGATCCCTCATCCGCCCATGAAAAATAAGTGCCGCGGGCACATGAAAATAAGTGTTGTAAGCACATGAAATGAATAAGGGTAAAGGATCGAGAAAGGCTTCCTGTGCAGAGAGGTAATGCAATGACTCCGTCGGGGTACTGACCAGGCTCGCTGGCAGTGGAGCAACGTTTGTGATTTCTTGAAGTGACTCCGCTGGGGTACTGTCCAGGCCTGCTGGCAGCGGAGCAACACCAGAAGCTTACTTTAAAAATCTTGAGAATAATAAACCCTGTGCCTTGCTATTCACATCATCATCAAGCTACTGGCATCTGTGAGCTTTCTCTTTGATGTGTTTCTGATTAGCGGGACTTAGTTGAGGCACAAGGATTAGGCATACCTGTAAAGGGCCAAAGTAATACAAAGGGTACCCACGGAACTGTTTCAATATTCCCTTGCATCATTATCCGGACTCAGACTATTGTGGTGATATTGACAGAGATGCTGGATTCTACCAGTGGTTCGCCATTTGTTGTAGCCTCTACAACACCACCCAAAATTTTGGGTATATTTAAAATTTCGGGTCCCCCTATGCTCGCTTAGTTGTCAAGGTCTTTCACCGACCCTGCAATCAGTGACATCCTGCCGACCTATCCCCAACCCCTCATGAGTTGTCTCGTCATCGTGATCAGGTGTCATTGTTGCAAGCATGCCATATGTGGGAAGGATCATCCAGCGTACGCTCGAAAATTCTTACAACAGTCGCGCCATATGTAATGAGACTGCCATACATACATTTGAATGGGAACCTTTCGTGTATTGACGATTAAAGGACCGCTCACCGTGGGTCACTAAACATGTTGATTGAATACGTATTTTAAGTTTTTTAGTCTGATATGTGTTATCTGTGGCCATCACTATTGAAGAGTAATTATGATGTTGTAATATTCCACGCAGTTCAACCCTACGTGTGACAAACTCCTCAATCTTGTCATGACATCAAGCGTAATAAATTTGAGCTCGATGAAAAATCCAAGTTGTGGAACAGGGGAGGAGTAGGAGCAAGCGACCAGTACCGTTAAAAGGAGAATAGTGTGATGGATGTTTGATCGGAGGGAACTTTCTATGTCACTGATGCAAGAACTTTCCTCACTAGTGCGCACCAGATGCTTAAAAGCTCTCCATTGGAAATGTCCATATTCTGCATCATAACTTCTCAATGTCGATGGGCGCACGCAAAGAAACATATTTTGCCACTTCGATGAGCCTCAATTATAGCCTGATGAACGAGGTAAACTCAGAAGGTTTCCCTACGGAATGACAATCTCATTCAAGGCATACTAGTGCTAGGCAGCAGCGCGAAAGCATACGTGTTTCTTTGGCAAGCCAACGACAGGGTTGTGAATATGTGAGCGCACACTTTGGAAGAAACATTTATGGATCCTAAGCTACATAGTGTAGAATTGATTATGCTACAAGGAGTATAATGTGTAGCAATGAAGTGGCCTTAAAACCCTAGTCTCCTTTGCCCTTTCATATCCATAAAGTTTGGCTATGTGGGACCATATGAGATGAAGAATTTCAGATTCAACCTAAAAGGTCATGTTTAAATACATACACCTCTTGTAGCTAGGCACAGTGATGCATATGCATAGGGAGCCTCCAGAACCACGAGATAGAAAGGATTCATATCAAAAGAGGCATTAATGTGGCTTTAGAAGCATATTTCAACCCTCAATCTTTCAAAATGAGAAGCTTTCGTATTATGAGGAAAAGTAAATGATCAAATTAAAACTAGGCTCAGAAGCACATGGTTTTAAAACCATAAGTGACCTTAGAGAAAAACTCAATCATAACATTATGAAGGGCGCAAGGTAATGTTGTATATATAAATACCAAAACGCAAAACAACGAATTTTCCAAAACATATAAAATAAGCGGTCCAACGTTATGATTGAGGCGTGAAAAGGATAAAGATATATGGTCTCAAAACCATAGGATAATTATAAATGGGCGCACACATTTTGATGCTACAAGTTTTAATCCACGTGGGCGGTCAACCTTACATTTGAAAGATGATGCGGTAATAAAGCATGGGTCAAAAGGCATTTAAACATGGAGTCCAACGATCAATGTCCACGTTGCATGGGGCGTAAGTTATTTTGATTGGCTCTAATGTTTTCATGCTAAGGTTGCAATCCGAAAGGAATATATAAGTGGTCAAAGCTGTGTTGAACGTGAAACAGAATCCTATGCAAGACCTACGATGACCACGATATAATAATTATCGAGCCAGTGTGATCAAAAGTAATGCAGGACTATCAAGACCTCACAAATGGACGATGATGCGGTAATAACGCATGGGGCAAAATGGTGTTTTTAAACATGAAGTCAAATGTTCCAATGGTGGTTTTCAATCTATCATGAAACATTTGGAGCGTATACATATATAATGGTCAAAGGTTTGTTTTTTTTTAACATAAGCACGTTGCATGGGCGCCAAGTGCGATGGTTGAGCAAATACATTTGGTCTTGGTGCGAAATGCAATATCGTTCAAACCATATAAGGTTAATGGAACACTACAAAGGGCGCCGAGCAGTATTGTTTAAAACATGGAGCGGGGTGTTATAATAAACATATGGTGGAACGTTATAACAACCATAGTGCGATGGATGATAATATACAACCATGTTCGAGCGTTACGAAAATAATATGGTTTTCAAACCTTGTAATGTTGGAGGAGCGCGATCATATCAAATAAACGAAGAGAAGGGATTACAAACAAGTTTAAAAGTTCGAAGGCGTTTTCAACTTATGATATGAAGCAGAAAGTTACAAATGGATGCCAACGTGTCGATGAGTAGTGTTAATCGACGTGAGCCGGGCGTAGATGGCGGTCAACCTTAGTTGGAAACTCGGCGCAGAACCACACAGACATGATGCATGAAGCCAAACATTCACCGTTTACGTTGCATGGAGCCAAACTTACCGTTGAAACAATATATATACATTGCGGTCAGCCTTTCAACGTGGGGTAGAGCCACCTCACCACACACAGCTGGAGGCCAGCATGCCGACGGTGGAGTTTCTCACTACAGTGAAACGTGGCAACGTTATTGCAATACGTTGAGTGGTCAAACTGCACGAATGAAATGTTGGATGCGTTTATCCCCAAGTCTGCATGGCAACTGTCATGGACATATCATGCGTTTCTAGTGAGTGTATTAAGAGACAGTGCTGAAATAGAATCCGAGTGAGTTTTGCTGCCTTCTGTAGCCCAGACGGCAATATTCCAGGAGAAAATCACTCCTTAGATCCACTGTACTGGTCACTTTTAGAAAGACGTTATCTCTGTAGATTCGTTGGGATCTGATTTTTCAATATCGTCGTTACTGACCACATCGAGCTGTCACCACTCTGTCCAAAAGCGCTGGAAAAAAACTGGATCATCACATTGCACGCAGAGTCATTCAGTACATTTTTTATTGCAGGCTCACGAAGGAACAAGTTGCTCGCCATGGGAACAGAATGTCTATAATCCAACGTTGCACTAGCAAGAGCCATAGTAAAAGAGATAGGTCAACGTGTATGTCTGCATGGAGATGGTGTTGCGACTATAACGCATCACTGAATAGAGAAACGAAGATATAACACTTAGACGTGCAGCTGATTTCCACGACAGGAGCTGAAAGTCTGGCATGCAGTGATAACGCTCGCCCTGGCTGACATTTAGTGCAAGAAAAGGGTTGAATCCCTTCGCTTCTGGTTGCGTTAGCATGGGAAACAAAACTTCTGAGAAAATATGCACCCTCTACAGTGCGCTGCATCCAGCACAACCTCCATGACCTATGAGTCCGAAATGCCTTCAACTGTGTCTCCAAGGCGCCCACAAGGTTACGAATACAACCCATTTATGATGAAGGTCAGAGCTGGGTTACAGTTACATGTAATTTGCAGGCCTTACCAGCAGCCCAAGGAATTATTTCTAGTGAAGGCGTTGCCTTAAAGCGAGTTTCTGTGCGTGGCTAATCTTTTCAACTATTCCGAATTCATGGCTACGTTTGGGTTTTCGGCAGCCTCATCCCAAGAGTATCGTGAGCGCACCTCAAGGATTGGAAAATGTATTTTTAGTACATATCATAATGCATGTCCCGGCAGGCATACAGAGCATGTTGCCCAAGCCGACACTGCCCATCAATTGAGTCTGTATTTCAAGCTCAGTCTACAACCATACTAAGATGCATTTGCAGTAGTCGAAGAGGCGCAGGAAAAGCCTGCACCATTCACTCCGATGACAATAGTGACACAGTGCCTGACCATACAGGGGTCCAATTAAATTTTTTATGATAAAGTTATCGTTTTTTTCATTCCTTCACATGTGTAGATATATATACATATGGCTGATTTAAATCCGCTTATTTGCAGGTTATATGAGAAGATGCTGGAGCAGCCATGTCGACCCAAATTGAAAAAACTGCTAGCTCTCTCCGAAGGATGCAGATCTGGGTTTCAGATCAAACTCAAAACCCCCTGCTATGCGAATACTCAGTATCTTGCTCGTAACAGAAACCATTCTACCCACTTATCATCACATGCAAAGTCCCTTAGCGCGGAGATGACACCACCAGCAAATAGCAGCTGTCGTTTCATGATGAAGGCCAAGGCCAGCCCCAAGAGAAAAAGGTCATGAGATCTCTGAAAGAAAAGACAAAATGAACTCACTGATATGCCCAAGGTCGTAAGGTCGCACCTCTTCGGTTTTTTCGCCTTTTGCGACCCCGCGAGCCAACGATCTAGTCGCAAGGTTGCAAGGTCGCATCTCTCTGTTTTTGTCTCCTTTTGCGACGCTGCGACCCAGCGACCTAGTCGCAAGGTCGCAAGGTCGCATCTCTCTATTTTTGCTGCCTTTGCTACCCTGCGACCCAGCGACCTAGTCGCAAGGTCGCAAGGTCGCATCTCTCTCTTTTTGCTGCCTTTTGCGACCCTGCGACCCACCGACCTAGTCGCAAGGTCGCAAGGTTGGATCTCTCTAGTTTTGCCGCCTTTTGCAACCTCGCGACCCAGCGACCTAGTCGCAAGGTCGCAAGGTCGCATTTCTTCGGTTCTCCTCCCTTTTGCGACCTCGCAACCCAGGCAGGTCGCAGGTCGCAACAACGACTCAGGTCAGAGGTCGCAGCAGCGGCTCAGGTCGCAGGTCTCAAAAAGGACTAGGTCGCTAGGCAGCCCAACGGTCGAGAAGATGAAAGATCAAGGAAGCCTGAAGGGCAGTTTATACATTATAAATACTTCGTTCGGGAACTTGTAAAGGGGCTTTTTCTTTTTGGGAGACTCAAGAGCTACATTGTATTGTATTGAAAGATCATATTCTTAGGCATATGAATACGAATACTTGATAAAACCCCTTTGTCGGATGATGTGTTTTGCTGTGACAGCACTGTGTGTATTTCTTGAACAGTTTCAGAACATCCTATGATTAATGAAACTGCATTTCCAATAACATCATTTATGCATCATGTTTATATATGCTTGTGTTAATGATGTTCAGTTTTATCGCTTTCTAAATGGATGTTAATACCTTTGTCTATTAGCATTTCGTTTTATCTTTCAGAAAGTAAGGAGGAATCTTTCCATTAAGAACTATTTCTTCTGTGGTAAGATACCTTGCAAGCATAACCCCAAAGACGTGCCGTTAACTGCATCTCTTCGGGCGTATGTGTTTTATTCATTCTCTTGCTACGCATAGTGTTGTAGACATGTTCCATGCATCAATCATGTATTTCGTATCCTATGAATACGTGTGTGTCCACAGGTTTAATGAGGTTCTTTTGAGACCAGAAGGGAAGGCGTCTTAAGCGGTAGCCGGACCCACACCCCAGACGGGATCCCTACTCCAAACGGTTTAAGGTCTAATTGGGACTTTTTACCGGGGAGATCCCCTACTATTGGCTGGACAAATTTTCCTGTCAACAGGTTCATATTACACCTACTTCCAACTTTTAGGAGATAGGTTTAGTTGATTACAAGTTTTCACTATGTTTTAAGGTACAAGTTTAGCTTATTATAGGTTAATCCTTATGCCTGCATTTAAAAGAAACCACATCAGGCCTCAAAAATAGAACATCCTCCAACTTTCAGGTTATTCCAAGTAGAAAGATACACAACAACCCTACTTTCCCATTTTACTTTGATTCCAACCTGTGCATTTTAAGATTCTCAGCTGACTGAGAACCTGAAATTATGAAAATCTTGAGGAGGGCAACAGATGAAGTTGAAAAGGAAGTGGAAACCTAACTCTAATTTTAGAGATTATTAAATGTATTGCATCCTTCTCAATTGATTTAATATGAAAATACAGATTTCATTGTGGATGGTTCTTAAGACTTGGTAAGGATGAAGAACGTCCTTGTTTTTCCTTGGCCTTTTATGGTTAATGACTCAGTGCCATTTGGATATTATTATCAGTTTTTCATTAATGGACTTGAGTCTTGAACACTAGTTTTCTAAAAAGAGTGAGTTAACTAGTGGATAATCTAAATTTCGTTAGAGTTTATTTTTTTCGATGAGGGAAAGTTCCACTTTAAAAGTTTCTTCATCAAAGTCCTCATCAATAAGGTAGAACTATACTTCCTTCAAATTCCTAACAGAACTGAGAAAGAATTTTTGTAGAAAATAGGATGAGTTTGTGTACAGTCTACTTAATATCTTATTTATTTTAATGAGCTCTATGACAAGATATTATGTGGCCACATGTAGTTTTTTTGTTGCAAAATAAAATTTAAGTTTTAACCGAAGGAATCAGAGTGAAACCAAATTCAGTAATAACAATAAAAAAGGTTTCAACCAAAATATTAAAAGGAAATAATTGACGATTTCAATAGCTTACAACAAGTGAAAAATATCTATTTCAAAACTTTTGGTTGCATGGGAAGTTGAAATTTCTTCACATCATGAGATCATGGATACCATCTGCAACACCACACGAAACCTAGGTAAACAAACTTTCCCCAACTAAAGACTAAATTTGGTGGTGAAATTCTTGAAGTTGATGTTTAACAATACTGGTAAATTTCCAATTCCATGTACTGGCAAGATGGTTGGATTGACGTTGACATAAATGGATGACCTTGACATCCACAATGGAGTGGTAGACTAATGTCAAGGGATTACTTGTATATAGATGTAAACATCAACCTACATCAAACTGTAAACATCCATTTCTATAATATATTGTTTTGTATGGTGCATGGAATGAAAAATCAGTTCACATCTACATATTGGATGCTATTACAGATGGTTTAGTAATATAAAACACAGGGAAACAAACTTGCCTTAGAATTGAAATCTGAGCTCCATGGTAGATGATTACCTATAAAAGATAAAGGAATGAGGGAGTGGGGAATGTATACATACCATGAAGGAGTGCATGCAGAGTCCCATTTGGCATATAGTCATAGACCAGAATATTTTCATCGCTAGAAAAATAATAGGCCCTTAAATTAGCTACATTTTGATGTCTCAAACTTCCCATGAGCTCCATATGTTTCTTAAACTTCTTTCTTCCAATACCTTGAAAATATTTCAATTTCTTGACAACAACAATAGATCCATATTCCATAATAACATTATAAGCGCTTCCAAAGTCACCCTCTAGCTTAAAAGGTATTCCATCATCAAAGAATATAAGCTTGCATTTTCCTGCAGTAATAGACTGATTATTAGGACACTCACATGAAGAATGTACAGCTAACCTGTATTTTGGACATTTCTGGGAAATTTTAGGTAACTTCTGTCTTACACCCTTCTTTTTTCATTAATAGAAGAATATTACACACCCTATGAGTGATAACACTGCAACATCACCCACAACTATTGTTATAATATCATATTTGTTGAGTTGCGTAGAGCTATTATTTCTCTACAATGGCAGTGAGCCTGAAATCATGGAGGGGCTAGAAGCCATGTAGGGATTAGAATCAGAGCTTGCATTATTACTTTAATTGCAAATCTGTAGGGGAATTCCATAAAGTTCTTCACTATTCACAAACCCGGAGCTTGGAAAAATAGATAGACTTTTCGGTATCATGCCACTGAGTCTATTGTCTGAAACATTGAATTCTTCAATAATATTGGGCAACATCAAGCCTGAAATGCTGCTAGAGAACACATTGTTATCAAGCCTCAGAGTAAGAAAATGGGTCATTGAAGTTAGACTCAATGGTATTTTCCCATTGAGATGATTATTCGATACATCCAATCTAAATAGACGATCTAATGAATCAATGGTAGAAGGAAAGGGACCTGAGAAATAGTTATCAGAGAGAAACAGGAACCTAGGACTTCTCCAGTCCAAAAAATCAGGAATGGTGCCATTGAGTGAATTTCTCTTCAAACTCATAATTATGAGCTCATGGAGACCTGCTAAGGCATCAATTGGACCCACGAGGTTGAGATATGGAGCACAAGCCTCACTACCCGATCATTCTCACACCCAGCTCCATACCACCTTCGTCGGCATGGATTTTTATGTGTCCATTAGAACGCCAGAGTGTTATTGATATAGTGAATCCCCAAAAAGTAAAGCCCCAAAGCCCCAGCTAGTACAAAATGGGGAAAAATGTAAATCCAATGCCTCTCCTACCCTAAATCGCGGTGAATGCCATTCAAATCCACTCCAAACTAGAAAATCAGCAGGCGAATCGATCCTTTAATGTTTATGCGCATTTATTTTTTGGGGCTAATGGAGAATAATTAATTATTTTTAAAATAATTATATTAATAACTATATAAAACTATACAAAAGGGGTTTTATATATAAAATTCATCCCTCCAAATTCTAAAACCCTTTAAAATTTTCCCTTGGGCTAAAATTCACCCTGAGATTTTTCCTTGAGTAGATGCATCAACTCCCATTTTTGGATTAGTGAGCGATTCTCCTTATCCATGTTTATAGGAAAATATGAATTTCCTGTGGCTTCAACATGTGTTTGAAAATAATATGCATGTACCATATATGCATGCATGGGCATGCATGTCTCTGTTGATATATGCATGTACATGAATGGCTTTAACAATTCCTTCGTGAATGCATGAATGTACATGCATGTTGTTTTAGATACCTCGTTGGGTGCATGCATGGGCATTCATGTCTCTATGACTAAGAGTGCATGTGGGGCATCATAAATTTGAGGCCTCGTTAGATATGTATTTCTTGTAGCCGCTACAACACCATCCAAAATTTGGTCCCATTTTAAAATTTCGGAACCCCTAGTCTCTCGGTAAAGAGAAATCTAATGCGACCTTGTCTTAGAGCCTCAAGAGGTATTTCCATGCATTATCCATTCAAATTATATCCAGGGTTTGGTCTCTTAACAATCATTCACAAGGTCACTAAGTCGCAATACTCATAAAATCTAGGACTGTGCGACTATGCGACCTTGCGACCCAGCGACCCTTAGGTCACGAAGTCGCAAAGTCGCATGTTGGTATGAAACTTAAGATTCGCAACCATGTGAACTTGTGACCTCTAGGTCACGAGGTCACACATCCCTTAACCAACCCTAATCATTAAACCTTGTGACCTGCATTAATTGACCGCAGATTCGATCCCTTTATAAATAAAAGGGTCGCGTAGGTCGCATTCGACCTGTGTGATGGACAAGTAGCGCCTCTGACAAGCCAGCTGGAGCGCATTTTTTTCCTGGGTAAGTTGCTTAATCCTCCTTTTTTTTCCTTCTTTTTTTTTATTTTTTCCAATCTTGCCCTTGCCCCTTGCCTATTAATCCCTACTGTGGCCTCATTCGATCTCCCCAGTAATCCTGGTCAGAGTCTACTCCTCTCCACTCATGGTATATTCCTTCCTATCTACTTCTATGAAGTCTTTCTTTTCCCAGTCTGCCTCAACAACCCTTCATAGCTACTTCGAGAAAACTTAAGCACCCAATCTGTCCAGTCCTTTCGATGTTTTTTTCCTTCCTAACCTTTCATCAGCAAGGAATCCCTCAAAGGAGCCCTAGTGGAACCTTGCGACCGTGCGACTTCGCAACCTTGCAACGCTATGACTCTACAACCTCGCAACCTTGCGAACCTCGTGTCCTAGCAACTTGGTTGCTAAGTGGTAAGGTCACCTAGTCGCTCATAACCATTCATTGGACACCCTCGTGACCTAGCAACCCAATGACCTCTCGACATAGTCTCAAGTTTCCAAGTCATGTTTCCCTTAATTTTGACCCAAGTGGGACCTTGCGACCTAGTCACCAAGTCTCAAAGTCTCGATTCCTTGAAACTTTACACTGGTGCGACCTAGCGACCTGGTGACTTGGTTGCAAGGTTGCCAAGTCATAGGTCTATCCATTTCCTTGTGTAATAGTTAGCAAAGGTAGCATCAACCTAAACGTATTTATAATTATGCCATATGTCTTATCGTGGGGTTGTTTCATCAATATGACAGGGAACATCGAAGCCAAGCTTGAGTGTGTGTCCATCTCTTCGGCCTCAAGCAATATGGGGCTCCCAACAGTTTGAAAGAGAAAAAAGAGTCCTGAAATAAAAATCTCAGAAGAAGAAATTCCTCCTTCCCCTCCCCGTATCTATGGAGACACCGCTTGTGTGTTCAGGAAAGGGGATAGCATGAGCTGGTATCAGGTAGGATGCAAAAGTCTACTATGCATTCCCCACCCCTGAGAAAAATCTCAACTTTAAATGGGCTACCACTCATTCAGTTCCCATACCATAGACCTTGAGGGAATGGTGGGTGGACCAAGAAAATTTCAAGTTTAGGAAGCATCAGGAATATAAAATGGAAGTCCTCAAGAGAGTCTACAAGTTGGTGGCAGCGATGATGTGCAAGATGTATGGCTGAACAAATGCCACTAATTTCAATGGTACTTGGGTCTCTCTCATGTATGCTGTCACTACATATGGAACCCTCTTCAACTGAACCAACGTAAGAGTAGCAACCCTCATGTCGAAAATATCAGCGACACAAGCACCTGATCAAGGGTGTTCATCCGAATTTTATATGGCTTCCTACCTGTTGGACATAGTATGCGTAAGATATAAATTTACCCGATGACCCTATAACTGGGATGCAGAGCATGGTAGACCAATCCATAAAGTGTTAAAGGTTTTCTGGGCCTCCAATTACAAACAAGATATGGATTCAATCTCGCAAAATTTCATTCTTGCGCTTTACAAGAAGCTGTTTGGCAAAGATGCCCCATGCATTTCCAGGCAAAGCATGCAATCAATAACCCGAGTGGAAAACTGGTTTCCCATCACACAAAGTACCTTCATTAGGGTCTTTGGGTCATTCAAGGCACCTCACACGATGCCCGAGTTCGTCATCGATAAACTACTCTTGAAAGAAGTGTGCTACCAGATGACGAGCAGGTTTTCTAAGGTCCTCATCAAGGGAAAGAAAAACCCATGGCCTACTCTCCCGCTTACTATCACTGCCTCTATGGTTAGGGATTTCAAGGATGGCTGAAGAAACCAAGGGCTTTGAATTTCCTCCCTTAGCACATAGATCATATGATCCTAAAAGAATAGTTCCCGCACATTGCAAACGGGCCAAATTCAAATGGAATTACCAGCACACAGAATGCCCTGTTGAAGAACAAACTAAGAACTGGTATAACAAATATAGGGAGGTTGCACCAAAAGAATCAACTGATCAAGAAGGGTAGGGTGATGAAACCACGGAAGAAAGGGGTGACACGCTAGGAGGAGCTTCATCTTCCAAAGCCGAAAAGCCAAGGACTCATACGGGAAATAGTCTCTCTAAATGGAAGTAGGAAAAAAGAGGCGTAGAGGCTAAGGCACAGCAAGAGGCAGAGAAAAAGGTAAAAGAAGAAGAAGTCAAAAGGGACTAAGACACCCTCGCACATCAGTAGGAAGAATAAAAACAAAATAAGTAGGCAGAAGAATCCCGCAGGAAAAAAGAGGAAGAGGAAAAAAAGAGAAAAGAATAAGAAGAGTGGAAAGAGGTTGAGCACAAGTTAAAATAAGAACAGGACAAGGCAGAGGCTAAGGAGAGAAGGAAGGAGGAAGAAAGCTAGAAATCAAGGGAAGATTCTTCCAAAGAATTAGGGGGAAGAAAGACACCACCCCCAGAGATAGGGGAACAGAAAGAGCTGCCACACATTGATGTACCCCAGACAACCCATATGAGTAGTGTGTTTTTTCCTCTCTTAGACCTTAGCACCTCTATGGAGCAAGAAGATTAGGTCTTAGATCTGACGAGGCTGACCCACGACCAGTTCACGCATAAGATCGGGCAAGAGAAAAGGAAATACCTCGCGCAGAACCCGACCGCACTTCTCACAGTCACAACAGAAAAGGACATAGTCTTGGACACTAGGACTAATCCTATTATAATCACATCAGTAGGGACCGCCTTTGCAGCAGCCATAGAAGAAAATTTTAGTAGAATGAGTAGAGAGATTCAGTCTCTACAAAACAGGCTACAGGTTTCTAAGAAGAATGCATCTCAGTCGGAACAATATAAGAAGGTGCTAGTGGAAGAAGTCCAAAAGCTTAATCTCATAATCACCCAAAACAATGAATTTCCACTTACCATTCAAACGGAGTTGGTCACTCTAAAAGCCACCATGAAGAAAGTGTATGAGGAGATGTTTATGGTAAATAAAACAGTCACACCACTACTAAAAGCAGAAGCAGGAACCAAAAGGATAACTACACAACTGAAGGAAGCCTCCACTCTTTTTTGCAACATGCTAGAATAGTTAAACATATATCCACAACCCCCTGACACCCTACCATGGAAGGATTGGATTTTCACCCAGAACGAAAAAGTTCAGATCTGAATGAAGATACAATCCAAAGGTAAACTGGTCAAGGAACTAGAGAAAGTAATCTCTGCATATGAACATATGATCAGTGGCATTTATTCAATGGCCAAAGTACACCACATTCCTTCTTTGGGTGCATTGGACACTGAAAAAACAAGGGAAGAGGTCGACCAAGACATTCAAGCATTCCTACAACCCTTGAGGCAAGAAACTACTTCCCAAGATCTTTCGGAATCACAGAAAAATATTATTCAATTCATCATTACACCATTCCGGATCTATACCAAGATGGCTTCTCTATCAAATCTGATCATGCTAAAAAGGCGCACCTTGTTCTCGGATGCGCTTGAGTGTTTTCATAGATTAAAGGAAGATACTTCCCAGGTCACTCTAGTTGCTGCAAAGTATCAAGCATGGCAGAATTACCTCAAAGAGTAGCAGCAGATAGATGTACCGAATCTCTCAATCACCCAATTTCTTCCTTGAATAAGGAAATGGCATAGGTCACAGGTCGCAATAGATAGGAGGTCACATGTCACATCTAGAGCTGGGTCACAAGTTGTAGATGCCTCCTAGGTTGCAGAGCATACCAACAGTCGAGAATGTGAAGGGTAGGGATACCCAAGGGTCGATTTTCTTCTATAAGTACTCCCTCTAGGGAATTGCAAGGGATATTTTTTTTAGACTCCAAAAGGAGCAGAGAGAATTGCATAACATTGAATGCATAATTTTTTGAATGACTAAAAACAAGTTTTTTTATTCCACTACTGGATCTGATGAGGACTCATTTGTGTTAACATTATAAATATTTTATCTCATGTATTGGCTATCTTTTATGATTGACTCATCTGTGTTTTTCTGCTCATGTCATTTATATGTTTAAGCTAACTTGAGGTGTTTATGGTATGGGGATATTCAATTGAGAGATGTTAGAAACTTTATTATTACCATTGTCTCATATTTCGAGGAACACTTAAGGAATTGAAGGGTGCTTTGACCATAGAGAACTATCTCTTTTGTGGTTTAAACGACTTTTACAAGCATGACCCTAATGATGTGCTACTAACAACATTGTCCTTTCGCTGCATGATTTAACTCGCTTTGCTATTTATAATGTTTCATTTTCATTAAGACTCATCAAACACTTGCCTTGTATTTTTCAACTAATTATGTATTCATAGGTCTGTAGGGCTCATTCTTCGTCTGAGAAAAGGAATACTCAGTGGTAGCTAGACCCACACCCCGGATGAGATCCCTATAAAAAACGGCTTGGAGTCTAATTGGGACTCTATACCGAGGATATCCCCTATTTTTAGCTAGGAATTTCACCCCATTAACAGATTTTGGCACTAGAATGAGGGCCCGATGGCAGGCTCCCAGCACATAAGTAATATCCCGTTTCAAACCCCACATGGGGAGATCATGTATGAAAATACTGGTCCTTTGCCCCTGGAAAATTCCCTGGAGGATGAACCCCCTTATTATGAAGTCACCTCAGACCAACTGAGGACCCTGCGCCGGATCACCCGTGATCTCATAAGAGGCCTGCAAAATGTCTTGGCCACTGGTTCCCTCACCAATCCTCGAACTCTCGCAACTAACCAAACTTGGCAAGGAGCCCTAGTAAATTCCATACCTCAACTGATAGGTCTTATGCTTGAAGATTATGTAGATGCAGTTGAGGGTTATTCAAAAGAGCCCCCCGAAAGTCCCCAATGGATTAAATGAGCCAGCCCCAAAATTACTAAACCCCAACCTAACGCCAGACCGCAACCCAACCAACCTTTGAATGATAACACTCAAGAAAATAAATCACTTCCAGGAGGAACTGGGAGGGGCCAGGGAAACAGAGGCCTAGGGGACAGAGGCCATAGACAAGGTCATAATACTGGCCACCACCACCACAACTGAAATTGGAATAGATTCCCTTTCCTTTATAAATTGAGAAATATTATAAATATGGGAAACCTCAAAGGAAATCAAGACATGCACTCTCACCATGAGGGTGAAGCCTCCATATCTGGCATGGAAAGTGAATCTAAGAGTGAAATTGGACACATCTACATATCGTGCCACCTGTAGGCCAGGCGTGTGCAACCACTGGCTTGAATGGAACAATCTCCCTTAGGCCTCCACAGTCCCCTCCATGACATGCCCCGGCACCCTGAGAAGCACCTCCTTAAGTTTGAACCCGAAAAGGGTACGCTGGCCATAGATCACATAAGTAACTTCTACTTGGCCTTACAAATGATGAGAGTGTATTTTGATGATGTAGCATATTGAATTTTTCCTCATACCATAGAAAATAATGTGGCTACATGGTACCATTACCTCCCTGTTGCTTCCATATCTTCCTGGGAGCAATTTCTTTGTACCTTCCTCCAAAAATTTTCGGAAGAAAGGACTCCTTCTATGCTCCTCACACGACTTAGTACTTTGAAATGCCAGAAGAAGGAGAAATTAAAATACATAGATAGCGAGGAAGCCTCTACCACAGATGAGGATATGGGATCCACTGTCCTCACCTTCGAGGTGGTTTGTGGGGGAAGCCCCCCTCCTAAAATTGAAATAAACCTAGCCAAAGACCCTCAATCCAAACCCCCTCGGAATCATAGCTAGAGGAGCAAAGGTGTGGTCCCTGAGAAGTCCTTCAAAGAAAAGAGAAAAGCTTTCTTAAGAAAAATTCTGCCACCAAACAAATAAAATCAAGCCTCAACTCCCCAAAAAGTCTAACCCATCCTCTACCTGAGTGAACCCAAAGGCTAGATCATCGTCAAGTTCACCAAATGCCTCTGCTGGCCCTCTCCCGCACTTGGATTCTGGGTATAACATTATCGAAGATATGAATAAAATGCGGACCAACATTTCACTCTATGAGCTCGCCTCGATGGCTAATTCGTGAGATCTTATTCTCAAAGCTTTCTCCAGTCTGCGAGCATCCAAACTCGTGAGTTACACATCCACTGAGGAGGCTTCAAGCCCTTAGTCCATAGGAAATGTCATCAACGCAAATTCCCAAGGGTCCACCCCCCTTTCTCTCCTGTATTTCAAGATCTTCAACTTCAATTTTCACAATTTCCTTGTCCACTCTGGTGCATCCACAAATGTTATGCCCTTGTCCGTATGAAAAAATATAAACATCTGCCCCGAGAAAACTGACGCCATGATCATTTAGCTTGATAGATCCCAAGTTCATGCCATGGGTGAAATAAATAATGTCATCATCCGCCTATCTTCTAACCTAAGGTTGCATCAGTGCATAGACATAGTGATCGTGGATATCCCCAAATCCTATCGTCTTCTCTTAAGTCGAGATTGGTCTGGCAAGCTGCAAGGATACTTTGCTACTAACTGGTCCCACCTGTGGCTCTCATAAAGGGGTAGGAAAAATAAAATCTAGGTATAAAGTAAACCTTACATGAAACATGTGGTGACTGACCTGGATGCAACCAATGAACCCATCAGTTTCACACAAGAGGAGCTAGGTATGTGCTTCCTAGAGTCCCCGTCTGGTTGCTATCAAACCCCTCTATCTCTGGTCACCCAAGATGTCTAGTTAGAGCTACTACTAGCCACTGCTATCCACCCTGCCTCACTGGAAGAAATTCTAGAATTCGCCACCCCAAGTACATCTCCTACATCCTCAGGCGATTGTACGAAATCAGAAAATGAAGTTTCGACCCTGTAATACATTGGTTCCAAGAATCATGATGAGGTCGACACTGGCTATATTTTGGTTGCCCCCCAGAAGAATAAGTTTCTAATCTCATGTCAGCTGGAGTTCCAGTGTACAAATAATGTAGCCGAGTATGAAGCATTGATTCTTGGACTAAAGAAGGCCATAAATCTCAAAGTTAGTTGTTTAAAGGTAATCAAAGACTCCAAAATTATTATTTGGCAGGTACATTGTTAGGTCCCTATATTACTAGTATAGTCCCTTATTTTTGTTAGTGTAACCCCCTTATTGTTATTATTGTACCCTTGTAACCCCCATTTTGTTATTATTGTGCCCTTAAATTATTATTGTTAGGTCAGCTAGGATTACATTGTGGCCCACTAGGATTACATTATGGCCCCATGGACTCCTATATATAGAAAGGAGGTTTTGTAAATTGCATCATCCAAGAATTGTTCATTCATGTAATGTATTGGAGGTTGCCCCCTCGAAGTGGCTCATTTCTAAGGCGTGAATATCTCTTTTCTTCTCTCTTTGGAGCTGGTTACACAACATTTGGTATCAGAGCTTTGGGATTCTAGGGTTTCGCTGCTCCAAACAGGTCATCGTGGCATTTTCGCTATAATTGTTTTTCTATGAAGATTCAGAAGCTGCAATTTCTAGGGTACGAAGCTGAAATCTTGAGGAAGGTTGTCTAAAAATTTCAGATCTTGGTTCGCAATATTTGAGGAGATATCATCTGTGGAAGTTAGGTATTTTTTCAGGCTCATAAACAGGTCATCGTGGCATTTGCGCTATAAATTTTTTTGTACGAAGGGTCAGATTCTGAAATTCATATTATGCGAAGCTGAAATCCTGAGGAAATGCGTCAAAAAATTTCAGAACTTGGTTCGCAATATTTTTGGAGATATGATCTGTGGAAGGTAGTGCTTTTTCAGGCTCCTGAATTGAATCTCAAAGAGGTGATCGTGGGAAAACTTCAATAAATCTCTCTCTGGGCCTCAGATTGAAGTGCCGTAACAATTGGTCGCAAGTACACAGACTGAAGTTTCTGGGCTATCAATTTCAGAGACAAAGGACAAAACAGTGACACGTGGCAAGTCGTACAAGTTCGCTCTACTGAACCAGTCCAGAATTAGGTCATTGTGGGAGATTGGACACAAATTTGTCTTGGAGAATCCAAATCAGGTCAGACCTGTGGCATTCAAAAGATAATTCATAGGGCTACTTCAGTGCTGAATTTCAGATATTGAAAATCTGAAATAACAGAGATAATACAATTTCAATATCGAGCTCCTCAAAGCTAGTAAAAGGTGTGTATTGTTTTTCCGAATTGCATAAGTCTTGTTTGAAGAATCAAGTTGAATTGATTCCAAGGGCATATTGTAGAATAGATATCAATATTGGATTCTAAAATGGCCCCTAGAAAGAATTCAACACCCATCAAGCCTTCAGAAGGCTCTACCATGACTCATGAAGATGAAGCATTGATTCTTGGACTAAAGAAGGCCATAAATCTCAAAGTTAGTTGTTTAAAGGTAATCAAAGACTCCAAAATTATTATTTGGCAGGTACATAACACCATCCATTGCTTATCTCCACACTTGAAAGGTTACCAACAAGAGGTATGGTGTTTGATTTCCGCTTTTGATGCTTTTGGTATTGAATCTGTATTTAGAATGCACAATGTAGCGGGCGATACACTTGCCAATGATGCCACAAGATTTACCCCACTAAGAGATGGGTTATTTATTTAAATTATTTACAAACCTGTCATGCCAGAAAATGTAACTAATCTGCACGTTATTAATGAGGATCAGCAGGTACTAGACTTCATGCTCAATATGGACGTGTTCAAGGATGAATTTATCGAAGAAGAGGACCATGACCTCACACTACAAAAGGAACAAGAAGAGCATAAGGGGAATCCCATGCCCAAAGGGGTCATTTCTCTTGAAAAATTATTTGATTTACTGAATCATTTTCGAGGACCCCTAAACACGAAAGTGCAGAGTTCCGATTTATCACACCAAAAGATAAACCTCGAGACAGAGAAGGAACCCAAATTCATCAACCTGGGTACAAAATGCACCCCTCAGGAAAGGCAATCCTTTACTAAATTATTCAAGAAATACTGATATATTTTTGCTTGGACGTATGACGATCTGTGAACCTATGACACGTGAATCCTCTAGCACATGATACCCATGAAACAAGAAGTAAAATCATTCAAAAAAAAACTAAGAAAAGTACACCCCGCTTTGGAGATGATGATCTAAAAGGAACTAAAGAAACTCCTCAATGCGTGTATAATATTTGAAGTCTGACATTCAACCTGGGTGCCAAATTTGGTCCCAGTCCATAAAACATCTAGCGAAATTAGTCTATGTGAGGACTTCTGTAATTTGAACAGAGCTTCAGACAAAGAGAACTACTCGGTGTCCCCTATGGAACAAATCCTTCAAGAAGTATTTGGGTCATAAATTTTCTCATTATTGGATGGTTTTTCAGGCTACAACCAAATACTAATGGCTGAACCCGACCGTCTAAAAACTACATTCAAAAATAAATGGGGAACGTTCACTTTCAGGCGCATGCCATTTAGCCTGATCAATGTTGGGGAGACTTTCCAGAGAGACATGGACATCACCTTCTGGGGCCTAATGGGGCAGAGCTTGCTAGTATGCCTTAGAGACGTCACCGTATTTTCAAATCGTAGGTGTGACCATTCACAAAACCTCAAGCAAATTTTTGAAACGTGTCGAAAATACAAGATCTCACTCAACCCAAAGAAAAGCATTTTCGCCATCTCTAAGGGAAATCTGTTGGGGCACATCAAAACCCAGAACGCCATAGTGGTGGATCCAGAGCATGCAAAAGCCATCGCCTAGATTCCTCCCCCAAGCGGTAAGAAGGCCATGCAGTCTTTCCTTGGAAAAATCATCTTCATGCGAAAATTTATATCAGACTTTGCCCAAATAGTGAAACCTCTACATAGTATGATCAAGAAGAACACAAGCTTTAAATGGAATTCCCTCAAGAAGGAACCATTCAAAAATATCAAGCAAGCCATCGTAGAGGCACCTGCCCTTGATATTCTAGATTTCAGCAAAGGCTTTATCTTGTACACTTTCACCTCATACTCATATCTCGTGACCGTCCTCACTCAAAAAGATGGTAGCAATGATGAGTGGCCCATATCATTCATGAGAGCAGGATTACAAGGTGTCGAGCCGAGTTATCTAGATATTGACAATCAAGCCTACACAGTGTATAAGGCAGTCAAACATTTCAGGCCGTATATTTTGAATAATCACATCACAGTGTTTGTAACTCACCTTGAGGTTTTCTCATTGTTCATGAAGTAGAAGCTGGGCGAGAGACGAGGAAACTCGATGACATGCCTTCAAGAGTATGACCTAGAATTCAAGTTGGCACACACTTTCAAAGGCCAAGGGCTATTCCAGATGGCTACTAAAGCCGCAAACTTGCGAGGCAGTGAAGAGGAGTGTTGGGACCACGAAATCAACATGTATCAGACTGACAGTATATCTCGGCAAAGTACCCCTCATGGTACATTGATATTTAGAAATATCTAAGCTGTGGTATCGTAGACCAAACTTTAACCACCCAATAGAAATGTGCAATAAGACTGAAAGCTGCATCCTACTAGCTAGTGTAGGTTAAGTTGTTTTGCAAGCACCACAGTGGAGTTCTGCTACATTGTTTAGAACATGATGAGGCACAGAAAGTTTTGAAAGAACTACATGATGGTCCAGCCAGTGGGCACTATGTAGGGGACACCACTACTCACAATATCATGCATGTTATTTTCTATTGGCCCACCCTATTCAAATATGCACATGCTTATGTTCGGAAATTCCTGCCATGTCAAAAGTTCACCAACAGGGAAACACGGCCATCTACCCTGTTGCAGTACATCTCGGTGGAAGAACCTTTTCAACAGTGTGGAATCTACGTGATTGGAGAAATTATTCCACACTCTTCCAAGCAACATAGATACATCCTCACAGCTACGAACTACTTCACAAGGTGGGTTGAAGTTGTACCATTTCGTCAGATCAATGATCAAGAGGTAATAGCTTTTATCACTCAGCACATCATGACCACGTTTGGCATTCCAACCTCCCTTGTTTTTGATAACGCAACTTATTTTTCATCATTCAATTTATACACATTTGCTATAGAAAATGGTATAGTACTCAAACACTCGACCAACTATTACCCCCAATGAAATGGGCTAGCCGAGTCAACCAATAAGAACATCACCTGTATCATAAAAAATACTTTGTTTTCCCAACAATGAAACTAGCATAACACACTCCATAATACCCTATGGGCTGATTGGGTCACCCGAAAACCATCCTTGGACACCTCCCCATTTTTTCTTCTGTATGGAAAAGAAGCGATCCTTCCTCCAAATTTGTCTCTCCCAACCCTTCAGTTATCACAAGAAACCCATGGAACCCCTTGCCCTGCCTTGTAGGCCTGTATAGACACATTTTTGAAATTGGAGGAGGAAATTCTAAAAGACCAGGAAAAATTTTCCATCCACGAGAGCCGAATAAAACGATGGTTTGATAAGAAATCCGTCGAAAACAAATTTTTTGAGCTGGGTGACCTTATCCTCAAGTGGGAAAAAGCTCACTAAGAAAAGGGGAAACACTCCAACTTCCAAGCCATGTGGATAGGTCCCTTCCAAATCAAAGAAATATTCGGCCCCACACATTTAGGCTACAGACCCTAGAAGGGAGGATTAAGGTCCTCCCAGTAAATGGGCTCGACATTAAACACTATTTCTCCTGACAGCCCCGAGGGGCTATCACCATACCCTGTACCATAGTTTTATTTTCTTTTTCTCTTGTTTTTTTGTTTCATGTATTTCAATAAATGGATCGTTTCAAGCAGGCTCATGGAAATCCATTCCCCTAGCACCCCAAGTTCAGGGATAGGCTGAGTAGTTACTCAATTGGAATGTTGTACCATAATCTCTCCTGGTGAAGAATCACCCCTGGAACTCAAAAGTTCCATGAGCTTGCCTATGATAGGCACCCCGTGGGGAAAACATGACCAAGTCCAAGGACCTAAACACAGGTTACTCACCTGGTATGCTAGCTCGAGGGGTTGTTGTGCGAAAGAAAGCTTCAGTGAAGTCGGTCACTAAATGAAAAGGGAACAGGGGAAACTTTAGGTGACAAATGAATATCTAGGAAAGCCTAAGGGTCCTTGTATAGACCAGGAGCAACCTCTCTTTGAATAAAAATAAATCAGGATCCCTCATCTGCCCAGGCAATACTTGCCACCTTCAAATAAGTGCCTTGAGCATAGTCAAAATAAGTTCCTTGAGAAAATTTAAATAAGTTCTATGAGCACATGACATAAAGGTTAAGGGATTAATAAAGGCTCCCTGCACAGAGAGGCGATGCGATGACTCCGCCAGGGTACTGACCAGGCTTGCTGGAAGCAGAGCAATGTCTGTGACTCCTAGTTAGTCTTTCCATGCATTATCCCTTCAAATTCTATCGAGGGTTTTGTCTCTTAAAAGTCAGTCGCAAGGCCATTAAGTTGCAAAACTCATAAAATCAAGGACTGTGCGACTATGTGACCATGCGGCCCAGCGACCCAGCGACCCTTAGGTCATGAACTCGCAAAGCCACATGTTGGTATAAAACATAAGATTCGCAACCATGCAACCTTGTGACCTGTAGGCCGTGAAGTCATAAGGTCATGAGGTCGCACACCCCTTAACTAGCCCGAATCATGTGACCTTGTGACCTTCATTAATTGACCACACGTGTGACCCGTTTAAAATAAAATCTGTGGTCTAAAAAAGTAACAGAATGGCCCAGAATCCAGGAGAGATTTTGAAAAAATCCGGTAAAGATTTTACCAGAATCTTGTTTACAGCTGTTAAAATTCAGTATTTTGGGTGCCATAAGAGTTTTTTATAGTGTTGCATCCATTTCCACTCTCGAAAATGGATTCCAAACTCTGCAACTACCCCATTTTTTGAATTGTAGTGAACGAAATTCCAGAAAAAAAACTGTCGTCCAGGTTATTTTGTTGCCTGGGTAAAAAACTCCTAAATAAAAGGGTCACATAGGTCACATTCGACCTAGGCGACGGAATGAGTAACGAATTTGACAAGCTAACTGGAGTGTTTCTTTTCCCGTGTAAGTTGCCTAATCCTCTTGTTTTTTACTTTTGGGTTGATTGTTGTCGATCTTGCCCTTTCCCCTTGCCTATTTATCCCTGCCCTGGCCTCATTCGAGCTCCCCAGAAATGCTGGTCAGAGTCTAATCCTCCCCAATCATGGTATATTCCTTCCTATCTTCTTCTCTCAAGCCTCTCCTTTCCGATTCTGCCTCAACCACCCTTCCTAACTACATGGGGAAACCTTAAGAACCCAATTTGTTCATCCCTCTCAATTTTTTTTCCTTCCTTACCTTTCATCGCCGTGGAATCCCTCAAAGGAGCCCTAGTGTGACCTCGCGACCTTGCAACCATGCGACTCCATGACCTCGTGGCCCTGTGACTCTGCAACCTTGCAACCCAGCGACTTGGTTTCTAAGTCACAAGGTCTCTTAGTCACTCATAACCAACCATTGGCCATCCGTATGACCTAGTGACCTCATGACCTAGTCGTAAGTCGCTAAGTCGCGAAGTCGTATTTCCCTTAATTTTGACCCAAGCACAACCTTGCGACCTTGTGACCTAGTCACCATTCCTTGAACGTGTACAATGGTGCGACCTAGAGACCTAGAAACTTTGTCGCAAGGTCACCAAGTCACAAGTATATCCATTTCCTTGGGTAATAGTTAGCAAAGGTAGTAGCAACCTAAACGTATTTATAATTATGCCATTTGTCTTATCATGGGACTGTTTCATGAATATGCTAGGGAACATAGAAGCAGAGCTTGAGTGTGTTTCCATCTCTTTGGCCTGAAGCGATATAGGGCCCCCAACAGTTAGATAGAGAAACAAGAGTCCTAAAATAGAAATCTTAGAAGAATAAATGCCTCCTTCCCTTCCCCCTCTCTATGGAGACATCGCTTGTGTGTTCAGGAAATGGGATAGCATGAGTTGGTATCAAGTATACTAAGAGTTCACAAAGCCCGAGTTTCCACAAAATCTCCCAGACCAACAGGTGTATATTCAGGTCAAGAGGTCCAAGCTCCACCATGCCGACACCCATCCACCCATATTTCCATGTGTAGATATTATCGAATGGATTCTACAAAATGTCGACTCCAGAATTTGGGTCATTCGTGACCATTTGGGGAAATAATTTGCTAATTTGAAGGGGCAGGATGTGGAAGTCTACTATGCACTCCCCACCTGAGAGAAAACTTTCAACGCCGAATGGGCTACCACTCATATAGTTCCCATACCATAGACCTTGAGGGGATAGTGGGAGTACCTGGAAAACTTCAAGTTTAGGAAGGATAAGGAATATAAAATGGAGGGCCAAGAGAGTCTACAAGTTGGTGGCATCAATGATGTGAAGGATATATGTCCGACCAGATGCCACTAATTTCAATGGTACTTGGGTCTCTCTCATGTACATTTTCACTACATATGGCACCTGCTTCAACTGGACCAACCTAATAGTAGTAGCCCTCAGGTCGAACATATCAGCGGCACAAGCGCCTGATGAAATGTGTTCATCCAAATTTTATATGGCTTCCTACCTGTTGGACACGGTATGTGTAAGATTTCAATTTACTAGATGGCCTCATAACTGGGAAGCAGAGCATGGAGAACCGATCCATAAATAGTTAAAGGTGTTCTTGGCCTCCAAGTAGAAACAAGATATGGAGTCTATATCGCACAATTTCATTCTTGCACTTTATAAGAAGCTGTTTGGAAAAGATTCCCCATGCACGTCAAGGGGAGCCATGCAAACAATAACCTGAGTGGCCAACTGGTTTCCCATCACACATAGTACTTTCATCAGGGTCTTCGAGTCATTCAAGGCACCTCATGTGCTACCCGAGTTCATCACCGATAAACTACTCTTGTAAGAAGTGTGCTACCGGATGACAAGTAGGTTTTCTAAGGTCCTAACCAAGGGCAAGAAAAATCCATGGCCTCGTCTCCCGCTTACTATCGGCCCCTATACGTTTAGGGATTTCAAGGAAGTAGAAGTAGAGGTTGAAGAAACCAAGGGCTTTCATTTTCTACCCTTAGCACATAGATCATATGATCCTGAAAGGATTGTTCTCACACATTGCAAATGAGCCAAATTCAAATGGAACTACCACCACATAGAATGCCCTATTGAAGAACAAACTAAGAATTGGTATAACAAGGATAGGGAGGTTGCACCAGAAGAATCAACTGATCAAGAAGGGCATGGTGATCAAACTATGGAAGAAATAGGTGACATGCTAGGAGGAGCCTCATCTTCCAAAGCCAAAAAGCCGAGGACTAATACGGGCAGTAGCCTCTCTAAAAAACAATAAGAAAAAATAGGCGTAGAGGCTAAGGCACAACAAGTGGCCGAGAAGAAGGCTAAATAAGAGGAAGTCAAAAGGGCCCAAGAAACCCTCGCACATCAGCAGGAACAAGAAAAACAAAAGAAGTAGGCAAAAGAAGCCCGTAGGAAAAAATAGGAAGAGGAACACAAGAGAAAAGAATAAGAAGAGCGGAAAGAGGTTGAGTACAAGTTAAAAGAAGAAAAGGACAAGGTAGAGGATAAAGAGAGAAGGAAGGAGGAATAAATCCAAAAATCACAGGAAGATTCTTCCAAAGAAGTAGGGGGAAGCAAGACACCACCCCCAGAGATAGGGGAACAGACAGAGTGTCCACACATTGATGTACTCCAGAAAACCCCTATGACGAGTGTGTGTTTTCCTCTCTCCCACCTTGGCACCTCTGAGGAGCAAGTAGATGATGTCTTGGATCTGACAAGGCTTACCTACAACCAATTCATGCACAATATCAGACAAGAGAAGAGGAAATGCCTCGCGCAGATCCCAGCCGCACCTCTCGGAGTCAAAAAAGAAAAGGACATAGTCTTGAACACCATGACTAATCCTATTATGATCGCATCAGCAGGGACTGCCTTTGCGGTAGCCACATAAGAAAATGTTAGCATAATGAGTAAAGAGATTTTGTCTCTACAAAACAGGCTATAGGTTTCTGAGTAGAAGGCAACTTAGTTGGAACAAGATAAGAAGGTGCCAGAGGAAGAAGTCCAAAATCTTCATCTCACAATCACCCAAACCAACTAAGTGCCACTTACCATTCAAAGGGATTTGGTCACTCTAGAAGCCACCATGAAGCAAGTGTATGAGGAGATGTTTACGATAAAGCAAACATTTGCACCACTACTGAAAGCACAAGAGGAAACCAAAAGGATAACTACACAACTGAAGGAAGCCTCCATAATTTTGGGAAACATTATAGAATGGTCAAACATATATCCACAAGCCCCTGACACCCTACCTTGGAAGGATTGGATTTGCACCCGAATGAAGATACAATCCAAAGATAAACTGGTCAAGGATCTAGAGAAAGTAATGTCTGCATATGAGCATCTGATTAGTGGCATTGATTCAATGGCCAAAGTACACCACATTCCTTCTTTGGGTGCATTGGACCCTGAAAAAACAAGGGAAGAGGTCGCCCAGGACATTCAAGAATTCGTCCAACCCATGAGGCAAGTAGCTGCTTCCCAAGATCTTCCACCGTCACAGGAAAATTTTATTCAGTTCATCGTTATACTAATCCAAATATATAACAAGATGGATTCTCTATCCAATTAGATGACAGTAAAAAGGCGCACCTTGGTCCCAGATCCTCTTGAGTGTTTTCATAGATTAAAGGAAGATACTCCCCAGGTCACTCTAGTTGCTACAGAGTATCAAGCATGGCAGAAGTACCAGAAAGAGAAGCAGTAAATACACATACCAGATCTCTCTATCACCCAATCTCTTCCTTAACTAAGGAAATGGCACAGGTCGCAGGTCGCAAGCCGCATCCAGAACTACGTTGCAAGTCGCAGATGCCTCCTAGGTTGCAGAGCATACCAACAGTCGGGAATGAGAAGGGTCAGGGAAACCCAAGGGTCAATTTTGTTCTATAAGTACTCTCTCCAAGGAATTGTAAGGGATCTTTTTTTCGGACTCAAAAAGGAGCAGAGAGACTTGTATAGCATTGAGTGCATAATTTTGTGAATGGATACAAACAAGTGTTTTGATTCCACTACTTGATCTGATGAGGACTCATGTGTGTTAACATTATAAATATTTTGTCTCATGTATTGGCTATCATTTATGATTGACTAATCTTCGTTTTTCTGCTCATGTCATCTATATGTTTAAGCTAACTTAATGTGTTGATGGTATGGGGATATTCAATTGACAGATGTTAGAAACTTCATTATTAACATTGTCTCATCTTTCGGGAAATGCTTAAGGAATTGAAGGGTGTTTTGACCATAGAGAACTATTTCTTTTATGGTTTAAATGAATTTTACAACCATGACCCTAATGATGTGCTGCTAACAACATTGGTTGCGTGCTTTAGCTCGCTTTGCTATTTATAATGTTTCATTTTCATTAAGACTCATCAAGCACTTGGCTACTATTATTGAATTAATTGTGTATTCATAGGTCTGTATGGCTCATTCTTTGTCTGATAAAAGGAATTCTCAGTGGTAGCCGGATCCACACCCTAGAAGGGATCCCTATAACAAACGGTTTGGAGTCTAATTGGGAATTTTTACCGAGGAGATCCCCTACTATCGGTTGGGCATTTCACCCCATCAACAGTATTATAAGTATCATCATTAGTAGAGAAATAAAAGTCCTCTTCTATGTTTTCAAAATAATACTGGCTCTATGTCACAGAGTCTTCATCACTATCAGAGGAATATATTTCCTCATACGTGACATATTTGTTATTGGAAAGCATAAAATTCTCATCTTCAACAACAAAAGAAGCTGAGTATTCATGCGAAACAATGTTTTGAGAATATTTTTCCATGTTGTGGCAGAAACCTTCACCAGTTTCATGACAACTATGATATATCGAGCTCTCTATCTCCAAATGGTGTTCCTCTAGATCATATTCATCACCATATAATCCTTTAAATGTACAACATATTTCATGTGGCAATTCAATATTTATGATCTCATAAAAAATATCACAAAACAAAGATGTACACAATTTTCCATAACCCATGTGAGATATGTTAAGCCAATCGAAATTCTCATCCTCTAACATTGGCTCCATCTCAATCCCCATGACTGTTAGATACAACCCTTTTCTCCTAAGATGAAGCAAAATCATCGAATTCCATTCATAGTTGTTGGAATTTTTGATAATTCAAGAACAATGACTGAGAGAATAATACTCTCCTTGTGACACATAGAATAACTAGATAGAGATTGCAGAATAAAACTTTTCTATTTCATTAACAGAACTAAAGCTATTACAACTTTATTCCACTAAAGTGGGATTACAAAATACTTGACTGCTATAGACGTAGAGCTCTCAAAACAGACTTCTCTCTGTCTCTCAAAACGCAAAAAACACAGTAAGACTAGAGAGCATTCCACTATGGTGTAGCAGACCTTGGACATTGCGATTGTGATATGCGATTAGCGATGTGCAATGTGTTAGACTCCTATACCCATAGGTGTCATATTTCATGATTGACTTGATGAGCTATGCAATATGTTCAAACATTTTTCTTGTTACAAAGGTGTTCCATATTCTTTAAAAATCAAAAAATCAATTTTTTTTTAAAAATGGAAAGACGGTATACCCTAAAAGAAAAATCAAAGGGTGAAAAAATAAAATTGGCCAAAAAAGTAAAAGAAAATGAACCCCACCAAAAGAAAGGCCAAGGAAAGTGTGCAAGTCTAAATGCCACTACTTTTGCTCTGATGTAATAAACAAAATTGTGTGCAGTTTGTCAAATATTTTCCACAATTTATGAAGAGTCAAGCTGTTTAAACTTGACTCATTCATTTTTCAATTTCATGTTGTAGAATAGAGAATAAATATCTGGCCAAACAGTTTAATATTGGCAGATAAGTAGATAGGTAGAGTAAATAAAAGGAGTTCAACAGTTTAATTTGAGCCCTTGGATGTAATAAGTGTAGACTTAGATAGGTTTTCCAGTCTAAGTGCACCCTAATAAAGAAGAGAAAATGGTAGGGTAAGGTAAGTAGGGTAGGTAGATGTTGTTTCAGAATTACATGTGATGAATGATGGTTCTAAATGTGTTCAATTTTACTTTCATCACAAGTGCAAAGGCAGATAATACATTGGAAAAGTTCACAGCAAAGCAAAGTCAAGATTATTAACTTCCCCTTCGTTTCTCCCTAAAGATTCCACTAATTCCCCCTAAGTTCTAAGGTATTTGAAGATTAAAGGGGCTCAAGGCATTTCCTTGACTTTTGGAGGGACCGGACCCTCGGCCCAATAATTGAAAAAAACTAAGTACTTGAAATCATCCATTATCACATTCGTTCACCTCTCAAGAATCTTTTTCTAAGTAAAATTCCATTTTACTTAGGAAAATCCTTTAATATTTCATGAAAAGCCCTCAAAATCACTTTTATTCTAAGTCTAAGTGATGAAAGTATAATAATGCCATTTACTTTTGAATCTTCACTTTCTTGGTTATATTTAAGTGTTTTTGAGTCTACATTTTTCCCTTGTCATATTAACTCTAATTTTATTTATTAACTTCTTATTGAAATAACCTTGTCCTATGTATATAAATCCTTTTATAGTAATATCCCCAAAAACCCTTATATTATGACGTTTTAGCCAAAAGTATTTAATTCCTATTTTTCAATTTAAAAACCCACAATTTATCCCGTTTTGGCTAAAATATAACATTAATATTATTCCCACCCCCCTACAATAAATAAATCGTATTGGTTTAATTATTGTATAAATAAAATTATATGAAAAAAACGTTTAAACATATTATATATGTTTAAAAATAAAAATAAAGTAATTCCCGACCATCCACCGTACCAAGGATTAATTAATCCACATGATTAATTAATAACCGACCCCACCCAATCGAATTCCACCCGATGGGTTTAATTAACCGTTAATTACATTGGGCCCGTGCCGTTAATTCCCCGCCATCTCCCTGTCTCGTGGACCATCAGATCAACCCATCAAAGATCTACGGCCCTCATCCATTTCGCTGGCCATCCGCGTACGAAAGATAATGCGCGATGGCCAAGCGGTTTTCAAACAGTGTCGTGCTACGTGTCAGTTGTTATATCGCATCACTACCCTTCCGCCTAAAACCGCCTTCCCTCATAAGTGGTGCAATAAAAACCACTTACCGCATGTCCTCTGTGACGCGTCCATCGTACCTGCTGACGTCATCATTAAAATCCCGCCAACCTTTTGACTTTGTGAATAAAACAAATCTACCCGCATTGTTTTCATTATCTCATACACGAACCAATCTCCCAGGCAACCAATTTCGAATGTAACTATCAAAGTGTGCTGACCGCTACCTCGATGAAGAAATTTTCAGTCAAGTAATTCAAAGCTTACCCGCCAATATCAACCGTTTACCCGTTTAAACACAAACACCCTAGTGTTGATCATTCTCACGTGATTGTGCAGTAAAACCCTTTGTAACCTAGCTGCGCCACCTGAAGCCTCTGTTAACCAATTCGAGCATGGTTTACCTCCCAAAAATCATTCTAGATTCGATCCACAGACCTCTCAAAATCAAATGAAACCTTTTCGATCTCCCCTGCAAACCAATGCTTTCTTAACAATTTGTTTTGTTTTACAGGTGATCAGAAGACCACATCCTTGGATAAACAGTCTTAATACTAGTCATACGACTTGTTTACTCCAAGAGTGTTATCAAATCTATTCAAACAGAGATGGAAGATAAAACATACAGTTGAATGACAAGCAAAGGAAATAGGATATTAAATGATTTACTATTGAAACAGACAGTAAAAACCTAAACTACACATTGAAGGTAAAAGGACACAGTAAAGATCAGTCAAAGAGTATCAGGATTAAAGAGTATTAGATTGAAGACCTAGTCAAGTAAATCAACTAGCATGCAGATAAACAGCAGGGAAGATAGTTACAAAAAAAAACATACAAGTTCATGGTTAAAGTGTATCGGGTAAAAGTCAAAGTGAAAATTAAAATGAAGTTACAAAGCAGTCAAAGGTAAAGAGTAAAAGTAATTACACAGGCAGTAAAATGGTAAAAATAAATGAAAATACTTTCACCAACATTGAATTTTGTTTAAAGTGAAAGTAAAACAGTTAAAAGAACAAAAAAGTGAAAAGATAAAAAATACAACAAGAAGGAACATTTTTGCAGAAATTGCATGTTTTAGTCATTGTTTTGCAGAAACTATTGTGATCAATCCAAGATGAATTTTGAAAAACTGAAGGAGGTTTATGTTCTTAAGTAGACCATCTACAAAAACCTCTCTCACGTTTCTAACAGCTATTATGGTTTTGGAAATATTAAACAATGTTGGAAAACACTTTTTGCAGAAAATTTCAGTTAACTCATCATTTTGCAGAGAGGATTGTGGCCAATCCAAAATACATCATACAAAACGGAAGGAGGTTTTTGTTCCTAAGAGACCCATCTACAAAAAATTACCTCAGTTTTTGCACAATGATTTCAGACTGAGAGATACATTCACATCCTTACAGGCTATTTTTTAGACTCTATAAAACTCTGTTTTACACATATTTTTGCAGAGCCTATTGTGCACAGCTGGAGAGGAATTTTAGAAAAATTAAAGAGTTTTATCTCACCAACATATTTAGCTACAAGAACCTATTTCACTTTTTATATATATATTACGGATTGAGAAATACAAAGATATCATTGGACCCCAAGTTTGCAAAATTGTTGGAGCAGAATGCACAAAGAAAGGAAGCATTTAGTGACTTGGATGCCTCATCATCAACTAAGAGTTGGATCAAATTCGAATTCTCCTATTTGTCATCACCTATCCATCAAAAATAGTGCCAAATAGATGCATTAGATTGAGTGCCCTTTACTTAAGTTCTATTTATGTAAAATAGTTAGAGAGATTTGTGAACTAATCTTGATATTTTTTCAAAATATTTTAGTTTAGAATTTGTATAAATATTTCACTCTTGGAAGTATTTTGGGTGGATTCTTCTACTTTTTTGTAACATTGAATTTTGGAATAAAGTGCTTTTGGAGAAATTTCTCTGTGGCTTGCTGGATGATGAATTTAAGCTCAAGAGTTTTTGCAGGATTCATGTGTCAGACTACAGTTCAATAAGTCATTTCTATCATGTGTTTTAAGTGTTATATATGTTTACTATATCACTGTGTTTCATTTCTGAATAATTAAAAAAAAAGATTAAATCGGAAATTGCTTAAATGTACTCTGATTTAAATTTTTATTATTCTAAATGTTTTCTTCTAAACTAGTCATAAACAATGAATTCTTAATTGCTCTTGTTTCTCTAGTTTAAGAAGTTGATTACTTAGTAAAGAATTATTATTTGCTCTTTATTGGTGATCACCCACTTTCCCTCGTTTAAACATGTTGAAATATTCTTAATTGCCTTTCATCCATTTAAAAATCCATTCCATTCACTTTATTATCTAAAATTGTTCTTTGTTTTGGCTATCTTGCGCTGCAAAGCCATCTTTTGTGTAAAAACTTAATCCAGTAAAGCCATATTTTCGACTCCATAGCCCAATGGCCTGAAATATTCAATATTGCCCTCAGTTGGTGGATTCCACCATTCAAATTCAAACAAAACCCCTGGACTTATAACTAGCCTAATATTTTCTAAGAACAAAAACTAAATCACAAAAAGAGAGCCCTCTCTGGACACAGATTGGCTAGATTCTGTATCTGAAGGTTGGTTTGTGGTTACCTCGGACCCCTTTCCTCTTCTAACAACTTCAAGGAAAATCTGAGTGATAACATAGTGGCGACTCCGCTCGGGATCTGAATAATTTATTTGTCACTATTGTTTATTTTATAAACTACAGACGAAGCCTAAAGTTAGCCAAGTAGCCTTTGAAATTGCTCTTACTTTGCAATTGCAAAAGTAAATAAATGCTGATTTAGTCTATCTCCGGTCTAGTTTATGGATTGAACATCTGGTTTCAAATACCTGATCAGTTCCTCTTGTCAAATAAGTCTTTAAGAAAGTTTAAATCTCATATCTA
Source organism: Pinus albicaulis (assembly GCA_034641835.2). Lineage (NCBI taxonomy): Eukaryota > Viridiplantae > Streptophyta > Pinopsida > Pinales > Pinaceae > Pinus > Pinus albicaulis. The sequence goes on from CM076584.1 coordinate 96,779,403, forward strand.
AAATCCTCTTAAAGAAATCATAGAAGTTGTTTTGAAAATTCATAAAAAAAATAAAATAATCATAAAATACTCAAAATTTGGTTTCCTGAAGAACTAAATTTTTCTTCAATTTTTTTTTACAGGTTTATATCTGATCTATTATGGTAGACAGGGATCAGACACACAAATTTTAAAATCATCCACCTAGCAACTCCAAATCAATTTCACAATCAAGACTCCACTGGAGGAATGAACCTCAAAGAACAATATGGAAAGATCAGGCTTTCAACTTGGACCTTAATCCAAGACATTATGTTCTTTCTCATTAAGAAAGTTTTTCAATGTATATTGTATTTTATAGAAGATCTTAGATTAATTTTTTATTATTTTCCTTTGAAGATTGTAAGTAATAATTCTCCTAATCTCCTTGAGCAGCTTTCTTATGAATCTAATGATGATCATTTTCCAATTAAGAAGCATCAAATAATCAAGACTGATCTTACAATCCCTGTACATATCCCTGTGCCATATAAAGTTCCAGATAGATATAAGCCCGTTATTTTACCTCCTATACTCCATGATTTTCCTAAAAAATACTACAAGTATCTTCCTAGATTTGATGGAGAGAATGGTATCACCGCCCAAAATCATATTCAAGGTTTTGAAAATTATTTGGATTTATTTGAGATTGATGAAGATGATGTTAAAATAAAACTTTTGTCTCTTTCTTTCCAAAATAGAATAAACAATTGGTTCAAAAATCTGCCTAATGCTAGCATCTCAAATTTCCAGCAGTTTATCAAACTTTTCCTTAATAGATGGATAATCAAAGTTAATCATTTTGTGATCATGGAAGAATATAATCAATTAAAAAGACATCCAAATGAAACAATACAACAATTTTCTGACAGATTTAATCAAGTTTATAATTCATTGCCAGAAAATATTAAACCTCCTCATGATTCAGCTCTCTTACATTATCCAAGTGCCTTTGATCCGGAAATAGAATTCCGATTAAGAGAAAGAGATCCAAAAACACTTGTATAGATGCAGAACATTACAGTCAATGTAGAAGTTAATCTGCAAATCAAACAGGAAAATTTGAAAGCGGAAGAAGAGGAAAAGAAAAATATTGCAAAGGGAAAACTGAGCCTTTTGGTAAGAAAACTAGATGAAATAACATAGGAGATCACTATGAAAGAATTTTTTTATTCAAAATCACCATGAAGAAATAGAAGAGGTTGATAAACATGAACAAATTCCTCTTAATTCAAATTATCATAGATCAGAAAATGAATTTACAAATCAATATGAGGAAGAGGAATTTGTTGATCTAATGTGTATGTTTGATGACATTCCTTCTTTTGATGATTTGCCTAAGTATGATCATTATGATGATAGTTATGTTCTCCAAACTCAAGATAGATTTACAGAGCAATCAAAAGCTAGTTTGTGGGATGAAGAAACTCAGTTTCAGCAGATTGAAGACAGTGATCAGCTGGTACAGATCAGCCATGAGAGTGAGGAAGAAAAAGCAGAAAATGTGGAAATAAGTGAAGGTTTTTTACCTCTTTGTTTTGCTTCATTTCAATTCATTAGAGACAATTATCATGCCATCAATAATCAGCAATTTTTAGGAATTGTGATTGACAACAAAGAAGATAATGAAACTATTGATCAAGATTTTTTAGTTTCACAATTGCAGTTACCAGTTCCCATTGAAATAAATGATCAAATGACAGAAGAAAGTTCCATACCACTATTTTTTGAATCATTTCAGTGTTTAAAGGAAATGTGGTATAACATGTTTAATTAAAAGGATGAGAAACTTGTTGAAGTTTATGAAGTCTCATGGAAACCTATATGCTATAGGTTACAGCCATTTTCCCAAGTTTTTTAGGATCCAATAGCATATATGTCGAATATTGAAGGCATTCAAAGCATTCCTCTATTAACTAACTATGATTTTCAGAATCAAGATGATAAAGGATTCAGGAGTCAAACATTACAATCAGTAGGAATATCATCACAAATCTTATCTAAAAGTTTGCAGGGAGATAAAGTCGAAAATAAAATTTCAGATTCATGTCATGGAGGCCATCTAGAACAGATGTAAAATTGTGCAGATCAGTTAAACATCAGTGTATATATTTTGGAAGATCCTTTTGTACAATTTCTAGAGTCAACAAAGGAAATCAAGTGTTTCCTTATCCTCTCATTTGTTGACAAGTTTCTAATAGGCTACAGAAGTACAATTTTGATAATCAACAAGAAAATGCAACAAAATATATCAAAGTACATAATGCTTGAGTGGTTGCATTGGCTATTTCATTTTACCTAACTAGCAGTTGAACAGTAGATTGAGTAGGTAGATGAATGCTAATAAGCTCAAGATTTTGAGCATTTTTATTTTTTAGTTTTCAATTTTCAGCTAGTTTTTCATTAAAGTTGGTTTGAAAATTTTTGTGTGTTGTTTTAGTTTCAGATCAAATTTCAGTTTGCAGAAGACAGAAGACATTTACATGATCACCAAGGTCAATGGATGAGAACAACTGACCTGCTGTTCTTGACTTTTCACCAGGAAAAGCCATCCCCAAGTGGAGCCAATGTCAGACTCCTATATCCATAGGTGTCATATTTCATGATTGACTTCATGAGCTATGCAATATGTTCAAACCTTTTTCTTGTTACAAAGGTGTTCCATATTCTTTAAAAATCAAAAAATCAAAATTTTTTTAAAAAATGTAAAGAGGGTATACCCTAAAAGAAAAATCAAAGGGTGAAAAAATAAAATTGGCCAAAAAAGTAAAAGAAAATGAACCCCACCAAAAGAAAGGCCAAGGAAAGTGTGCAAGTCTAAATGCCACTACTTTTTGCTCTGATGTAATAAACAAAATTGTGTGTATTTTTTCAAATATTTGCCACAATTTATGAAGAGTCGAACAGTTTAAACTTGACTCATTCATTTTTCAATTTCATGTTGTAGAATAGAGAATAAATATCTAGCCAAACAGTTTAATCTTGGCAGATAAGTAGATAGGTAGAGTAAATAAAAGGAGCTCAACAATTTAATCTGAGCCCTTTAATGTAATAAGTGTAGACTTAGATAGATTTTCCATGTAAAAGAAAAAGAAGATTGATAAGGGTTTGCCAGTCCAAGTGCACCCTAATAAAGAAGAGAAAATGGTAGGGTAAAGTAAGTAGGGTAGGTAGATGTTGTTGCAGAATTACATGTGATGAATGATGGTTCTAAATGTGTTCAATTTTACTTTCATCACATGTGCAAAGACATATACTACATTGGAAAAGTTCACAGCAAAGCAAAGTCAAGATTATTAACTTCCCCTTCATTTTTCCCTAAAGATTTCACTAATTCCCCCTAAGTGCTAAGGTATTTGAATATTAGAGGGGCTCAAGGCATTTCCTTGACTTTTGGAGGAACCGGACCCCCGGCCCAATAATCGAAAAAACCTAAGTACTTGAAATCATCCATTATCACATTCATTCACCTCTCAAGAATATTTTTCTAAGTAAAATTCCATTTTACTTAGGAAAATTCTTTAATATTTCATGAAAAGCCCTCAAAATCACTTTTATTCTAAGTCTAAGTGATGAAAGTATAATAATGCCATTTACTTTTGAATCTTCAATTTCTTGGTTATATTTAAGTGTTTTGAGTCTACATTTTTCCCTTGTCATATTAACTCTAATTTTATTTATCAATTTCTTATTGAAATAACCTTGTCCTATGTATATAAATAATTTTATAGTAATATCCCCAAAAACCCTTATATTATGACGTTTTAGCCAAAAGTATTTAATTCCTATTTTTCAAATTAAAAACCCACAATATATACCCTTTTGGCTAAAATATAACATTAATATTATTCCTGCCCCCCTACAGTAAATAAATCGTATTGATTTAATTATTGTATAAATAAAATTATAAGAAAAAATGTTTAAACATATTATATATGTTTAAAAATAAAAATAAAGTAATTCCCGACCATCCACCATACCGGGGATTAATTAATCCACATGATTAATTAATAACCGACCCCAGCCAATTGAATTCCACCCGATGGGTTTAATTAACTTTTAATTACATTGGGCCCGCGCCGTTAATTCCCTGCCATCTCCCTGTCCCGTAGACCATCCGATCGACCCATCAAAGATCTACGGCCCTCATCCATTTCGCTGGCCATCCGCGTACGAAAGACAACGCGTGATGGCCAAGCAATTTTCAAACAGTGTCGTGCTACGTGTCGTTCGTTGTATCGCATCGCTGCCCTTCTGCCTAGATTCGCCTTCCCTCATAAGTGGTGCGATAAAAACCGCTTACCGCATGTCCTCTGTGACACGTCCATCGTACTTGTTGACGTCATCATTAAAATCTCGCCAACCTTTTGACTTTGTGAATAAAAAAAATCTACCCGCATTGTTTTCATTATCTCGTACACGAACCAGTCTCCTAGGCAACCAATTTCGAATGTAACTGTCAAAGTGTGTTGACCGCTACCTTGATGAAGAATTTTGCAGTCAAGTAATTCAAAGCTTACCCACCAATATCAACCGTTTACCCGTTTAAACACAAACACCCTAGTGTTGATCATTCTCACGTGATTGTGCAGTAAAACCCTTTGTAACCCAGCTGCGCCACCTGAAGCCTCTGTTAACCAATTCGAGCATGGTTTACCTCCCAAAAATCATTCTAGATTCGCTCCACAGACCTCTCAAAATCAAATGAAACATTTTCGACCTCCCCTGCAAACTAATGCTTTCTTAACAATTTTTTTTGTTTTACAGGTGATCAGAAGACCACATCCTTGGATAAACAGTATTAATACTAGTCATAAGACTTGTTTACTCCAAGAGTGTTATCAAATCTATTCAAACAGAGATGGAAGATAAAACATACAGTTGAAAGACAAGCAAAGGAAATAGGATATTAAATGATTTACTATTGAAACAGACAGTAAAAACCTAAACTACACATTGAAGGTAAAAGGACACAGTAAAGAACAGTCAAAGAGTATCAGAATTAAAGAGTATTAGATTGAAGACCTATTCAAGTAAATCAACTAGCATGCAGATAAACAACAGGGAAGACAGTTACAAAAAAGAACATACAAGTTCATGGTTAAAGTGTATCGGGTAAAAGTCAAAGTGAAAATTAAAATGAAGTTACAAAGCAATCAAAGGTAAACAGTAAAAGTAATTACAGAGGTAGTAAAATGGTAAAAATAAATGAAAATACTTTCACCAACATTGAAGTTTGTTTAAAGTGAAAGTAAAACAGTTAAAAGAACAAAAAAGTGAAAAGATAAAAAATACAACAAGAAGGAACATTTTTGCAGAAATTGCATGTTTTAGTCATTGTTTTGCAGAAAATATTGTTATCAAGCCAAGATGAATTTTGAAAACCTGAAGGAGGTTTATGTTCTTAAGCAGACCACCTACAAAAACCTCTCTCACTTTTCTAACAGCTATTATGGTTTTGGAAATATTAAACAATGTTTGAAAACACTTTTTGCAGAAAATTCTAGTTAAGTCATCATTTTGCAGAGAGGATTGTGGCCAATCCATAATACATCATACAAAACGGAATGAGGTTTTTGTTCTTAAGAGACCCATCTACAAAAACCTATCTTCATTTTTTCACAATGATTTCAGACTGAGAGATACATGCACATATTTATAGGCTATTTTTCAGACTCTATAAAACGTTGTTTTACACATATTATTGCAGAGCCTATTGTGCACATACGGAGAGGATGTTAGAAAAATGAAAGAGGTTTATCTCACCAACATAGTTTTCTACAATAACCTCTTTCAATTTTTACATATCTATTACGTATTGAGAAATACAAAGATATCATTGGACCCCAAGTTTGCAGAATCGTTGGAGCAGAATGCACAAAGAAAGGAAGCAGTTAGTGACTTGGATGCCTCATCATCAACTAAGAGTTGGATCAAATTCGAATTCTCCTATTTTTCATCACCTATCCATAAAAAATAGTGCCAAATAGATGCATTATTTTGAGTGTCCTTTACTTAAGTTCTATTTTTGTAAAATAGTTGGAGAGATTTGTGAACTAATATTGATATTTTTTCAAGATATTTTAGTTTAGAATTTGTATAAATATTTAACTCTTCAAAGTATTTTGGGTGGATTCTTCTACTTTATTGTAACATTGACTTTTGGAATAAAGTGATTTTGGAGAAATTTCTTTGTGGCTTACTGGATGATGAATTGAAGATCAAGACTTTTTGCAGGATTCATGTGTCAGACTACAGTTCAATAAGTCATTTCTATCCTGTGTTTTAAGTGTTATATATGTTTACTATATCACTGTGTTTCATTTCTGAATAATTAACAAAAAGGATTAAATCGGAAATTGCTTAAGTTTACTCTGATTTCAATTGTTATTATTCTAAATGTTTGCTTCTAAACTGGTCATAAACAATGAATTCTTAATTGCTCTTGTTTCTCTGGTTTAAGCATTTGATTACTTAGTAAAGAATTCTTAATTTCTCCTTATTGGTGATCACTCACTTTCCCTCGTTTAAACATGTTGAAAGATTCTTAATTGCCTTTCATCCATTTAAAAATCCATTCCATTCACTTTAATATCTGAAATTGTTCTTTGTTTTGGCTATCTTGCCCTGCAAAGCCATCTTTTGTGTAAAAACTTAATCCAGTAAAGCCATCTTTTCGACTCCATAGCCCAATGGCCTGAAATATTCAATCTTGCCCTCAGTTGGCAGATTCCACCATTCAAATTCAAACAAAACCCCTGGACTTATAACTAGCCTAATATTTTCTAAGAACAAAAGCTAAATCATAAAGAGAGAGCCCTCTCTGGATACAGACTGGCTAGATTCTGTATCTGAAGGTTGGTTTGTGGTTACCTCGGACCCCTTTCCTCTTCTAACAACTTCAAGGAAAATCTGAGTGATAACACGATGGACCCCACGGTGGAGATCGCATCGGCGCATCGACGATGGACTGGTGGAACACTTGAAAAAGGAACTTGCGATGTTGCGATTATGACTATGGTGGGACCACATCACATCGCACCATCGTCAGTTTAAAACTTTGGATGGGAGAAGAAATTCTGTGACAAGCGATTAAAATGAGCGATTGTGGTGGGACCACATCGCATCACATTGCAAACTTTCAATCGGAACATAACATACTCTATGGCCTTTGGGAATGGCGATTGCGATATGTCGATTATCGCATCGCATGAATTATATCAGTAGGACTTCATATCAACAAGACACTTACTCAAAAACTTTGCGATTGGTGATGAAGTGGTGGGGACCACTATGACGTGGCCCATTCAAAACTTAAAAGGACTTTGGCGTATTTGAACAAAACTTTTCCTGTTTGGTTTTTGAGGGCTTAAAAGCCTGAAAATACTGTCTTTAATAAAACTTTGTTGTTCTGTGGTTTAACCATGAAAGTCTTAATTTCCTCTACAAATTCAGTTACACCCATACAAACATAAATTCATCTCTACAATGGTGGCTACGGCCCATCAACATTTAATTCCTCTTGAATGCACAGTGTTGTGAACACAATATCCTCTACTCCTTGTACTCTATTTCTACCTGCACAGGGTACGTAGGTGACTTTAATATTTTCAACACTCCCCCTTAAAGTCAGCTGCTGGGTTATCAATCATACCCAAGCACTTTCTTAACTATTCAAAACTCTTCTGCCCCAATGGCTTTATCAATATGTCTGCAAATTGCTCCTTTGTTCTACAATGCTGTAAAACAATTTCTCCATTTTTCACCAATTCTCTGATATAATGAAACTTAGCATCGATGTGTTTCATTATTTTATGAAACACATAATTCTTTGATAATGAAATGGCTGAGCTATTGTCACAATAAATCACTGTGCCCTTTACCTGTTCTTGACATATATTTCTCAACATCATTCTCATCTAAACTGCTTGACACGCTGCTGCTGTAGCTGCCACATAGTCTGCCTCTGCTATAGATAATGCTACAATAGGCTGTTTCTTAGAAGCCCATGAAATGGCTCCTCAACCCATATGAAAAACATAATCGGATGTGCTTTTCTGATCATCAATACTTCCAACCCAATCACTGTCAATATATCCAATTAACTCAAAATTTTCTGAAGTAGTATATAAAATTCCATACCTTTTAGTTCCTTTCACATACCTCAAAATTCTCTTTGCTTCTTGCCAATGTGCCTCTTTTTGCCTCTCCATAAATCTGGAAATAAAACTAACAGCATGCATAATATCTAGCCAAGTTGTAGTGAAATACACGAGGCTGCCAACTATGCTTTTATAAAAACTTGGATCAAAATCCTTGCTGTTGTCATCTTTACTCAACTTCAATCCCATTACTGTGGGAATAATTGCTGCCTTGCACTCCTGCATATTAAATCTTGCTAAAACTTCATTGACATATTTTGCTTGTGAGATAAAAATCCCATTTTCATTCTGTTCTACTTCTATTCCTAAGAAATATCTCAACAATCCCATGTCAGTCATTTTAAATTCTTCTTTCATGATTGTTTTAAAATTTTCAATGAGGTAATTATCATTACCTCTGAATATCACATCATCAACATATAAAACAACAATGAGCATCTTACCATATTTTTATTTGATGTATAATGTGGGTTCACCTTCACATTTCTCAAACCCATTTTCGAGTAGATAGGAATCTATCCTACTGTACCATGCTCTTGGTGCTTTCCTTAGCCCATAAACAGCTTTCTTCAATTTGCAAACTTTATGCTCTTGGCATTCTTTCTCATAGCCTAGAGGTTGTTCCACATAAACCTCTTCCCTTAACAGTCCATTTAAAAATGATGATTTTACATCCATTTGTTTTGTGCTTCTATGGACAACATTGCTCTCACTGTTTCCATTCTTGCAACTGGTGCAAAATTTTCTTCATAGTCTCTTCCATGCTGCTACTTATATCCTATGACAACAAGTTTGGCCTTATGTCTTTCTATCTTACCTTCAACATTTCTTTTGGTCTTGTAGACCCATTTTACTCCAATGACTTCTTTACCTTCTAGGAGATCAACCAACTCCCATGTTTTATTCTTCTCTATGGCATTAATTTCATCATCCATAGCTTCTATCCATTTTCTATCTTTTATGGCAACTTCAAAATGAATAGGATCATCAACATGACAATACAAAGAAAACAAAGAGTTCATACCTTCATTTGTTGTCTGTTGCTCATAAATTTCATTAATATTTCTGAATCTTGTTCCTCTTTCATTTGGTGTACTTGTGCTTGAAGTAGCACTCAAATCTGCTCCATGTGGTGTGCTTGGAGAAGCAGTCTCATTTCTTCTCAAGGGTGTTATTACTCCTGCTTGTGGTTTCCCTTGTCGTCCTCGTGTTGGTGGAGGTTGTGCTACCGATGAGGTATTATTTTCAGCCATATCTTCCTCATCTTCATCATGAGACAAACATTTTTTAACATTGACTATTTTCTCAATGCTTCCATCCCATGATTCTTCTTCTATGAATTGCACATCTCTGCTTATAATAAAATTATTAGTGGATGGGTTATACCATCTATATCCTTTGGAATCTTCACAATATCCAAGAAATATGCACTTCTCCCCCTTACTATCCAACCTCTTCCTTAACTAATCTGGAATGTGTGCATAAGATACACATCCAAAAACTCTCATGTGGGTGACTCCCTATTTTCTGCCACTCCACGCTTCTTCTGGAACTCTGTTCATTACAGCTTTTGTTTGGCATCTATTCAAGATGTATGCTACACAATTTGCAGCTTCTGCCGAATACTCATTTGGAAAATGTTTTTCCTTTAGCATACTTTTCACCATTTCCATTATAGTTCGATTCTTCCTTTCAGCAAATCCATTTTGTTGTGGTGTGTACCTTGTAGTAAACTGTTTGTGCATGTCATTCTCTCTGCAAAAACGTAGAAATTATTTTGAGATATACTCACCTCCTCTATCAGTTCTAAGAACTTTGATATGCTGCCCACTCTGTTTCTCTACAAGAGCTTTAAAGTGGAATTTTTTTTTAAAGACTTCACTTTTATATTTTAAAAAATAAACCCATACTTTCCTTGTGAAATCATCAATGAAGGTCATCATGTGATTTCTGCCTGAAATTGATGTTGTTTGCATCGACCAACACAAATCTCAATGAATAATTTCTAAGGGTGCTTTTGCCCTTATGCTCTTTCATGATGGAAAGTTTTCTCTGTGTTGTTTTCCCAAGATGCAACATTCACATAGGTTGTCTGGTTTCTCAATCAATGGTAGACCTCTTACCATTTATTTTCTGTGCAAAAATTTAATCCTCCAAAATTGAGATGTCAAAATCTTAAGTTCCATAACCAGTTCTCATATTTCACTTCTTTTTGAAAGACCTCTTGAGTTACAGCTACTACATTCTTTCTTTTTCCTTTCAACTCGGTATTGAGCTTGAGTTGAAATATTCTGTTGTTGTTCATTTGTATTTCAGCAATAATCTTCTTGGTTGGAGGTATATCCATTATTGTGCACACATCATTCTTAAAGAATACATTGTAACCTTTGTTTATGAGATGCCCAACGCTCAAAATATTACATTTCAAACTAGGAACACAGTACACGTCTGGCACAAATTTCTACTTACCATTTCTTGCATGTATACTAACTTTGCCTTTTCCCTTGACAGAAATCTTAGTATCAGTTCCTGTGGTTACTTCTGATTTGACTTCTTCATCAAGATTGACAAACATTGATATGTTTCCAGTCATGTGATTACTGCAGCCTGAATCTAAGAACCATGCATCATCCTGTCTATCTTGTGCTACATTACATGTTAACAACACATTCCTTGGGTTTTTTTCTTCTCTTGCTACATTAGCTTTCTGTCTATTATTCATGTCATTTTGCTTTTTCCTAAATTCATTGGCATAGTGCCTATATTTCTTGCAATAATGACATTAGACATTGGATTTGTCATACCTTTGTCCATGAGGATGTTAATGTCCACCTTGTTGGCTATTACTTTGGGTGTGGCTTTGATTCTGATTGTTGCTCCTTCCATGTGAATGTGAAGGGTTGTTCCTTCATCCTTTTTTTTGGCTTCTACCTCTTCCTCTTCCTCTGCCTTGACCTCTTCCTCTTCCAAAAGGAATCTGAGTCTTGAAGACATGCTCTAGAGATGGGTTTACTGATCTTTTCAATCTCCATTCATGAGTCATCAATGATGCATGAAGTTCATCTACTGTGAACTTTCAGAGATCCTTAGTCTCTTCTATGGTGGTAACAATAACATCAAACCTTGAGGGTAGACTCCTCAACAGTTTCTCCACAATCCTTCTTTCCTCAATTGTTTCTCCATGGGACCTTATCTGTGTGACCATTCCAATCACATGTGTGAATAATGAGTCTATGTTATCAGACTCTTTCATACAGAGAGTTTCAAAATCTCTCTTCAGCAATTGTAGTTTTGTTGTCTTCACTTTCTCCATACCTTGATAGGGTATTTTAAGAGTATCCCATGCATCCTTGGATCTCTTAGCTGCTGCTTTCCTTGGAAACACACTCTCATGTACTGCTTGACAGATATTGAAGAGGGCTTTAGAGTCCTTCTTCCTATTTCTCTTCAATAAATCCTTCTCTGCCTATGTTAAGGCATTAAAGGCCTGCTCATCAACTGGTTTATCAAAACCATCTTCTACAAATTCCCATAAGTCTTGTGAGGCAAACAGGGCTCTCATGGTAATGGCATAATAATCATAGTTCTTCCCATTAAATTGTGGAAGCTGAGTATTTCCAATAGTCATACTAGTCCTTGGTCCAGCCATTTCTTACTAACTAAACTCTAAAATAAACTTGACTTCGTTTTTCAAACAAACTATCTTTCCTTCTTTAAAAAACAAACTCTGTCTCTAAGGACTTCTCTTTCAAACAAAACAAAACTCTATTTTTTTGAGAAATACCTAGACTTTAATCGTTTGCTGAGCCTTCACGCTGTTGGAGAACTACTGCAACAAATCTTTCTTCTTCCTTCAGCTTCTTTGAAACCTTCAAAGAGCCTGGATAAGATTGGATACCCTGTTGGAATTTCTGATAATTCCAGAACAATGACTGAGAGAATAATACTCTCCTTCTAACACAGAGAATAACTGGATAGAGATTGCAGAATAAAACTTTTCTATTTCATTAATAGAACTAAAGCTATTACAACTTTCTTCCACTGAAGTGGGATTACAAAGTACCTGACTGCTACAGACGCAGTGCTCTGAAAGAAAACTTCTCTCTGTCTCTCAAAACGCACAAAACAGTGCTCTCTAGTCTTATTATGTTTTATCTGCCTGCGGGCTTACACAACAATACAATACAATGATGTAATGAGCCTACGAGCTTTTCATTCTTTTATATGATGCGACGGAATGAAAAACATAAAACAAAATTACAATAAAAAATACATTACCGGAACATAAAACTTTAATCTAAAATTTCATTTGCGTGATATACGAGTGGAGCCCATGTCGCAATCGGTGATCGGCGATCGACGAAACAAATGGTTTGGCGGAATGAACTTTGAACTTGCGATTGCAATGTGCGATTAGCGACATTCACGATCGACGGTACTATGATGTAGCGGACCTTGGAAATTGCGATTGCAATATGCGATTAGCGATGTGCGATGAACCCCACGGCGGAGATTGCATCGACGCATCGACGATGGACTGACATAACGGTTGAACAAAGAACTTGCGATGTTGCGATTGTGACTGTGGTGGGACCACTTCGCATCGCACAATCGGCGGTTTAAAACTTCAGATGGGCAGAGAACTTCTGTGACGAGCGATTGAAATGAGCAATTGTGGTGGGACCACATCGCATCGCATCACAAACTTTCAATCGGTACATAACATATGCGGTGGCCTTTGGAAATGGCAATTGCGATATGCCGATTATTGCATCGCATGAATTATATTGGTGGGACTTCATATCAACAAGAAACTTATTCAAAAACTTTGCGATTGGCGATGAAGTGGTGGGGACCACTATGACGTGGCCCATTCGAAACTTAAAAGGACTTTGGCGTGTTTGAACAAAACTCTTCCTGTTTGGTTGTTGAGAGCTTAAAAGCCCAAAAAGACTGCTTTTAATAAAACTCTACTGTTCTGTGGTTTAACCATGAAAGTCTTCATTTCCTCTGCAAATTCGGCTACGCCCATACAAACACAAATTCATCTCTGCAATGGTGGCTACGGCCCATCAACATTTAATTCCTCTTAAATGCACAATGTTGTGCACGCAATATCCTCTGCTCCTTGTACTCTGTTTGTACCTGCACAAGGTACGCAGGTGACTTTAATATTTTCAACAATAATAATTGTACATAGTAAGAATGCTAAGCATCCCATTATTTCACGAATTCAATTCTCTTTTAGCACTTGAAATTTATGGAGAAATTTGATACTTTCAATCTCCCAACAATTTCTAATGCTTTACACTTCAATCTTGTAAAAAATTCCTCATGTATATTATGGAGGCCCTTATGAGCTCTAATATCATGTTAAAATATTAGAGCATGCATAGATAAAGATATAGCTCTAGAAAATTAGGAAAAGAAAATGAATATTGTATATTCAATACTTATGAAAATATTTAAGTAAAATATTTAAGTTAAACATAACTGCATGAAAGGACTAAAGCTGACCAGAATTAAATATGTTTTATGCTTTGTTAAAGTCCATATAGACCAACAAAACCTGTGCCAAATTTTAGGCATTCCATTGAGATATACAATGCAACGCTTATAATTTTACATCCATAGCCTTATGGATGAATTGCTCTGTTTGAAGTGTGTTTGTGGATTATTTGATTCTTGCATAATATAATAATAGAAAAAGTGGCAGATTAGCGAATTAGATAGAATTATGGCTTTAACGACATTTTGCGAATAATCCGAACGAGTTATACGTTTAGATTAAACATCATTTCTTCATCCTGTGCACTATTTGGAACAATTATCCTTACCAATCGTAACGTTCACTTTCTCTAATATTCCAATATCGTTCACTTTGTCTATTCCGGAAAAATAGACGAACATCTTCGACAATGCTAATGTACAAACATAAGACGCGAAGAACGTTCACTATTTTTATCAACATAAGACGGGAAGAACGTTCTCGTTGAAAGTAATAAATTAATTGTATATTTATGGTTCACAGAGATTAAAACAAGCGGGATAATTAAAAGAAGGGTTGTACCTTTATGGGAATCATATTGAGATGAAGATTCCTACGACTCGGATCATTTAATTCTTGGAAGCGAAGAAAATATTGTTGGAGGAATCATTGCATTTTTATGTAATTTATAATTTTATTTTGGGGCTTTTAGTTATGGATTTGGAAAGTTTATCAGCACTTGTGAGTTATTAGTTTGGAAGTTGTATTAATACAAATTTGATTTTCTTAATAACGTAAAAAATGTTGAGTTAATTCGTAATATTTAACTGTTAATAATGGGTATGATGTATGAGAGGTAAATTTTAAGAAGCGATGCATAGTGAAATCCAATTAATAATGGGCATGATGTATGAGACGTACATTTTAAGAAGTGATGCATAGTGTTTTCCGATCTCTTAAGAATTTCGAGATTCGCAGCCACTTTAAAAAATAACATAGGAGTGCCTTTATCAAGGTGTACTACCTATCAGTTTGAATTCATTCTTTTTAAGTAGTTTCAATGCCATTTGGCCATGATTCCTAAATGATGGAGAACCAATATTTATGGAATAAGGGAAAAATAATTTAGAATTATAATGAGGAAAATGTAGTTTACTTGCTATTGAGAAATGTAATTAAATAAAATATTTAGGTCGATAGGCTTTCTCTTTTGAAAGAGATACAATTTTTCATCGTCAACATATTTAATGTGCGGATGACACTTGTACCCTGGGAGTTTTAACCTCTGGCTGACACCTGTTGCATGACACCTGTTCTCCCAAATCCTTCCGACTGGTCATGGTAGTCCAGAAACGATGAATCTCCGACTTCCACTCCAAACTCCGACTTCCACTACAATCGATTCAGAAATAATGCCGCCTTTTTCTGACTGCAGTCCAGAAACGCTGAAGATTCAGAAATACTGCCGCCTTTTTCCTACTTCCACAATGCTGCCTTCCAATTTATTCACACTGATTCTGCAGAATCTAATGAACTGTTCTCATCTTCAGAAAACCCAGAATTTTCTTCAACCACAGAAGAAGAAATCGCTAATGCAGAGCACAGTCACCAGCAACGTAGAAGAGCAGGTAATGCCCTTTCTTTCTTCATCGTTTTACTTCTGACATTGTTTCTGTTTTGGTTCTGTTTTACTATTCTGGTTCTGGTTCTCTGTTTTCTAAGATCAGAAGCTTTACACAATCTTCGTCTTCCAGCTACTCTGCTTTCTGAGTTTCCTTTAGCTTGGAGTTTTAGAGGTTTCCAGAAGTTGATACTTATGGTCTAAATTCCACACTTAAGATCTTTAACAGGAATTTATTTCATATTACATGCATTGTAATTTGAGATCTGAACTTATTAGTTCTGACCCAGTTCGCTTTCTTTGATTTGGAGCATTTGGCAGTTCTCTATTTTCTAAGATTTTTACACAATCTTCGTCTTCCAACTACTCTGCTTTCTGAGTTTCCTTTAGCTTGGAGTTTTAGAGGTTTCCAGAAGTTGATCCTTATAGAAACTTCTTGATACAGGGTCTTGATCTATCCAGAAAGCCATCCTGCAACAAGTCTACAGTCCCCAAAGGTCTAGAGATCTGAGATTCCATTTTCTGCACCTATTCCAACCAAGATAAGACTGACCTTCGTCTCTGCCATATTATTATTCTCGTGACCAATCCCACAGGTAAAGGAATAATGATGTTTGTCTGTCAAATAATCAATCTTGGGTGATGGCATTATGCCTGCCTTTTACGATTTACTACTTGTTTTCCTCCTTTTTGTTTGAACTGCTTCAAGAAACATGCCCTCAGGGGTGACTTCGGTGCCACGTTTAAGGGGTAGCTATTCTGCTATAGTTGCCTGCACATGCATCTAGCCTCACCTTGTCAAAACTCAGGCAATTTTGGTGGGCTAAACCATAGCAAGATTAGAACCCTGGGAGACAAATCAATACTTTGAGCATGAAGGTTTTCCAAAAAATCTCACAACTTAATACTTGTTGACCTCACCATTGAACCAATGCCCCATTGGCTTGATTTCTTGGTTTGATCATGCAAGTAACCTTAGGACTTCAACAAACTTTGGTCGAGTACAGACCAGATCATAAGGATATCGGAATTTTTAAAAACATTTGACTTAAAAAATGGGGTCCAGGCCTCAGAACTTATGTTCTCAAAGCATACCAGAAACTAACAGATAAAATTCCTGAAATCTTACTAGAAATGACATAGAAATACAACAGAAAACGGATATGTTCTCGCAGCCGCCATGTCCAAAATATCCATAAAGAAATTAAGTTTCCTTTAGCTTGGAGTTTTAGAGGTTTCCAGAAGTTGATACTTATGGTCTAAATTCCACACTTAAGATATTCAACAGGAATTTATTTCATATTACATGCATTGTAATTTGAGATCTGAACTTATTAGTTCTGACCCAGTTCGCTTTCTTTGATTTGGAGCATTTGGCAGTTGTTGTTGGAGCTTTTTAAGGCATTTATTTCAATTGCAATATGTTGAATATTCCCAGCATCACTTAGAAGTGATTCACTGTTTTGTATTGATATAGCAGTGACTTTTGTTCCTGAGACCAAAGCTTTGGTTCCTTGTTGGTCTGTGCATTTTCAAGCATACATAGGTCAAATGTAACTCAATATCCAAATTTATCAATCTGCCATAAAATGTCTCCTACTGAGGATTTGGGTTTAATGCTTTCTGATTTCTCCCCTTCCAGCCGTGTCCACAATGACTCCAGCTTGTTTATGCCATTTCCTTCTCGTCCATATCTGCCAGCTGTTTTCATGCGAGGCTATATATAGGGAGTCTTACTATAGATTGATGTGCCGAAATAATATTTGATGATTGGAGGCATTCCTTCATTATTGTTCCATTTCCTTCATTTCATTAACTCGACAGAGTGCCTTGAGACTATGCTGACCACATTAGAGGGTTTTTCCAACTACTTCCATCAAAATTGGGCACACTATTCATAGTTCCACACAGGCATTTAAATTTCCAGGAGCTTTCACAACCTTAACGAGAAGCAATCAACCCCAGGTTTTATGTAATAACTACAAATCTAACTACCATCCAGCTACTCTGCTTTCCGAGTTTCCTTTAGCTTGGAGTTTTAGATATATGACTTGATCGCATTCATGCAAGACTGCAAGACTGTTTTAGAGATATGCTTTAGACTGATATAAGAGGCATTGCCTATGCTTTTGAATGTCTAAAGCAGTATTTCTTTTGAATGATATAAGTTTTGAATGCTTTAGACTGAGATCACAGTCATATCTGCAAAACTGTTTTAGAGATATGCTTTACACTGATATAAGAGGCATTGCCTATGCTAGAAACATATCAGAGCTTCAATAGACATCACTGCTGGAAATTTAGTATATATCAAATATCCAAGACAGTCCAGAGAGCTCTTCAACTAGCATATGGCTATACTTCAAGCTAATCAGTCCAGATCGTGTAATTTGAGGTCAACAGAGTATTAAGCCATCTACTCCATTTTTCCAAAATTCAATATTTTCAACATCTGACCTGAATGGCATGTTTTAATAAGTGAATTTTCCATGTCCTGGATGAAGAGATACCCCTCGGACATATAAATAAACTTAAGGAAATCCGTCTTATGTGCCACCTCAGTCACATAGGATGTTTCCCAAAACAACGTTCAACAAAATAAAATCTCCCTCAAGTGATCAATACTTTTGGAATAACCACCATCATTTTTTTCACTAATTGCCGATTCATCAGACACTGAACAATGAGACTGATTTTTGAAGTTGGCCTCTTGGGATCACGAGCATTGAAGTTTGAACCTTCTAGGTGCCCCGTTGAGGTCCGTTGGATTAGGACTTTTCTGAAACATGTAATCAATAGGAGCATCCTGAATATTGTGTTGAAATATCTGTATTTGGTTCCTGGAAAAGAAATCGAGTAGCCGCATCCGAGTTTCCATGGATTGACCGCTTTCTGTATAAAATTTTAACATGAGTTCCCTCTCGTGCCTCTATGGTTTCATGGGAAGGTTTGTATTTCAATTATTTGTGTGGCTACATGATTTATATCAATTCTCTCTCTTGTATGGCTATTGGACGCAATCCATGTGTTGAATTCAGTTGTCCATGTGATGTATTTAGTTAGTTGTGTATAGATAAATGCTTCTGGGCATTCCTCAGTGTACTTGTTGTAGTGATGAAAGCTGGAAGAATGCACCTACAGATCGAGTTTTAGGTCACAGGGGAGCCACATAATGTGTAATGCATCAATGATTAATGATTATATGAATGTTTTTTGTCTTTTTCAAGGAAAAAAGTCTTAATATATTTATTTCTAGATGAATGATGTCATTACATTTAGCAAGTGTCTAGAGCTGTTAGCACTCTGAAAAGTCGAAGTTCAAGTAAAAGTAGCACTACTGCATATGCTCATCTATTACAAACGTTCTGAGAATTTGATTTTCATAAAATTGTATGTAACATCCATAATCTTTTTTAGGAGAATAAAAACAATAAAATCTAAAAGACCTTCCTAAATTGTCCATCCAAAAATCACCAAACAATCTAGAAACAAAATAGAGAATCCATTGATGACTACATGAACAGCTAGCTCGTAGAAAAGATGGTGCTGACCTCAGTGATCATGCTTGGCCATCCATTACCTGTTTGGACAATTCATCCATTAAGCCATTTAATTTATTTAAAAATAGGTTCAGGAACATGAGACAAACTTTCAGATATGGGCATTCACCTGCTCAAAAAGATGGTCAAATCCAATTTTGAGGGTCTTGATCTGTCTAGAAAGCCATCCTGCAACAATTCTACAGTCCCCAAAGGTCTAGAGATATGAGATTCCATTTTCTGCACCTATGCCAACCAAGATAAGACTGACCTTCGTCTTTGCCATATTATTATTCCCGTGACCAATCCCACAGGTAAAGGAATAATGATGCTTGTCTGTCAAATAATCAATCTTGGGTGATGACATTATGCCTGCCTTTTACGATTTACTGCTTGTTTTCCTCCTTTTTGTTTGAACTGCTTCAAGAAACATGCCTTGAGGGGTGACTTCGGTGCCACGTTTAAGGGGTAGCTATTCTGCTATAGTTGCCTGCACATGCATCTAGCCTCACCTTGTCAAAACTCAGGTAATTTTGGTGGGCTAAACCACAACAAGATTAGAACCCTGGCAGATAACTCAATACTTTGAGCATGAAGGTTTTCCAGAAAATCTCACAACTTAATACTTGTTGACCTCACCATTGAACCAATTCCCCATTGGCTTGATTCCTTGGTTTGATCATGCAAGTAACCTTAGGAGTTCAACAAACTTTGGTCGAGTATAGACCAGATCATAAGGACATCAACATTTTTAAAAAAATTTGACTTAAAAAATGGGGTCCAGGCCTTAGAACTTCTGTTCTCAAAGCATACCAGAAACTAACAGATAAAATTCCTGAAATCTTACTAGCAATGACACAGAAATACAACAGAAAACGGATATGTTCTCGCATCCGCCATGTCCAAAATATCCATAAATAAATTAAGTTTCCTTTAGCTTGGAGTTTTAGAGGTTTCCAGAAGTTGATACTTATGGTCTAAATTCCACACTTAAGATCTTCAACAGGAATTTATTTCATATTACATGCATTGTAATTTGAGATCTGAACTTATTTGTTCTGACCCAGTTCACTTTCTTTTATTTGGAGCATTTGGCAGTTGTTGTTGGAGCTTTTTAAGGCATTTATTTCAATTGCAATATGTTGAATATTCCCAGCATCACTTAGAAGTGATTCACTATTTTGTATTGATATAGCAGTGACTTTTGTTCCTGAGACCAAAGCTTTGGTTCCTTGTTGGTCTGTGCATTTTCAAGCATACATAGGTCAAATGTAACTCAATATCCAAATTTATCAATCTGCCATAAAATGTCTCCTGCCGAGGATTTGGGTTTAATGCTTTCTGATTTCTCCCCTTCTAGCCGTGTCCACAATGACTCCAGCTTGTTTATGCCATTTCCTTCTCGTCCATATCTGCCAGCTGTTTTCATGCGAGGCTATATATAGGGAGTCTTACTATAGATTGATGTGCCAAAATAATATTTGATGATTGGAGGCATTTCTTCATTATTGTTCCATTTCCTTCATTTCATTAACTCGGCAGAGTGCCTTGAGACTACATGCTGACCACATTGGAGAGTTTTTCCAACTACTTCCACCAAAATTGGGCACACTATTCATAGTTCCACACAGGCATTTAAATTTCCAGGAGCTTTCACAACCTTAACAGGAAGCAATCAACCCCAGGTTTTATGTAATAACTACAAATCTAACTACCATCCAGCTACTCTGCTTTACGAGTTTCCTTTAGCTTGGAGTTTTAGAGATATGACTTGATCGCATTCATGCAAGACTGCAAGACTGTTTTAGAGATATGCTTTAGACTGATATAAGAGGCATTGCCTATGCTTTTGAATGATATAAGTTTTGAATGCTTTAGATTGAGATCACAGTCATGTCTGCAAGACTGTTTTAGAGATATGCTTTACACTGATATAAGAGGCATTGCCTATGCTAGAAACATATCAGAGCTTCAATAGACATCACCGCTGGCAATTTAGTATATATCAAATATCCAAGATAGTCCAGAGAGCTCTTCAACTAGCATATGGCTATACTTCAAGCTGATCAGTCCAGATCGTGTGATTTGAGGTCAACAGAGTATTAAGCCATCTACTCCATTTTTCCAAAATTCAATATTTTCAACATCTGCCCTGAATGGCATGTTTTAATAAGTGAATTTTCCAAGTCCTGGATGAAGAGATGCCCCTCGGACATATAAATAAACTTAAGGAAATCCGTCTTATGTGCCAGCTCAGTCACATAGGATGTTTCCCAAAAAAATGTTCAACAAAATAAAATCTCACAACCAAATTGACCTTATCTGGTTTTGGGCCTCAGGTTCCATGGATTTGGGTTGGGATTGTGGTTGGGGTTGACTTTTCTTCTCATGCTTACACAGTGCCGTATATCAGCCTCTGCAATTCACTATATACAGCTACAACAATGCAACTATGAACTCTCAATACCAGCTAGGATAGTCTTCCCTAGAGTTGTACAATTTAGCTTAGGATAGTCTTCCCTGGAGTTGTAATATATGTCTATATGCTTGTCGTCAAACGAATTGACATAACAATTCAGTGATTTTTTTTTTTAATTCTTTCATATCTGTATCAAACCTTTTCCATGTTTGTAGGCATGTTTTAGAGCCTAAATTAATTGCACATTCCTCTGTATTTTATTCCAAAAAATATTTGTAACTCTGCTTGCTCGAACAAATCCTCCAGAAAATCACAAATTTAGTGATCATATCTAAGGGAGTCATCTATTTTAGTACCACGGTTCCCACGTGCAAAACATGGATTTCTAAGGAGACATGGATTTATTGTGGCCTCCTCTTTATTATTCCATTTAATTATGGATCTAAGTGTTCATTATAGACAAATCTATTAGATAACGATTACAGAAATGCTAATTTATGCTTTTCTTACAATTTATTTAATGCATTAATATCTCTTCCAATGCATTAAAATAAATTGCAGGTACTACCATTGCAAATCAAAAATTTGGACTTTGCTACCGTGATGGAGGCAATTTTGACCGAGAATGCCATACTGAAATTGCTAGATGGTTCGACTGAGATGCAACCTCTACTGCAAGTAGTGAACATCGGATCTGTCTATTCATAAAAAACCAGTGCTTCCCACTACCACATCACTCTCTCTGATGGCACATATCAACACAGGACTTTGCTCCCATTTGCTTATGGCGCACAAGTCGCATCTGAAGACATTCAGATCGGTTCAATCATTTCACTTAAAAAATCAACTTGCACAGTGTCCCAAAACTCTACGTAAGATTAGGCTTTCTTTTGAACTTTTCCCTTTACTCTCTTTGCATTATTTCTGAATAAAAAATCAATTTAACATTCATTTTAATTTTAAGTAATTTCTTCATCCATTTCAGATCCATTCGCATTCTAGAACTTGAAGTTGTGTACCGTAGCAGACCTTTGGTTAAGGACTTGTCATCGCTATTGCATGCACAGGCAAGCGAATCTCATTCAAGTTCTTCATCATCACAAAATATTCTTCCAAATACTTCAACTCCAACAAGCACACCTACAACATCGCTTGTACCATTTACATCACTCAATCCGTACCGGAAATATTGGTCGATTCAAGGTAGAGTATTATCAAAAACACCATTGAAAAACTACAACACTGCACGTGGGTCAGGAAAAGTTTTCGGCTTTGATCTCATTGGTCGTGACAAAGATGAAATCCATCTTTCTGCATTTGCTGATTTAGCTGAATCTCTGTACAATCTGATTGAAGTTGGGCAACTATATATTGTCTCCAATGGAACAATAAAGCAAACAAACCCAAACTACAACCATCTAAACAACAAATGGGAGATTTACTTGCTTGCTACATCAACTGTGACACCATGTTTAGAAGATGATCCAAGCTTTCCTTACCAAAGCTTTCATTTCAGGACTATTGCTGAAGTCAAATCCACAAACCCAAATACGCTTGTCGATGTTCTTGGTGTCGTTACCTCCACCTCCCCTGCTTCTACAATAAGGAGAAGAGATGGAACTGAAATATTAAAAAAAACAATAACATTGAAGGACAAGTCAGGTTTCAGCATTGATTTAACAATATGGGGAGATCAATGTCTCTCTATAGGAAAGGACCTTGCTGGAATCCACTCCTCTAACAACCCACCAATCCTTTGTGTCAAAGGAGGTCGGGTAACTGAATTTAATGGAATCACCATTGGGACAATTTCCACTACCGCTCTTCTTATAAATCCAGACATGGAAGAAACTCAACAACTTCAATCTTGGTTCCGTGATACAGGATACAACTCTTCGTCTCCTTCATTGAGCAGAAATTATACTATGTCTTCCAAGCGAGCTTTAACACAAAAGACCATTCAGGAAATATGTAGCATGGAAATCTTCGAGAAAGCAGTATGGGTTTCGGTTCATGCCACAATAACTCGTCTACACATGGACGATTTCTATTTTCTTGCTTGTCCATTGGATTACAATGGGAAACAATGCATGAAAAAAGTAAGCCACCATTCTAACAATCTCTGGCATTGTACAAAATGCAATGGCGACTTTTCAGAATGCGACTACCGTTACAAACTAAAGATCGAATTGCATGACCACACTGGCCAGCTTCAAAATGTCACTGTCTTCAATGATGCGGGAAATGAACTCATGGGGATCACAGCTAAAGACTTGTTCCTCGTTTCCATTGAACTAGCTGATCTTCAGAAAATATGTAGTCGTATATCAGGCCATCACTTCTCTCTATCACTTTCCATTAAAAAAGAAAACTACAATGGTGTTGAGCATTTCTAATCTATTCTGCTAAGTTCAGAAGAAATTCACTATGATGATGCATGCACGAAAATCCTAAAAGACATTGTCGCACTTACCATTTCACAGCATTCTGTTGCTCATCGCCTTTGACCTTAGTTCTTATATGTACACCTTTTTATTTCTCTAGATAGAAAAGAACATCCCTTTATAGTTCCTTTCTCCATACCATTGTAAAATACAACCATGTTGTTGTACTGAACAGTTACTTTTACAATAAATTTTCTGAATGACTACAACTATGTATATTTACCCTTTCACATTTCAATAATATAAATACTTATGTTTGGCACTACAAATTTTTTTTATACCGACATCTATTTCAAAGTGATTTTAAACTCTTTCTAGCACTTATTATTAGAGATTTAGAAATTCCAGCTTTCAACACAATGTAATACATTTCATATGTATTCATACCTCAATTTGTAATTTTTAATTCTCACACCTCATCCCTAACATAGATTTATTTCTACTTTGTTAGATATGTCATCAAACAATGAAGATGCGGAAAAAAAAGCACGACATCACCTTCTTTATGCTCAAAACAAAGAAGCAATAAATGCGCGGCGACGACTTCTTTATAAAAAACGAAAAGAGACTCCCTCTTCCCAAAACCTATATAACCCCCCCCCCTCAATGAAGAACACCGTCGCTTTAGGCAAAAAATATATAGCCTTTCTCCATTGCATGTTTGCACACTATGCAAAGAATCATATCCAGGAATGAAGACAAAATGTTCAAATGGTACCCTTTCTTGTTCCCGATGTGCAACCTCAAAAAATTCAAACCGTTTCACTCATGCCAACAACATGGACCCTGGCGAACAACCATATGTCCTTTAGAATTTAACACAAATTGAAGAAATGCTGATTGCACGTGTAAATTCGATTCTACAAGTAACACATGCTCGTGGTGGTCAATAAAAATATAGCGACCATACAATCAGCTTCCCTCAAGACATTACTACTATTGCGAAATATCTACCTCGCCTTGTTTCTGAATTAGACGTCCTCATTGTTATAAGACAAAACCCTTCTCAAACATCTTATGAATTCATTGTTTGTAAATCACGTGTTCTAGCAGCACTAGAATACAAACTCACTCATGATCCCTACTACAAAGATGTTGAACTCAACCCATCTGCAATTTCCGCTCTACCAGATCAACCTACTGATATTTCTGATCTTGTTCATAATGTAACCACGTCTTCATTTATACCCCAGGAAAACATAGTCGATTCTACTCATGATCTTGATGCCATTCTACCTTCATTAGATATCCAACCTTCTTCATTTGTTCCAATTCTTCCAAACCCCTGTAATGAACTTGATCACATTCATGCTTACTTGCACTCCACAAATTCGGAATCAACAAATTCAATTGACTGGCCTACAATATCTCTATCGCCTATCAATGAATACACCACTGAGGGCCTCTGCTCCATGGCATTTCCCACACTTTTCCCAACAGGCATTGCCATGATCGCACAACCAAGAATTACAAAAGTTGAGTTGCACGAATATGCTTGTCACCTATTACGCTACCATGATAATCGCTTCGGTCGACATCCAAGATTCTGTTACTATATATATAACATGCTGATGTGCCACCGTAGCCAATCAAATGCCAATGTTTTTGTTAAAAAAAACATTGAAAACAATTTGCCAACAACTGTATCAGATTTGCAGCAATATCTTCAAGACCTTCCAAATTCAAAAATTCCAGAAATGGTCATGCACTTTGCCTCATCCCTACGAGGTACACGCTCTTTCTGGAATAAGCGTCGTAATGAGCTAACTGACATGATCACACAGCTTGGGAGCCCAACATTTTTCTTCACTCTAAGTGCTGCTGATACCAAATGGCCTGATCTGCACAATATTATGCCTGCCGAGGTGCCCTCCAATAAAAATGCTCATTACAGGTGGAGAATTCAAAATATAATTAGCAATCCACATTTAACATCCCAATACATGCATTGCAGATTTACAATTTTCCTCGAGGAATTTTTACAAAAAGGCCTTCATGCAACCGACTATTGGTGCAGGTACTTTTGATTACCATTACTTTTTAAACAAAATATTAAAATTTAGTAGAATTAAACAATAATATTTTCCGAAATTGCATATAGATACGAATGGCAGCATTGAGGATCTGCACACATACATGGATTCCTTTGGTTGAAAGATGCACCAAATATGAACTCCCTCAATTGGAACAATGAGATAGAAGTTCTCAATGCTCAAAAATATTTTGACCATTATGTAACTGCCTGGAATCCACGACAACTCCAACATTGCACAGCTTTACTCCACCAATCAGCAGAGCAGGACCCATGTCTTCTCAACACATAATCAATATTTGCATCAACATAGACAGATGAATATGAAGAGCTTGTCAACTGTGTCGAACGCCATACAAAGTGCCATGCATCTTCTTGTCTTCGCAAAAAAAACAAAGTTCTTACATGTCGCTACGGAGTACCATGGGAGTTAAATCCCACATCTTCACTGCTAATGGACAAAAAAGGTCAGAAAATCTACAAGCCTGCACGTAACAATGATAGATTGAACATTCATAATGCCGATCTACTTTCCATCTGGAGAGAAAATGTTGATTGTTAGCCAGTGCTTTCACGCCATGCCGTGTTAGCTTATATTTCTAAATATGCACAATCAGAAGATGAATCTACTCCTGTATCTAGCCCTCCTAACATCCCCCTTGACCTTGTTCAAATGAGTGAATGGGAAATCGTCTCTCACCTTCACCCAAGCGAGAACATCGTAATTGATGCCCTTGAAATCATTGGCAATCGTGAATTTGACCTCAACCATCATTGGTCTCATACTTCCCTACCTCTCCACTTGCAAGAAACTGCCATCAATTTCATTGAATATAATCGCTCATCTATTCAAAATCAACATCATCCCTCTTCAAACCTTTTCGTAAATCCCAATTTATATCCTACCCAGAAAAAAGCTTTCACACATATTACTTCTCATTTCAAAAACCCTCTTCCACAACCCCCAACTAGAACCATTATACAAGGGACAGCTGGAACGGGCAAATCTGCTCTAATAAAATCTCTACAACGCGCATTCATCAAACTCTCCTCACCAAATATAAGCCCATTGTTGGTACTTGCACCTACCAGTGTTGCAGCTTTCAACATAAATGCACTTACAATTCATTCTACCCTTCACATCCCTATCCAAACAATGCATCCTCTTGAAGGACAACCACTCCTCCACCTCCAAGAACAACTCTGCCATATTCAGTACATACTGATCGATGAAATGAGTTTTATTGGGCCAAAAATGCTTTCCCGTATTGATGATCGCTTACGAGAGGCCTTTCCCCTCCATCGAAATGCACCATTTGGTAATCGATCCATTATCCTTGTTGGGGATTTAGGCCAGCTACCACCTGTAAAAGACATTCCTCTTTATGCTGGCACATCACGTGGTACTTCACTTTGGCGCAGCTTTGAGACAGTCATTATGCACACAACTATTTTTCGCCAACAAGGTGCTAACCCTTCCCAGATTGCCTTGCGCAACATTCTCACAAATATCAGGGATGGGACATCTACAATCGAAGATTGGAAGCTACTAATGTCAAGAACAGATTCCTCTATTACACATGAAGATAAAAAAATATTTGAGGACTCCATGCATTTATATGCAACAAACAGTTCAGTTGCCTTGCATAACAAATCAATGTTGAATAAATTACACAAACCAGTGGCTGTGTGCTCAGCAGAGAAACATGTGGAACAAACATTCACTACATCTGAAGAAGAACAACTAGACAGAACACTCCTATTATGCAATGGACAAAAAGTTATGCTTACCTACAATTTATGGGTACATGCAGGGCTTGTAAATGGCACACTTGGCACAATCATTTCAATATGCTATGCACCTGACCCAAAGCCTCTAGAATTGCGATCCTTCATGGTCGTTGATTTCAAAAAATACAGAGGAACAACATGGGACATTGCACACCCCACATATGTGCCCATTTCTCCTATCACAAGGGGCACACGTCGACAGATACCACTTCGAATGGCATGGGATTTAACAATACACAAGTCACAGGGAATGACATTAGATAAAGCAACAATTGACATTGGCCCAAAAGAACGCCAAGGTCTAACATTCACCGCCATTTCAAGAGTTAGATCTCTAACATACCTTCAAATCCATCCAGCATTTCCATTTTCACGCATTTCACGCATGAAAGAAAATCCACATCTACAACGCAGAAAGCAAGAAGATTCGTTGCTCACTTCGAAATCTATATAGACAAATACAATCTATCCAACAATACACTCTTCATTGCATCTTCTCCAAGAGGTAACCAAACCCTCACCTTATCCAAATTGCATATACAATTACTTTTTTTTACATTTTTTCTATTACTCGTTATGCCCCTAGTGTTTAAAAGAACTTATGATTACTTTAGTTATTTTTGAACTCTATAATTAGTTTACTTTTACCATTCTTTAACACTAACAATAACTATTTACCTTCTTTCATGCTAAACAGATATGGATTCAAGGGATTTAAACATCCTCTATGAATGCTGCCAGGAGATTCACCAGCATGAACAAACTTTACATGATATACAACTCAGATTCCTTGCACCCCGTTCATTGCCTCTGTACCATTTGTGTGGAACTATTGCACTATTGAAAAAGATTCTAAGAATTCTAAGGAAAACAATCCACATAAATGAAAGAGATAGACAACGGAAAATGCGAGCTGAATGGCAAGAACTCCTTTCTTAACGTGGAGTCACTATAGACTCCAATTGGTGTTGTCGATGTCGTGCATCATCATGTATTTATGATTAGATATTTACTTTCAACAAAATTTTGCTGTTCACATGTATATATCTCTTCACCTTCAAATTTGTATATCTATGTGACTATAAATTATAATCCATTCCGTTTCAAGGTTTTCACATTTTCCTCATGCTATTATGTTCTATTCTATCTTGAATACTTTATATTTTTCAACATATTTAATACTCACTAACTTGTAAGTTTACTTCAGTAGATCATTAAATAGACAAATACAATCTATCCAACAATACACTCTTCATTGCATCTTCTCCAAGAGGTAACCAAACCCTCACCTTATCCAAATTGCATATACAATTACTTTTTTTTACATTTGTTCTATTGCTCGTTATGCCCCTAATGTTTAAAAGAATTTTATGATTACTTTAGTTATTTTTCAACTCTATAATTAGTTTAATTTTACCATTCGTTAACACTAACAATAACTATTTACCTTCTTTCATGCTAAACAGATATGGATTCAAGGGATTTAAACATCCTCTATGAATGCTGCCAGGAGATTCACCAGCATGAACGAAATTTACATGATATACAGCTCAGATTCCTTGCACCCCATTCATTGCCTCTATACCGTTTGCGTGGAACTATTGCACTATTGCAAAAGATTCAAAGAACTCTAAGGAAAACAATCCACATAAATGAAAGAGATAGACAACGGAAAATGCGAGCTGAATGGCAAGAACTCCTTTCTGAACGTGGAGTCACTATAGACACCAATTGGTGTTGCCAATGCCATGCATCATCATGTATTTATGATTAGATATTTACTTTTAACAAAATTTTGCTGTTCACATGTATATATCTCTTCACCTTCAAATTTGTATATCTATGTGAATATAAATTATAATCCATTCCGTTTCAAGGTTTTCACATTTTCCTCATGCTATTATGTTCTATTCTATCTTGAAAACTTTATATTTCTCAACATATTTAATACTCACCTTCTATAGACAGTTGTAACATGTAAGTTAACTTCAGTAGATCATTAAATACTTGGTATACTTTCCAACTATCCGTAAATGTTGAACTCCTCCCAGGTTGCTATTAATAGAGGGCTTCCCCTTCTATTTCTTAGGAGCAGATCTAATATATGCAGTAATTTTTTTCTTCCTTCTATTAATTTTCAGTCTATATTATTATCTTTCTATTTTGTTCTCCGTAGCGATGTTATAATCTTGTTGTATCTGGTTTGATTCCACATTACTGAAAGTCACCACACTTTTCGGTTTTCATATTTCTCTAATTTTCTGACATTAATTTTTGCATACACGTTCTAAAACACACGCATGATGATTTCCAAACATGTCTATTAAAAAGTCGTATTTGTATGGGCAACTGTATATAAAATTTGTTCAAGCTTCATGACTGTATTTGTGCCTTGTTCCCTTTTTGCTTTAAAATACAATTCACCCCGCCCTTAAGCTTCTTAGGGAGAATGAGATTACTGGTACCATGCCAACCCCATCAATTTCAAGGCACTTTCAGTTACCTAATTTTGATGAAATAATGCAGCAGCAGTAACGTTAATGCAACCATGCTTAATAGTAACAGCCATACAAAGGAATACATTTATGTTATCACATAGATTGAAGAATGTAAGTCCTGATTTACTTCTTCAAGATGGCTATTTACTTCACAGTACTTTGTTTTCTACTAACTAACAAGATTCTTGGATATTAACCACTAATCTTAGATCACTTTTGCATCTCAGACTCTCTACACAACTCGTCAAATAAGTCTCTACCTGCATACCTGACAATTGAACAATAAACCTGTTACTGCACAACTGAGAATTTAACATCATCTTTCTGCAAAATTCTACAAAATCTCCTTCACCTCAAAAACTACAATTACTTAAAATTAATAATTAACAAGCAATACTCCTATTGGCCTCTCCTTGCACCTCCTGGGGCAGCTGCTAGTATTAATAATTTTTTTTTATAGTAAAAGTTATTAGTGTGGGTTTTTTTAAATAGGATATAGGTTTATTTAAGTGGGTTAGAATATGTAGAATTCTATAAATATTAATATTAGTAGTTAATTGATTATATTAATATTTAAATAATTGAGTAAGTTTTAGGGGTTTTATATACTAATTTAGTGAGAGCTAATATATATATATAGAGGTGACCATTAGATTATTATTATTATTTTGTTAAGTTTTTCAACAAAAATCCAATTATGAGTTGGTGTTTGTCATCTTATCTCATTGTGGGTCATAGTGTTTCAAGGCATGGTTTTCTAGATTTTATCTTTTAGTGATTTTGGTGATTTTAATGGCTTATATACTCTTGAAATAGATATTTAATTGTTAAAAGAAAAAAATTTAAAAAATCATAACCCTTATCATGAAAATTAAAAGCATCCATATCGATGCATACTAAAAATAAGTTTTTTCCTATTTTTTCATTGTTTACTGTATCTTTTACTTAATATTTTTTTTTCTCCCTCTACTTAATAATTTTTTATTTATTTTACTAAGGATAAGACAACCTTGATTTCTTCCTCTTAAAAATTTCTTATAAAAGGTTAGTAAGTGGCCCTTACTCCACCATGAAAATTTTCATAACTACATATGAGTACTATTTCGTTTTATTTGTCATAGTTTTGTTGTTTGAAATTTTTAATTAAGAAAATTATATTACATATGAGTACTATTTCGTTTTATTTATAATAGTTTTGTTGTTTGAAATCTTTAATTAAGAAAATTACGTTGAATATTGTATTATAAAAAATAAAATAAAATTATATAAGTAAATAAATCATGGATCATAAATTAAAAGTTATTTAAATATTCTTTTATTATATTTTGAATGGATTTGGATTGATGGAGGTTAATAGAAATTAGAATTCTATTAATTAAGTATTTTTTTTAAATATCAAATGATTTTTAGAACATTTAATTGTTAGCAAATTTATATGGTTATATTCATTTTACAATATTTTTATGTTGGTTTTTATCATTTTCTTGTTATAAATTTGGTGTTTTTAGCACTTTTGCTACTCTCTTTTGAAAATATCCGATGACAATTATCTAAGAAATCTCATCTTCTTGATGTATTCGAGAATAATGGGTATAGTAGAACCGAGGGCCTTAAATAATTTCAAAAAGCCTATAAGGGATTAAGTGAAAAAACCTACTCGTGTGGATACTATCTCTAAGGTTAATCTCTCATTTATCCATGGGACCACATGCACGATTTCCCATATCATTAAGAGGAATAATGTCTTCACCATATTCAAACCTCTCTGTACCATTAGAAAATCTCTCAGTTGTGTTAAGGACCCTGTTGAGCCTAAGGAAAAAGAAATGGGTCTATCTAGTCCCTTGTTCCTATGGTATTCCCTATATTGGGGAAACAAGTCAATCCATTCAGCAAAGAATCTAAGAACATGCGGCACACATTAGGCACAATCGTTCCCGTAGTTCGGCTCTAGAAGAACATGTGGAAAATTCTTGTCACCATGTCTGTATAGAGGACTAAGATTGATCATTTCCACCATAGGAAACTCAGGGAGGCTTTTGAGATTGAGAGACATGCTAGGAATCTCAATGACAAGAGATTGAGAGGCATGCTAGGAATCTCAATGACAACGAAGGTTGGAAATTGAGTAAGAGCTGGACTCTAGCTCTCTCGATGTGATTCCTTCTCATCTTGTTTGTTAAGACTCCTAGTTTTCATGGGTTTTATTCCCCTTATTGTTTTCTGTTTCTTAATTTCCTCCTTATTCTATTAAAATTCCTCTAAAATTTGGTTTTATCTTTCTTCCTTATTATTATAATAGTCTCCTTCTTAATTTTAAATTTTTAAATTAAATTTTTTTTTTTTAAACCCTTTTCTTCGTTATTTTACTTCCCCTAACATTTCATTTTATTTTTCTTCTTAATCTTTCTTCCTTTCAATTTCACTAGTATCCTTATATTTTGAGGTAATTTTTTTATTTAATTCTTATAACCAATAATTTTTGTGTATGTTTAAACATATATTTATATTAATAAAAAATTTAAAATAAATTTTTTTACCCTTATAATTTTAGGATAATTATATTTATATTAATAATAAAATAATTTTTTTAGATAATAATTTTTAGTATTATTTTATTATTAATTAAATTGTTTAATTAATTTTCTTTAAAAAATTAATCTCATTTTCATCCCCTAAAAACTCACTAACTAATTATCTAACTTTCTAACTGCTAGTTTTTAAAAGATAGTTTTTTATGGGCTATCTTCGGGCAATGATGCATCCATATTCCAATCATAACAATGCACCTTCCAATTTTAACAATTTACGTTCAAAATATTTTTTATTACTTTTGGAATTTCTAAAATTATTTAATTGATAATAAAAATCCATCCTTTAATAATAAAACCCATAAGATTCTTATTTTTTTTCTCATGCCGTGCTAAATCTCAGACATGGAGTTATAAGTGTTATGGATTTATTAATTTTTTGTTTTCCAACCCATAGAATAATATACGTAGACCTATAGCTTAATATAAATTTGAAGTATTTATCATAAGACAACTTATCCATATTTTACTCGTTACTCAATTTAAAATAATTTTTATTTTTATTAATATATGAAAAACCACTAACCATAAAATTATTATTACATTATCTTAAATACATGCATAGCTGGAGAATGGGTTGAACTTTTTCAATATTGTACATGTTTTATAACATAGCATCGACTTAACTTGTAGTGTGAATGAAAATTTCATGGTGAGTGCTCTTTTTTTTGTACATTCATTTCCTAATTAAAAAATAATAATAAAATATAGGCATCACCATGTAGAAAAGGCCTCTGTCATATTAAAAATAGTAAAATATAGGCATCATCATGTAGAAAAGGCATTGCCATATTAAGTTTTTTAAGTTACATGTTGTGTTTCTTTGTGGGTAGGACATGCTCTTTTTCTTTCTCTTTTAGTCCATATTTTAGTTACTTTCATAAATTTGTATACTAGAGTAGTAATAATAAATATAATATCTAAGAAAATAATATTTATATTAAAATATCTTGAAATATTACAAGATATATTAAGATGAGTAATTAGTATAGGATGTTTTTGGAATATTTCAAGAGATATTAAGATGAATATATCCAATAGCAGTAGTTCAATTAGATTATTTTTTTTCATAAAAATTATGAATATTTTGGTAAAATTTTAAGAAAATTGAACAGTAATTTTTGTAAATACACTTTTAATTATCTTAGCAATTCCTCCGCCTCTGTAAATAACTCCTATTCAATATTACAAAATATATTAAAATGAATAATTCCTATAGATATCCATAATATTTTACATATCAGTAACTATATAATTTCTCTTTCTTCAACCATATTGAAAAATGTTTTCGGAATAACTCTTTCCCTGTATTTCTCAGATATAAATTGTATGAAATGTCTTCAATAGGATCTAACTAAGGTTTCTCTCCCAGTATCTACGTCATGGTTTTAGCTAGACTTGCACTTTCGATATATATTCTTGGTCAAAATCGTCCTCTCTTATGTCTATGGTGATGGATGTAGGCTACTGAAATTTGGTAAAAACCATCCTTTATTATCTTTATTATGATGCATGTAGTTTTGTAAAAATAATCTATTAAAGATAGACCATATGGACACTTTGTAAAAGGGAACTCTCGACATTCGTCGTTCAGACTCCCTATTAGAATAGAATGCAAATTTAGGATTTCTTTCTTCCTTGGCTGCAACAAAGGATGGTGGGAGAAATTATTACGAAAATAAAGGTTGTTGAACCTCAAGTAACCACAACACTTAAAATAATGACCAGTGAAGAGTATGTTTATGAAGCATTGATAAACGTTTATACAACCTTAAGTGATTATATAGCATAAATATGCCACGAATAAAAAGATTTATGCTTATTGGTCGGTGTTATTGAGTTCTTTAACTCTGTTTGAAATAAAATAACATGACTAGAATTCAAATAAAATAAAATAAAACAAGGGAGGATGCGAAGCAGAAAGTCCTTGTCACTGATTAAAGAAGAAAAAACAAGGACGGGAGTCTATGACTCTGAAGCGAAGCCAGAATACTCCCAGCACTTCTTTAATGGGTATATGAGAAGATGCACTTCCTTAATGGGTATATGAGAAGATGACTCCCTGAGAATGATACAGATTTAGAATCTCCAACTAAAGGACCAAGTAGACTGAGTGATTTAAGACATCTACACATACCTGAAATTAATCTTGCGAATAAAATGCTCATAAAACAAAACCTCAACAATAGTCTTTTGAACATAGTAATAAACCTCCTTGAACATTACCACTCTTGGGAGGACACTATTGCTGCAAAAGACAATACTCCTTGTCATTTCGTTTACTTTTTGGGATGGGTCTACATATTTTACGAAATATCCCTAACGCACTAATCTGAGAAGATATATTTTTCAACTTCTTTATCAGTCAAAAAACTTCTTTATCAGTCAAAAATCTGATTCGAATGATTTTTTAGGGTTATTTTTTTAATGACATATTCCAAATTGATACAGGTTAGAGTAAAAAGATGAGGAGAAATTATGTATCAGCAACTTAATTAAATAAAAAATTTATGCAGCACCATGTAGTGTAACATAGAGTTCCTTTATCATATGAAGAATGGAAAAATCTCAGTTCAAGAAACTGTATACCCACTCGCATTGGAAATCAACATTACAAGAAGAAGGGTCATTTAGCCACACATTAGCACCACAATTTGTAAAGGATTTGAGAAATCTTTACTTTTCAAATAGTGGTGCAAAAGTGGTGAAAATGTGGATATACGCAAGTGGTGATATGTTTTCTGGTGCAAAAGTGGAGTTAATAAAAAATGTTAAATTTGGTGTTAAATGCATATGTGGCATTCCATGGTGTATGGTGCAAACCACCAAAAACCAATTTGACTTGGATCAAGATATTGTGATGCAAAGCACCAAAACTAATTTCACAAAAATTCCCCCGATCACGGTGCCCACCTGTCCGGCAGAGCGTCATAAGAGATGAACGTTGGCGGTTGTTTGTCCTCCACACACTTACACTTCATAATGGCGCATTGGAATTACAGATTATAGTGGTGCACGAAAGATCGGCCTTTAATAATGTTGCAGGTAGGCCAGCCTGGCTTATCAGGGTGCGAAAGGATTGTTTTAGTTAAGGTAAGTGGCTTGCCTTCCCTCCTCCATTTGTTCATGCATCGCGCTCTGCATGCAAGCGTATGGAGGCAACCGAGGAGGAAGCCGAGCACTCTTCAACCTGTCAACCAAGAAACTCAGCTGGGGCATATATATGGTTTACTTCTAGCTTTCATGGTTGTAATTGGGACTGTCTTGCATAGGAAAGTGCGTTGTAAGACAATTCTAGTTCTGTTAATGGTTATGGGTTATGTTACTCCTACTCTGAAGCCAGTAAAACCATGCTTCGTTGTAATTGGAACTGTCTTGTATAGGAGAGTGCGTCATAAGACTATTCTGGTTCTGTTAATGGTTATGGGTTATGTTATTCCTACTCTGAAGCCAGTAAAACCATGCTTCCGAGATCCTTGCAAGTTCCAAGCTCATTCTTTTCATACTGTCCTAAATTGGCAAAATTATTGGATCAATACAAGGTTAATCCTGTCTCGCACTCTATCGTTGCTACGATTACATTATGTGGGTAGACTCGGGCACCCCTGGAGTTGGGTAATTTTTCTGATTCTCAATAGTGCAAGAGGTTTGCTAGGAGTTTATAGGAGGTCCCATAGCTATGCATGCTCCAAAAAAATGAGTCGATTCTCTTGGTCTTTTCGGGTTGTTTTGTACAGGGGTTTTGACAGTGAGAATTTCCATCTAAACCCCGCTCCTCGTATGGACCCTTTGCTCACCCCTATTCCTGTCAATGCTGTTAACCTGAACACAAGATTTGGCACGAGGCTGACACAGTTACATTTCACCCCGGTTAAGTTAGCTCAGGGTTTCAAGTCTGCGAAATGGGAGATAAGGCTTTTGGTCTGTGGCTCTTTGTATATTCATAATGTTTGTATTCACTGTCTAAGTAATTCGTCTCAGTGGCCAATCCTGCCTCTCTTGTCAATATCTTGTTTCTCAGCCCGACGCACTGTCGATATTCACAGGTTTCGTGCAAGGTGGTCGCAAGCTGTAGCTCACTCTCTTTTACTGTTTTCTTGTCAGTTTGTTTTGCACTATAGGTGTTTAGTTACCATGGGGAAGCGTCAGTCAACCGCTTAGGCTGCTAAAGGGAAACAGGTCCACTATGAACAAACCCCAAAGAAACGTGGACGTAAATCAAATTTAGAGATTCTTGATAATTTGGCAGCCAATTATGCGATGGGGAATTCAGCAACTGTCCGTCAGGAAATTAGAGGATGGGAATGGGACATCCAGACAGACCCGGAGGATAATGAAACAGAGGCAGAAATCTTGGATTTCATCACCGATCGTGGCAACACCAGAGGTTGACTCATGCTATTTCAGTAGACCATTCACACGTAGTGGATCCTAAAGAGCCTTCTAGCAAAGGCTATTTAGAGTATTAATCCCAGTCATGTTGGGCATGACCCAACAAAGACTGAACTCCGCTTGCTGGATATGATGCAGCATATGTAGGATCAACTGCAACATATGAATATCACTCAATACCAAGCCACAGATAGAATTAGTAGATTGGATGATAGAGTTGGTCGAATGGAAAAACAACTCCAGCAACTACAACAAGTTGACATGCCAGAATCAACACTGAAAGCTCCAGCTCCTGTCTCTTCATCTGAAGAGTAGTTATTTTCTTAATTATGTGTTTATATGATATTATTGGACTTACATGAACTCAGTTTATTTTCCCAGAATGTAGATATTTCGAAAGTAGAACAGATAGCTCATGCTAGATGTAGAAGAATGAAACTTTTTCAGTTTTGGTTTGCTTTTCATGCACTGAGATGGCTAATAGACCTGGTCCTGCGGGCATGTTGAGGCTATAGACTGAAGTTTATATTTCTGTAACCTACTTTACAAATATAAATAGAAAAAGAGAGGCACTACCAAATTCACAAAAAAAATAAAATAATAATTTTACAAAAATTAAATATTTATCATAAAAAAATATCAAAATTATTATAATAATAATAAATTGTATATTGTGCAATGCACCATAAAATAAAAAATGGTGAAAAAAAATACATTTTTTTTATTATTATAATAAAATTGTATATGGTGCAAAGCACCATATAATATGAAATTGATGCAAGGGCATTAGGCTCGAGAGTTACTTTGTACATAAGTAGAGATAGGGGACCTTATGTTTTTAACTTCTCATGTAATTTCTAGTATTTTAATAAGATGTAGAGGGAATTGTAACTGCCCTCGAATGATGAGAGGACAGGAAAAGTTAGAGTTAGTTAGGCTAAAATTAGAGCTAGAAAATATCAAGAGGTTCTGTCAAGCTGTAAAGAAGTCGAATTGATTCAATTGTGTTTGTATAAGTATAAACACCTGTAGAGTAGGAGAGATTTTCTTAGAAACTGCATAGGCTACATAGGACTATGGTGGAGATAGAGTAGAGGAGAAGGGCCAATTAATCGAAGACCTGGCCAGCTAGAAGCTTGTAAGTTAATTCACTATGTAAATGAGGAATTTGTCTCAGTATAACTGTGCATTTTTTGTTCAAACTCTATGTGGAGAATACCTTGCGTAATTGTGCGTTTGTTGGGTTAACTCTGTGTTCTGTATTTATATGCATAACGGATTTTGTAAATGAAATGCTTGAATGGTACACTACATCTGATAAGGGACCTGATGTTATTTTCAGGCATGGAATATGTATACATGTTCTTGGTGAAGGGAAATTGATTCCCGTGTAACTGGATTCAAACTTAATAGAAAATGGTATAAGAACACCTTGACATACCCTGTTAATTGGGCTTCATAATGCACTGTGTGTGGTTGGAGAATGCGAAGGCATTAGGATAGTGCTCTCTGTGTATGAAATTTATACCCTATAATTTTTTAAAAGTCTGACTGTAATTACGTGGTGAAGAACCAAGGGGATGAGACTGCGTAATTGCATATACTCCTGGATGGTCATAGTTACACGCTCTCTGTGCATAAATTGAATATATAATGGTCATGTGCGGAAGGGTCAACCATCCGTGCTGATGTTGGTATGAATCCTGGTGAAGGATTGCGAAGTTTCATTGATTATTGAGCGAGACAAGATAGAGGAAGAGTTTTCTGTTGAAGGCGGAGTTTAAGTACATAAACCATTGAAGAGACAACTAGAACCTTGAGTCAAGGAGCGGTGGAACCACGAGCGCTGTGAACAGTGACAGTGGTTTTAGGACTGACCCGACGGTTTTCACATTTTTAAAAGGTGGTAAGCTATATTGGGGAAAAAAATGTGATATCGGTGGTTGGATGCCACGTGTCTTTGAGCGGTTTTGAAAAACCACGAGTTTTTCGTAAATCTTGAGCGTTAACTCTCGGACCACAAAAAGATGCGAAACTCCACGAGGAGCATCAGATCATTCAAACCGGCACGATGCTCCCCCAACCATTGATTTGGAGAGGTAATTTAATGTGGGGCCGAGGACGTTTTATGTATGTTCATTGGGTTGTAACCCAAGGACGAGACTTTGTTACACTATTTAAGAATTGACAAAGACTATGATATATGTTAACACAATGTCAAGGGTTAATATAATTATATTAGCATCATGTGTTTTATTGAACTCAAGCGGCAGAGTTCGAAAGGATGAGGTGGATATACATTTAACATCATGGTTGTAATTTATAAGGTTGAGTGTCGGGTGAGTTTTGTATTTGATATTCAAAGAAGGGGCTTCTGTTGAGGTTTAAGTGCCTTGTTAGAAGACCAATGACTTTGATATTTATGGACATGTCGAGGTTTTATATGGTGTGATTGAATTACACCAAAGGTACATCGAATTGTAGTGGACCCTATATAAAGGAAGTCGTAATTGCATATTATTATAATGTGCTTTGACCTTATAGCTAGGTGAAAGGCGCGATAGAATGACAACCTAGGATATCAGGGTTGTTTGGGTTTAATAAGGGAGCATTGTTATATGCAGCTTTCCTATAACCTTTGAATAAGAAGTTCTCCATTGTTCATTTTGAGATTGAAAAATTAAAAAAACTGGGACTGTGGGTTTTACTCGGCACCAAGTGGTATCAAAGCAAGAATTTAATTAGCTCTTTGAAAATTTATTTCTGAAATGCACATGTGTTGAACAGGAAATAAAGTTTGATGTTTAAGTCTGTTTAAAAGAAAATTGCAGATTTGATTTGACATGCAGTGAAGAGGTCTCCAGATGTGCAGAGTCCGGAATTGAAGAGAGCACGACAATAGCTCTACTTGAAGTAAAAGATTTTCTGTAGTTAAATCTGAGAGTGTGATGAAAAGAGATCAGATTTTTAAAAACTGACAAAGATTGCAAGCATACGGAGGTGCAGTGCAGGTGTACTGAAATAGTGGAGGAAAAGTGAAGTTCTAAATCTGTTGAAGAGTGATTACAGGTTTAAAGAGGGAAGATCATATTCTGAAATATGATAGGAAAAGTACATAGAGTACAG
This sequence comes from Pinus albicaulis, assembly GCA_034641835.2. Lineage (NCBI taxonomy): Eukaryota > Viridiplantae > Streptophyta > Pinopsida > Pinales > Pinaceae > Pinus > Pinus albicaulis. The sequence continues at coordinate 96,819,524 of CM076584.1, forward strand.
TGAACAGGATTTGCAGAGTGAGTGGAAGACAAGATTATGCAGAGATCTTGCAGGTAAATATTTTTAAATCTTAATTGAAATTGTAATTACAGAATTGTGGTTGCAGGAAGATAAGGAATCAGCTTGATGATAATGGCAGTGAGCTTGATATTCAACTAGAGGCTGGTTAAAGAGGACAGTTTTGGTGCTCTCAAGAAGAAGTGAGTTGGTGAGTAGTATTTAACTCTAGTTTGAAGAATATTTTTTGCAGGCAATTGAAGAAATCTCAGCAAGAAGCAGATCACAGATTTGAGAGCAGTGATGGAAGAGTCCAGCAAGGGATTCTATGTGAAGAAGAGGTGTGGCAGAACCTGGGAGAATTCCCAACAGAGGTTGGATGAAAGAATAACTGATGTGTTCTTGAGAAAAGTTACAAACTGAAGCCTAGAGAGAGCAGAAGAGAGTGCTCAGAAGGTTCCAACAGACATGGGACCAGTACTTGCCAAAATCTGGATCCGGAGGAAGAGATTGGTGAGGTAATTTGCAGCAAGAGATCTTGCTATTGCTGAGGCTAAGTGCAGCTTGTGAGGGAAGAACTCCTGGAGGAGAAAATGGATACTAATATCCATAGCAGATATTGCAGAGGTTCTGAGAGAGGCCACAGAAGAGTGAAAGAAGATGTCAAGGAAATTGGCATAAGGAAGCAGTTAGCTGATGTAGAATGGTGGAAAGAGATGGCTGATATTAGTGAGTAGTTTTATGAGCTAGAGAGGATGATAGAGGAAAAACAGAGAGTTGGTTGGCTCATGAGGAAGAGAGTGAAATAGAAACTGTTACAGTTGAGGTTGAGGCAAATGGAGATTGCCTTATTGAGAGAAGAACTCAGAGCAGCTAAGTTGAAAGAAGAATTTTTTTCTTGTAAAGTAGAACAGAGAAAAAATGAAGAGTGGAGATCTATAAGAGGTCTTGTGAGACATGGTGAAGACATAAGGCATCAAGAAGCTTGTCTTGCTGAAGAGGAAGTCATTGAGGATTTCCTAAGTTATTGGACAAGTCCAGAGGATGTAAGGACTTTTGTTTTTTAGTCTGAAAATTGTGAAGTGATAAAAAAATCCACATAGGAAGAGGAACCCAGAGTTCTTGAGTCAAGGATGGAATTTGAAAATTCCATGTACAGATCTGTTCAAGAATAAGTGCTTGAGGAAGCAGCCAAGACTGAAAATTCTTGTGATTTGGAAACTAAAAATTTGTGTATGTTTGCAGGTACACCACTGGAAGATGAAAAAGCTTCAGAGTTTGTTGATGAGTAGGAGACATTGAATCTGAAATCCGTTCAGATCAATGCTGAGATAATGATCTTAGGGAGAGATGAAGAAAAAAGATTCAAATGAAGATATTCAACAGAATGTTGGGGCTGATAGAGAAGGACCAGCAGGTGATTGGTCAAGAACAAGAAGAGGCATAAAATTTTGTATGAGGTTCCTAAAATCTACTCCTATTGAAGTAGTTGAGTTGTATAGGAGATTGGATTTTCAAATAAGAGAATTGGAGAGATAGAGGACCTGTGTAGAAGGTGATTTGTTGAAGGAGAAAGACAGGAAGGCCTTCATGAATAGAGTTCATGGAGAAAATGATGGAAGGAAATTGAGACTAGCTGACAGTCTCATGAAGGGTGCAGATCAACGTGTTGGAGTGCTGACAGAAAGGTTGGATGGAAAATCTGAACAACATACTGATGTGTTGTCAGAGGAAAAGAAGATATTGAAGCCTTGGAACTTTACTGTTGATGATTCGTGTGTTAATAATGTAGAGAATGAGGAAGAACAACAGTTGGAAGTTGTCAGAGAGTTGAATAAGAAGGAAACTGTGTTGGCTGAAAACATGGTGGAGGATCATCATTTTGACATGGTGATTGGGGCAGTGGATATGACTCTGACAGTTGAGGAGAAATATGATGGAGAATTTCTTAGTCTTGAAACAGACTTAGAATTGCAAGGAGAAGAATTGGTGACTAGGTCATCAATTGAGATCATTGGGTCTCATGGTTTTAACACTGACAGTTTGTTTATGTTTAGAGGAATGGCAGGAGACAATCCATCATTTGGAATTTTCTTGGGAGATGAAGATTTGTTGCAGCAGAAAGAAGATGAGACAGTCATGTCTCATAGGAGGAAAGTTGTCACGGAGGACAAGGAGGAGCTGAGTTGGTTGAACAACCAAGAGAAGATTGGAAAATAAAATATGGAGTGGATTTGTAAGACTGGTACAGTGAGGAAGAATCAACATCCTGTGCTGACAGAAGATGATAATGCAGTAGTTGAAACACTTGACTTGGTTGCTAGGAGAAATCAAGATGATGATGGGAAGTTGCTGAAGATTGCCCAAGAAGGAGAGAAAGGTGCTAAAATTAATTTACAGCATATGAAGGATGAGAGAAAAGTACATAAGAGATGGCTGCAATGTTTTCTGGAAATGTTTTAAGAAGAGATTACAGACACTGAAGTAAGGATTCCTGAAGCTGTGAAAATAAGAGGAGTAGATACTAGTTTGCAGAAATTGAGTATTCTTACTGGTATGCAAAGGAAAATAATTGAGAATGTTACTGCTGATTCATTTTCTAACAGTAGAATTGCAGATGAGGAGAAAAAAAAATTGTAGAGGGACAGGAAGTTTTGGAGGACGCAACATTGGGGGTGACATCTACAGGAGAAAAAATAATGTTAGCCACAAGCAGTGAGGCAACATTGACATCAGCAGCAAAAATTTTGAAGACAGTAACAACAGCAGTATTGGCAGTAGCAGAGATTGGAGGAAGCAACAGTGGACAGAGAAGTTTCCAGATAGAATATGAACTGGACAGAGAAATTAAAAACATCAGAGAACTGATGATGAGGGTGTCGAAGGAGCAGCAGGCAGCATCAAAAAAGTAGGGAAGTTTCAGCAAAGGAAAGACAAAGGCAGATTGTGAAAGTATAGCTGGAGGAAGTTTACAAAACAAGGTATGAATACCTGGATAAATTGAGATGAAGGATGATGCAGCTACTGGACAGTATAAAAACAAAGTTTGGGATCCTGTGGGCAAAGACTGAGAGCACATGATCAGTAGATCATGAAAAAATTGAATCTTGGGAGTCTGATGCAGGGGAATTAGGCTCAAGAGTTACTTTTTACATAAGTAGACATAGGGGGCCTTATGTTTTTAACTTCTCATGTAATTTATAGTATTTTAATAATATGTAGAGGGAATTTTAACTGCCCTCGAATGATGAGAGGACAGGAAAAGTTAGAGTCAGTTAGGCTAAAATTAGAGCTAGAGAATATCAAGAGGTTCTGTCAAGCTGTAAAGAAGTCGAATCGATTCAATTGTGTTTGTATAAGTATAAACACCTGTAGAGTAGGAGAGATTTTCTTAGAAACTGCATAGGCTACATAGGACTATGGTGGAGATAGAGTAGAGGAGAAGGGCCAATTAATCGAAGACCTGGCCAGCTAGAAGCTTGTAAGTTAATTCACTATGTAAATGAGGAATTTGTCTCAGTATAACTGTGCATTTTTTGTTCAAACTCTATGTGGAGAATACCTTGCGTAATTGTGCGTTTGTTGGGTTAACTCTGTGTTCTGTATTTATATGCATAACGGATTTTGTAAATGAAATGCTTGAATGGTACACTACATCTGATAAGGGACCTGATGTTATTTTCAGGCATGGAATATGTATACATGTTCTTGGTGAAGGGAAATTGATTCCCGTGTAACTGGATTCAAACTTAATAGAAAATGGTATAAGAACACCTTGACATACCCTGTTAATTGGGCTTCATAATGCACTGTGTGTGGTTGGAGAATGCGAAGGCATTAGGATAGTGCTCTCTGTGTATGAAATTTATACCCTATAATTTTTTAAAAGTCTGACTGTAATTACGTGGTGAAGAACCAAGGGGATGAGACTGCGTAATTGCATATACTCCTGGATGGTCATAGTTACACGCTCTCTGTGCATAAATTGAATATATAATGGTCATGTGCGGAAGGGTCAACCATCCGTGCTGATGTTGGTATGAATCCTGGTGAAGGATTGCGAAGTTTCATTGATTATTGAGCGAGACAAGATAGAGGAAGAGTTTTCTGTTGAAGGCGGAGTTTAAGTACATAAACCATTGAAGAGACAACTAGAACCTTGAGTCAAGGAGCGGTGGAACCACGAGCGCTGTGAACAGTGACAGTGGTTTTAGGACTGACCCGACGGTTTTCACATTTTTAAAAGGTGGTAAGCTATATTGGGGAAAAAAATGTGATATCGGTGGTTGGATGCCACGTGTCTTTGAGCGGTTTTGAAAAACCACGAGTTTTTCGTAAATCTTGAGCGTTAACTCTCGGACCACAAAAAGATGCGAAACTCCACGAGGAGCATCAGATCATTCAAACCGGCACGATGCTCCCCCAACCATTGATTTGGAGAGGTAATTTAATGTGGGGCCGAGGACGTTTTATGTATGTTCATTGGGTTGTAACCCAAGGACGAGACTTTGTTACACTATTTAAGAATTGACAAAGACTATGATATATGTTAACACAATGTCAAGGGTTAATATAATTATATTAGCATCATGTGTTTTATTGAACTCAAGCGGCAGAGTTCGAAAGGATGAGGTGGATATACATTTAACATCATGGTTGTAATTTATAAGGTTGAGTGTCGGGTGAGTTTTGTATTTGATATTCATAGAAGGGGCTTCCATTGAGGTTTAAGTGCCTTGTTAAATGACCAAGGACTTTGATATTTATGGACATGTCGAGGTTTTATATGGTGTGATTGGATTACACCAAAGGTACATCGAATTGTAGTGAACCCTATATAAAGGAAGTCGTAATTGCACATTACTATAATGTGCTTTGACCTCATAGCTTGGTGAAAGGCGCAATAGAATCACAACCTAGGATATCAGGGTTGTTTGGGTTTAATAAGGGAGCATTATTATATGCAGATTTGGTCCTATAACCTTCGAATAAAAATTTCTCCATTTTTCATTTTGAGATTGAGAAATTAAAAAAACCGGGACTGTGGGTTTTACCCGGCACGAGAAATGGTGCAAAAATAAATATCCTCCTTTATTTAGAAAGGTTATATATTGCATGTGGTGAGTATCCTGGGAAGAGTTTGATTTTATTATGAAAGAGAACATTTTGACCATTTTCTTATGCTTAAATCCAATTACCATAAATATATTTAATTAATATCAAATGTATTAACACAATTGAAGTATCTCATAGTTACATCCAAAAATTTTAATTCATTGTGTACAATAAGACTATGGTAGCTTTTTTTGTGCTTGGCTACATTATGGCAAGTATCAATTACAAGTAATGGAAGAGTTTCTCCATTGAAAATTTTGATAGAAATAACTAAAAACACTCAATTACTAAACACACTCATATATTATACATAAATGGTGTGTGTAAACACACTCACACACACTTATTACGTTCAGAGTACTTTATTAAATAGAGTTTCTAAGTTCCAACTTATTCCTAATTTAGAGAGAGAGGTTGAGAGAATTTTTCAACCATCACAAACTAACTTCTCAAATATAGAATGTAAGCATTAACTCCAACATCCCCCCTTAATGATTACATTACATGAATTTATTGAAATCACTCATAAATAACAAAATAATCAATCATTCTTTAGCTTATCAGTAGATGCTCCATCAAGTTGTCTCATAACCCTCGTAAAGGTGTAGTTGGCAAGTTATATTCCCGAGTTCGCTTCCTCAACTCCCGAATCAAGAACCTCCCGAAGTCAATTACTGGACAACATCCCAATCTGTCGCATAACCTCATTAGGAGACCACTCAATATCTACGACTAATAAGGGATTCTTCTCTAGATCCGCAACTACCATACTATCTAGACAACCATCCATGTTGAGCCTTACTGCCACTTAATCTCTTCAAAAAACAATTGATTACATTTTTTTTTTGTAATTGCTGAACTCCTAGTCATTCTATGGACGAGCTCCCATCCACCGAGATACATGGGTGCTAACCGTTGTACTCGCCAGTTATCTAGAAAAACCATCTAAATACAGAATGTATCTAGATTCAACTATTACATCATAACTTTTTTATCTAAGTTTGAAAAATTCATCCTCACTTAATTTACAAACAATATTACTAAACCACAAATATTTCAACACACCAAATTCAACTAAAGCACGTTCTCTACTCATGTACATACCCAAGCGTTAGTACTTTAACGAATTCTCGCAATCACAGTACCTTCCTTGCCCCGACAACATCACATCTTGGTCACATAGCAGCTGCTCATGAAAACAAGTCAACTCCTCCTTGAATTTTCTATTTTCCTCTCTTTCATCATTGCAAAGTGATCACCAGTCCTTTTACTCGTTAGCGATGCAAGATAATTCCCAAAGCCAGTTGCAAGGTACAATTCTAATAACTATTTTGCACGTGTATTGAAGCAACAAACCATAGCAGCAATCTCATTCAACAGTGATGGAAAGCATACATAATATCACTACTGATCATTTTGGTCAACATGGTATTGATCATGTAGATGAATCATTTTAATCTTTAAAAATTAAAATAAATAAATAAATAAAAGTTCTAAGAAGTGTCATTTCAATTCCAAGCCTCACAGAATTTTGTTTGAGTGAAAACTTCAAGATAGCATGATATTTCAAAAACTTTTGTTTTTCTAATCTATTACATATCTTTCTAGTTATGAAAAAATATATTAAATGGATATATTTCACATTAAATGAATAATTACAAAGTAATAACAATATCTACATATGTTAAAATTTTAAGTATATTATATAACAACCAAAACGATGAGTATATAAAAAGAGATAATTTAATTAAAGAAAATAAAATTTATACATATGTTCCAACATTGATTATCAAAAAATCACTTTTCATTTATTAATATAATGAAATGTCTTAGGTCTTGAAATTTGTTTATTATGAGATAGGAAAAAAACGAAACTAATAATTCCTTTGAAATCATCTGTATTGCTCATCCTTAAAATAAATTTTGTCTCTACCTGCATGGAAAAATCATAAAAAGAAAATTATAAACATAATTTTGTGAATAAAAATACATAAATGAAATAAACGGAGAAAAACACCAACAATAACTTCAATTGAATTGAAATAAACCATAAAAGGTGTGTGCATTTAATGGTATTTCATAACTAAAGTATCCTATTGATTTAAAAAATAACTGAAGTGAACTAACCAAACATATGGTAAGGTTGAAGCATAATTCAAAGTTCAGCTTCATCTTCTCTTTCATCATGTTGATCAGTTATCTAAGACACATATAAGATAAGATCAACACAATTATCAATTGTATTAATTGAAACTTTCATTTGCATATACTTCTTTCATATTATAAAAATTTATCTAGAACAAAAAAATTATAGGTCAAAAAATACCTCATAATCTATAATAGGTTTAAATCCATCTTTAATCTTTTGATGAATGAGAGAAGATACACCATAACATGAAGCAAAATCTTTGTCATCTTCAGACATTTTAATATTGAACACCTGCAACTATATTTTAAATAACAATGAAATAGTTAGAAATTTGATTATATAAAAAATAAATTTTCCTTGAGAAGAATAGTAGTGTATCAAGCTTACAGTTTTTTCCTCTGCAAATAACATGCCACCTTTCCCCAAACGATGGCGTGTGGACAACCTAGAGGCTCGTACAATATTTGCATATTTGTCTTTTCGAACAAAAGTTCCATTTTTCCTTTTTTCCTTAATATAAATCTCATCCAATCACCTCTTCCACTCTCCTTCTCCTATGAAGTGCGGCTTGAATAAATTTTTGTTTCTTACCAATTCTCCTCTCAAAGAATTCGTGGTAATTTTAATATATTTAGCAACACCATGAAGAATTTGTTTTGGAGGTACAATTTCCGATACTTTATGCATGATAGATAATAACTCATTCTTCTTAGATTTATCTGTGAAATACATGTAGAAAGTAAATAATCCATATAAAAAATCTTAAGGTTTCTAGTATCATACTAATGAAATTTAGGGAATGTAACACTGAGTATAATATATAATTTTTTTTAATATGAAACATGAAACGTTAAGTATATAGTTTATACTACATAAATTAATTATGCAATTTATGAAAAAACGTAGTATATGTGTTTTACCTTCATGACGAAAATCTTTGGTAATTGTAGGACCAAATAATCTCAATGCTTCATGCTCAAGTATGTCTCTCCATGTTCTCCCACCTTCATCATTTAACACTTTTCCTTTTTCATTTAATGTGATTGTGAATGACATACCATTAGTTGGCTCTCCTTTAACATATTCATTTGGATTTTTTAAGAGAGGTTGAAAAGATGCACCAATAGATGGTATTGCATCTCTTATGACTAGATCAACATCAGCCTTCATCGACCACTCTCTATATGATTGCAATCTATCAATTTCAAATCTAGTTTCAAGTGTAGGCTCCACATTATGGCAAGTATCAGTTACTACTAGGACATATACATCATCTGTAAAATATAAATGGGAATATGGAATTGTAGATAAATTACTTCCTTTGGAAGGTATCTCATTAATACCTATGACTCTAGAAGGTGTGTCCCTCATAAATTTATTTAAACTCTTTGTCTGAATATACTTTTATAATTTTTTTGTTCACATATTGAATCAATAGATCTAATTAAATATTACACATTTCCCCAGATTCCGCGGCTCACCGTAGGGCCACTGCCACTAAAGAAGTTGATAGAGACATCCATTGGATCCTAGACCCTGCCTTAAGTAGAGGCCGAGAGAATCTCTACACCCGAGCCATCGATCTACATTGGCATACGAAAACCTTGCTTGCTTTGGCACTCCAATACCAGCACAACATCACCCGGCGCCTAGAGAAGAAAATGGAGGTGCTTTCTGATAAATTCGAAGCTTATGTCAATGTTTTCCACCACCTTTAGTTTGTCTACAGTTCCTCCCCACATTATGACTTTTTGAAGCACAGTTCGACCCAACACCATCACCTCAGCCCTCGAGTCAAGGAGGAGGTCGATGCAATGCAGAATTCACAGGATGCGGGTCTGTCGCAGCACCATTTCTTCAACCTAGAGGAGGGGACCCCAGTCAAATCGATCAACATGGAAGATTACCTTAATGAAGAGGAAGAGACGCAGCCCCCCTCGGGCCCATAATTCATAGGTCCTCTCCTGGTTTTTTCTTGCTTCTTTTTTTATGACTATCACTCAGTTTGCGAGAAATGTAGTTCTCTTTTTGGGTTTCAAACTTATCAAGTGTTTGTTTATTATGACTGTTACTCAGTATGCAAGAAATATTGTTTTTTTTTCTGGTTTCAAAATTCTCCCTACTATGTTCTTCATCCCCTGTTTTCCCTTCCTTGAGTGTGGGATCGAACCTTTGATCGAGCTGAACTCTGATCTGTAGCAAAGAGGATTTTTTGTACAATATTTTTTCTCTACTTAATGTGAATAGTCCTGCCGAATTTACAAAAAAAAAATATTACACATTTCCCAAGTTAGAACGAGTTTTATATACTTCATTCCTAATCCAATAATGAAACAAGGAAATATATATATATATAAAATAAAAGCATCAACCTTTGATTATATGAAGTGTAATAATGAGTATATTATAAAATGAAAATATGCAAATGAATTAAAATACATACAAGAAACACCAAAAAATAGTAATTCATAATCAAATGAAACATTTTGAAAAAATTTTAATCATAAAATATCATTTTGGAGGGTAACAAAATCTTAACAAATCCTCTAATATCTAACTTTCCCTTGTAAAGAATAATTTTTCAATTCTATAAGATAGAAATTCATTAATTACTAAGTTTTCTAAAAAAATAATGAGAAAAAAAAAATCTAAATGTACATACTGATAATATATATATAATTGTTATCATGTTATAGTTCTCTAATATGTTTAACATTGAAATACTATTAATTTTTACATTATGATAGGTTTGATTCTTCTAAAAAAATCCATATAATAGATTTAAATGAAAATACAACTCTAATATAGAACTACTAGACATCTATATTTTCTTGAGTAGAACTATTCATAGAATTTGTCATTAATCATCAAAATAATTTTAATAGCCATTGTACATTTCAAGCATGTCTTCTTGCCCATTAAATTCATCATTTGAGCTACCATTAGATGACAATTTTGTTGAGATAAGTTTTTTTTCATGTGAAGGTTGGAAAACTCTTATTGATATAGGATTATACTCAATGACAAATGACTTTGATCATTCTATAGGATGACAACATAAAAATATTTTCTCACATTGTTTAGGAAAAACATATGGTTCATCTTTTTTCTCAAGCCTGGTATGATTGATGATGCAAAAACCATTCTCATGCATATATGTCGTTGGATGATTTCCAACTACAATATTTCTAAACAACTTAGATTCAAATAATACCACCTTGAAATATCTGAAGTTAAGCTCTAAGATATCTTCGATTAATCCATAGTATCTCAAGGTGTCAGTTTTTTTGTTTCCATCATGAACATGTGACGGAAAATCTACTGTAAAATATGTAGCAATTCCACAGTCAAATGTTTTTTGATTTTCATCTAGCTTCTGAACATGGTAATGACTACACTTGCACCACAACCCCTTATAATGAGTCACCTTATTCTCTTCTAGTCCTTTTATAATGTCCAATACATGTGTTGCAACTCTTTCATAATTATTTCTACATGCCCTTGCTACTCTATCTCTCAAATATTTTAAACTCATAGCTGGAGGCCAATCCTTTTCAAATTTTCTCATTATTGTTGAATGTGAAGATGAATTATGACCACCTCGAGATACATATGACAAACAACGCCTTTTTTGGGCATCATGATGTCTTTGATATTCCTCCCTCCATATTTTTTTGGGTTCACTGTTTCTTGCAACATATAATAATAAAGCCTCCATTTCAACAACATTTGCAATCCTAAACATAAAACAAATTATGCCATCATAGTCACATTCGTGAACCATATGTAGATATAATTTTAATCACCTTTAATTTCCGTAGTTTTTTCTCATCCTGTGAATACATGTCCTTCAACTTTTTCGCTTTATTTTGAGTCCCATAGTCACGACCCTTCAATATTTAATTCTTTGCACAATTCAGTGAGATAAACTGTGGATTTGAATAGCATGTACCCTTGAAGCATAGAACCTTCAGGACGAGCCTTTTGCTTTAAAAAATTTTTCAAAACCTTTAAATAGCACTCAATAGGAAGCATTGTCCTTGTTTGAACTGGTCCACACAACTCTATTTCATGTAAGAGGTGCACAATGTAGTGTTCCTGTGCATTGAAGAAACTTGTTGGGAAGTATTTTTGCATGTCACACATCAAAATGGGGAGTATTTGTTGTGTATCCTTGTTGAAGTGACCCACCTAAAATATAATTAATTAAGTTAAGCCCACGATTTCTGTAAAGAAAAAAAATATTATAGATGAAAATTTTTCTAGTATATCACATTGTACTTGAAGAGACCTTTTTCCTTATACAGGCCATGAATCATACCTAAAAAATATACTTAGCTTGTAGATTGTCCTCCTAATGTTGTCATCGATATTATTTGGAAGGCTATTAGGTAATAGATACTACAATTAGAATGTTAAAATTAATCAATTACTCATGTTATATAATTATTTTTTAAATAAAGAATTTTAAAATCACATAATAGATAATATAGTTAATGTCGATCAATGTGTACATACCCTAAGGAAATTATGGAAATCATGGGTCTTCATTCCAACAACTTCATTTCCTTTTGAGAATGCATTCTTAAAATTTACTCCAAAACCTGTTGGGAATGTTACTGATTTTATGGATTTAATCATCTTCTCTTTCCCCTCCTTTGTGACAGACCATGGATTAGCTACAAAGTTACCATCATCATTTGGCCAAACATGAGGCATTCTTCCTACTTCTTTGAGGTCCATCCTCACTTTTAGCTTATTTAGTTTCCTCCCATGTATTGAACTCTTCTCAAATAGCATATTATATAAATAAACATATACATTCTTCCCTATGTGAATTGTATCAAATAAGTGAACAATAGGTAGGTCTTCATAATATGGAAACTCTGAAAATATTGTCTTTCGAGTGATTCCTGAAGGAAGGGATCCTACCAAAAAGAAAAATCATAATAAATTTAACAAATCGATGTTCTAGGAATGTAATCGTATATCATTTAAAAGGTGAGAACGAAAATTGCCATTTGTGCTTCTATATGCATGCATCCATCTCCTGGGATTCATCTTTGAAGGTTCTCTAAGAAGGCACTCCTTTCCACCAAAATCATCCTTATATTGTACGCGACATGGATGATCAAGCTTTAGAAGCATTTCATATTCATCGTATACAGTCTTTCCCAAATGACTCGATCTTCTTGATGAGGTGCAAGGCCCACATGTTGGGCATCCATAAGATCCCTTAGTCTGAAGGCCCTTCATTTTTATATGCAATATCAAGTAATAATTTAGGATTTTAATATGAAATAAATGAAATCAATAAATAAAATATGAAGTTATTAACACCAAATATAACTCACCACAACACATTGATAGCCCTAGAGAATCATGAATTGTGAAAAGAAGCATTGCATGAAATTGAAAGATCCTTGAAGAAATAGGACGAGACACATCCTTCATATTCATTCCTTGCAAAAGCATTAATAACTCATTTATTAAAGGCTCCAATTATGTGTCCATATGTTTCGGTTAATTTGGACCTGTAAAAACATCAACTTCAATTTTTCATTTACACCATGAAATTTTTTACTATTACCATGTAGACTCAATATTAGGAATTTCCATAAAGTATAACCTGGTATGATAAGTGTCAACATAACATGTTGCTTTTTGGTTGATAACCATGGGGGTAGGTTGTTGTTGATAGCAATTACTGGACATGTAGACCATTGTGTTGATTGATTTTCGTAAGGATTCACACCATCTAATGCTAATGATATTCTTACATTTCGTGGCTCATATTTGAAAATTGGCCACTTCTCCTCGATCTTACACCATGCCACTCCATCGTTCGGCATCCTCATAACACTGTCTGTGCTCCTTCCCCTCACATGATAATCCATAAGCTATGACATTTCCTTACATCCAAATAACCTCTCAAATTGTGGGGCTAAAGGTATGTAACGTAGTACCTTTCTTCCTACCGTTTTTGATGATGTACTTATATGGTACCTTTTCTCACCACATTCTGGACATTCATCTAAGGATTCCTTACCATCAACATAATATAGGATGCAATCATTGGGACATGCATCATATGTCTTGGAAGCATCCATACCTAAATCTTTTGTCAATGACATGATCTCATTTTTTTATTTAGGAAATTTGTTATTAATTGGAAGGAGTAGACCTGATAACAACCTCTGACAATACCATAAAAAATGATAAGATATAGTTTAGAGTGGAATTATGTTTTTGGAAACATCTATTAAAAAAAAATTGAAATTTCCATTTTGTATAAAAACACTTATTGTAGAATATGAGTGAAACTATTGTTTGTCCATCCATGGAAAAATTTTAAGTTAAGAAGGGGTAAAATAGCATGCAATATGGAGCATTTTGCACTAGGGTATAGTGGTGTCCTTTTCATATGTATAATATCATTATCATGAGGTTGTCCATCAGCGTGTATATTAAATGAATCTAGAATTTCTCTTGCATTGGGTTCAATAGTTATCTTTTCTTCTACATGTGCATGGTCATCGTTAGAACCATCCATGTAATCGTTATGTATACTATCATTATTGGGGCTATGATTAACATTATCTTCACCAATGATGTTGGGTAAACCATTACCACTTCCAATTGTTAAATCATTATTTTGAATTCTTGAGGACATTTCCATATTCATTTCTTCGTCATTCTCCAAAAAACCTTGCATGGGACCATTTAATGATAAATGGTACCTCTCAACATGTCTTTTTTGGAGACTTCTACCATATCAGTGACTGCATGAACAGTAGACATCCATTTTCCACCATTCATATGTGTCATATTCGGTTGTTCATGTTTTACACTGAAACCTAAAAAAATTCGATAAAGAAGCTTACTCATATTAATATCATAATATATAAATATGTGGTCTCAAAGGTTTTCAATTAAATAAAATAGTGTAATAAATAACTAAAACTAAAATTTCTTAGAGAAAAATAGATTGCATAGAATATCAAACTAGTTCCTCTCTCCTAAGATACATTTAAGAGTTAAAAGAAATCATCAAGGGTTACGAGATAATCCATAAATCTAAAAGCAATGATTTAAATTCATCAATACACATTAATTCTATTCAAATATGATACACCCATGATTTCTACTTAGCATATTTAAAACCAATAGGATAAATCCAGTATTGTTTCTTCTCCTCTGATGATTAAACAACAATGCCTCCTGAACCTATCTCAGTTTCTCTTAATGATTTCATGAAATCATGGTGGTATTTTTGGTATAGAAACAGGCTAAAATACCACCTGTGGCAGCACCCTCTTTAAGAAAGGATGAACATAAGATAAATTTCAGAAGAGCACTCAAAGAGAGTGCCCAAATCTGATCTATAATAACAATCAAATTTGCATCCTAGATCATCATCTACACCACTGAAATAACCCATGAAAAGAGTTGCAATAGCATTAAATAAATTGCACCAACTGTGACTAACGTTTTGTATATAAAAGCATGATGATGTTAAGGTAGGTACCCAAATGTTCAGAATCCTTCCAATGACCACAACAATGATTTCAGAGTTTACGAGTAGGTGAAACTTGACAGCTTAATGCCCACCTCAGATAGCAGTCACAGGCACAAATAATTGACCAGGACAACCTGGTTCGAGTGCAAGGCCCAATGGAAGCTTACAACTCCCACTATAGCTACTACTATCTTGCAGTACATGTTTATTGTTGTGGAAAAATTGATGGCAGGCCACTTGAGGCAGTTCGAGTTGGATGCATTGGCTACTAGTCTTGATGGTCAAGGTAAGGGTGTTGACCATTGTAAAATGGCCGATGATGTCATCTGGGGGCTAACTAGGGTTGAGGGGGCCTGACTGTTTATATTGGGGTAGTGTGGGAGCAAAGCAGCCCCACATTTTTTCCATCCAAGGTTGCCCCACTTTCTTACCATCTAAGGTTGAAGGACAGAAATTCTGGAGAGAACCCTGACTGTTTGGCTGAATCTCGGGAGCTAAACTGAGTTTAGTACCCTGAGGAATGGTTAAAGCAAGAACTAGCTCAGGTAGGTAAAGCATTTCTGTCATGAATTTTGAACAACGCTTGTAGCATGAACTCTTCTTTGTTAATCAATGTTGTCATTGATGTCAATGTGGCATTGACCAAGATGTCAATATTCTTGAGATTTCTAGTTCAAGATGATGATGTAATGCCATCAATGAAGATATCAAATCATGAAGAAGTCAAACCAATAATTAAATAAGCCCTAAGAAGTCCTTGACCTAATGTTGCATGCACTTGATGATCTAGATCTTAACCATTGATGTTATGTCATGATTTCATACACTTTGATACTTGATGATGACATATGATGATCATGGTTGGAGACCATTTGAGGGTTGGAAAAGTATTTTTGGAGTTCTCCTAATAATGCTAAACTATAACATATCACTACACCATTATGTGATGACATGGGTGATGCACTCATTGCTAGACATTATCATGATGACATGGATGTCCTACATGTTCCTATTATGATGAAGAAGCCAAATAATGGAGAAGACAAACAATGGAGAAGCCAAACAAAGAAGTCATATTGTACTAATCATTTTCTGCACTAAATAATTCAAGGGAAGTTATAAATAAATAAATAAAATTCACCACCTTATAGGAAACCTTTTAAAATGGATCATATACCATCTTGTAGAGTATATTTTACCCTTTCTAACGAGCCCTTGCCCCGAAACTCCAAATTGTTTGGGAGATATTGATTTTTTAAGTTAAGGAAATTAACTGTGACATTGAGTCGACCAAAGCCGACTTGCGTAGGCTTGACATTTCGTTCAAGAGACATGTCCCTTCGTCAAATGTCAAACCAGTATAAATAGAAATCTGTACTTTTCATTTTATTTCAGTCAAGATTTCAGAGAATAATCACAGAAGGTGAACTAAGACCGAGGAGAAGTGTATTAGATGGGTTAAATCTATTTTAAGGGTTAGAAACATCATAACAGAGGAAGTAGTGTTGAAAAATCCTAAGTAGACCTCAGACAGTTGACTGTGGATACAAACCTTACTAATTTCAAACCTTAAGAGCAGCCATCACTTGAGCTCGGACCAAGTCCTGGACTAGTGGAACAGTCCTGTGCAGGGATAAATGTAGAGAAGAGTTAAAAGGAGGCCAAGGAAGGAAGGTTTTTTAGGCATTTTCAGTGTTAAGGAATAGAAACTATCATTAGAATTTGAGGCATAGTGAAAAGAGATGAATTATCTGCCAAGCTTGATAAGGCCTATACTTCTGAACTATAATCATCAGATCTTCTTGTAGAAAGATCTATGTCAATCCCCTTATAGAAGTACATCCAAAAATTGGAGGAACATATTTTGTACTTCAAGTTTAGGGATTATTTTGGGGCAAGTTGCCACAAAATGGCCTAAACCATTTCAAATATTGCACTTGAAAGGGATGTTTTAATAGTCCATATTTTGAGTCAATGGGAAGCCCTTGAGATAGAAATGATTCTGTCCAACAAATTGTTATTTGAGCTTAGTCCAACACAGTCTAGCACACATCAATAAACCTCCCCTGTTTTTGCTATATGAGCCTACATATGTGCACAGAGGGTTGTTGATTTATCCCACAACGTCTTCCTTCCAGAAGTGAAGGGGAAATTCACAAGCCCGATTCTAATGGTATCGGTGGTAATAGTAAAGGTGGATCTAATCACAAGGTTGTATAAGGCTACAATGAATATGTATGCAATCTGTAAACTTAAAAGTTAGTGCCCATTTAACTTGAGTCCAAAACATAAATAAAACATTGTTAATATTTTTTTCCTTATTGCATTGTTGGTGGGTAATTTTTTTAGTGGCATTTAAGATGAGCAATCCATTCGGTGAAACAAATCTGGAGGAATGAATGCCATGCACAATATACCACATGGTATGCCTATCTTTTTTTCATGCAATACCCTCTTTGCATTGTCATGGTATAATATGTTTATCAATGTTGTTTATCATCGTTATGGAATCATGTTATGCTCTGTTTTTTTTACATATTGGTCCTATTAAATCCCCCCCCCCCAAAAAAAGGCATTTTTTATTTCAGAGTGCTTTCATACCCCATTTGTTTGCAAAAAATAGAGAGGCACATTCCATGGATGGACTGCAACTCTAATGAGAATTATAAAACCCAAATAAAATGTTAATTGAATCTATGCTATAACCTATAATGGTAGCCTTGCAAACTTGAATCTATAATTGCAAGGCTACCATTCTGAAATTGCGAGGGAGAAATCAACATGATTTCTTGTTATCTACTCAAACATTTAGAAATAAGCTATTATAACACCAAAAGGTGAGTGATAGAATGCCCCTACCAAACGTGAGAAAAGTTCCTTCAGTTACCTTTTTATAAGTTATTGAGGGTGGAAAAATATGTCGTTGTCTTGCACTTTTCAAACCTCCAAAAGTGGAAAAATTACAGAAAATTGACAAGCAAAATTTCCCTTGGAGGCCACCCACATGTGATAAAACACACTAGATCAATAGATCTATGGGTGGGGAACCTTGAGAATCGAGTTAATATCTATAAAAATAGCCAAACGAAGTTAAGATCTGCAAGTAAAAATGAAGTTAATATTTGCAAGTAAAACTGAATTTTTCAGCTATTTGTAAACTACATGCAATGGAAAGGGATTGATTCCCACTAGGGTAAAAACCTAGAGATTTATTTCAACAATAAAATCTACTTTATAATGGCTATGAATGTCTATTTTTACCCTTGAAAATTGATAATAAACTATAAATTCAGATCCGGAATAAAACAAAGGGTTAAACCTTAAAAGGTAATTTATACCTGCTCAACCCCTTAGATGAAATATTTGCTAGATTTGTCGAATGTTGTAATAAAGTAGAGATCTTGCCCTTGCTTTTACTTCCAAAGTGTTAGATCAAGATTACAACTCTATCTTTGTTAGTTATGCATGTTGGATTAGAAAAGGGGATTGGATTCTAGGCAATTATCACATCCCCATCTAGTCTAGAACATTGATACAATCTGTGGATTTTGTAATGAAATATCCCTCTTGGGGAGAAGTCTCCAACCACTGGGTAAAATATGAATGAAATTTCTTCCTTACTGAAGGAACCCTCTATAATGCTTTTTCCAACAAATGGATTTGACAAACACTTGGCATTGGAAAAGGGGAGAGGAGGTCTAGCACCTTGATCCCTCCTTCCACGTGAAAACCTTGACCCTCAATGGATTCACCCAATAGCCTTGCAATAACCTAGAATTTGAATTAGAATGGATTCACCCTATATATGCTATAACCTATAATGGTAGCCTTTCAATAACGTTAAAAAATGTAGTAGCTTGTGCTGTTGTAGAGTGTTGAGGGTAAAATTTGAATTGATCTAACTATTTAGGTCTGCAAGACAATGCCCACTGTCTATTATGGACCTCTTGAAGACTTGTTGAGGTTAGATATTGTAATTCATTCTATGATATCATCTATATTTATTAAAAAGAAGAAAATATGTTTCTCAATAGGTTCTATTCTCAAACTTGACACTTTGAAGCAACATGTCAAAGTTCAAACTGGATCTCAAAACAAGGTTCATGTAAGTGTCACTATTGCTTCCTGCAATATATTACCATTATAGAAATGAAATATCCATTGAATATGCTTTCACTGGCTACAGGTTTCAGCTATGAAACCAATTAGTATAATGTTGTTATCCTTATGGATATTTATTATTTTCCCTAACCACAGCAACAAGAGATGTGCAAAGTAATTAAAATGTTTGTATTATTACTGGAATATCGATGGTTAATATCATTATTTATATATCTAATCAAAACTAGACCAAGCTCACCTTTTTGGGGTTAATACACTCACAATTGGGCACAATCAGGAGCGCAGTGGAGCCAATTCACCAATATCTCAAATTTTGCAGACTAAGTGCAGCAGACTCTAACTCAGAAAATTAAAACGAAAATATGCTATAGCTATATAAATGGCCAAACATCACTCGGATTTAGAGGGCACAAGAGCTATATTTCATAATCATAAGGAAAAATGTCTAAGAATTCTAAGTCTAAAACCCTACTCACCCTCTTGGGAAGCCACTTACTAATTTTTTAGATTGAAATAATTAGCCTGTGAGGAGGTAACTAATTGTGACATGGGTTTCCTTAATTGTTATTTCTTGGAATTTTCCTTCCTAATATTAGGAGGTTAATAATTGTGACATGGTTGACCTTAATTTCTATTTGTAATTGTTTCCTTCCTAAAATTATCCTAGCCCATCATCCTATTTTTTATCGCACTTATTCATACTACGATAAAAACATTTTAGGGCCTTGTTTAGGCATGATAAAAGTGCATTAAAAAGGAAAATTATCCACATTAATATAAAAGTATATTTTCTCTTGGAGGTGGCATTGAGAGCTAGCACTGAGAAAATTATGGTAGATGGATTTGAGATTACAGTGTTGTGACTGTATCTATCATATTTTGCAAAGGAGGATCAGGGTAGCTTGGAGAATTCTTCTATGTTCAAATGTGTCCAGGAATTTTTTCATCCTGTATTCCCTTCGTAATAAAAAAAATAAAGTTTTTTGGCAACATCTCTTTTGTCTTTTCCAACAAGTTATATCTTCTATCTTTTACTTGCTTTCAGTTTTATCTTGATAGAATTTTAGCAGTAGGAATAGGATAATTTTGTCCTCCCTATTAACTTTTCTTCAATACGTCTTCTTGAATCCAAATTTCTAAAACATTCTTTGAAGCCTAGCAACATTATCTGAAGCCTAGAGCATGAAAAAAACAACAGCCTGAATAGCAGAACAACAGCCTGAAACCTGTCAATGATCGCTGCCCAGGTACGTGATCTTCTTATATCTACTTTCTTCCAGGTACTTTTCTCACTACCACAGCTTTTGTAATAAAAATCTCCCATATTCAGTATTAAAAATAAATAAACAAACTAGACAAGAACAATATTCACGAAGTCAATCCTCACAAACTTGGTAGAAATGTAAAATCTACAAAAACAAACCAGACAGAGCCATCAAGGACAGCTTCCCACGGCCAAAATAACATTAAAAAAAAATCATATTAAAAGGACTATATTAATTAAACAAATATAAAACACCAGCAATGAAGGCAGTAACCAAAAAAAGAAAATCTAAAGAGTGGAGCTATCATCCAATCCCACAAGTCTTATAAAACTCTGAAATGGAGGAACACATCAATGCAATTAATAACCAGATTTCACTCAGCCATGGCCAATGGTATAAATGCAAGGAGAATGAGATCGAAAGGAGAAGCCAGCTCCTCATTCATATATTTGATAGTAATTCAACTTTCGGATTTGAACATCTTCGAATTAGAATGAAATGGAATGGCAATCTGGGGTAATTAAAGGCCATTTTGGAGAGGTTCGTTGCATTGAAAGGAGAACGATTGGTCGGCCCAAACCCAAACTGCTAAGAATTTTTCTCTATATTTGGTTAATACTTGAAATTTTTTTCTTCTGGAGTTGAATTTAGAGTGTTAGCCACATATCCTCTGTGAGTAGTCTTGGGTAAAAAGGATAAATTATTTATGAATTTCTGGTCTGGTTCTGTTGAGTTAAACTATGTTTGGTATGCGCTTTACACTGGTCGACTGTGAAAGAGAATCTACATGTATCTTCATTCTTTTATTTCATTGACAAATACAAGGTACTGGAGTTGCAATAAGTCAAAAAACATAAAGTATGGCACAAAAGTTTTGAGATAAAATAGACAAAAAAAATTCGGTTAGGTAGACCGTGCACGAGAGGAAATTTATCAGAAGAGAAATTTAGGATTTAGGGATATGCCAAATTAGGGCTTTCAGAAAGCTATAGAAAAACAAATCAAGAAGCCAAACGTAAGAGAATTTTAAATGGATTCAAGTATCCTAGGAAGTGGATGAGATTGTACATCTGGTGCATATATGGCATGGATTTAGAAAAAGTGGTAACTCTGCAACAATTGCCACTACAAACGTTCATAATGGTATATGAAGGAAATATTGTTTATGAATCAAATATCAAGACTATCATGCACAAGAAATTTGAATTTCAAAGTTAAACGTGTGAAATGATCCTAAAAGCGATCCAAGAATCCTAGAGGTGCATGAGATTGCAGAGCAGTTGTATAGTATATGCATGACATGGATTTCAAAACATGTGAGAACTCCACAAAAATTGTCACTACATGCTTTAGGAAAGTATGAAAAATCATTAAACAAGGTGATACTGAATATGAATCAAATCTCAAATATAACAAATCTAAGACAATAAAATTTCAAATTAAACACAAAAGGATCCTGAAAAGGGTTTGAGGATCCCACGAATAGATGAAGTTTTAGCTTTTCACTCTACAAAAGTTTCTAATGCATGCCTTAGCAGAGTATGAAAGCTCATGAAACAATGGTGATACTAGTTAGCAAATTTAAGATATTTTCATATTATAATTTCAAAATTAAACACATGAAGCTCGAGTCTCAGTTCATAATTTAGATTCCAATATTTAGTTATACAACATGAGTGTGTAGTTTCAAAAAATATATTATTTCTTAGATTTTCTCTTGTGTATGTTTTGGTAATTGATGGGCTTTATTAGGCAGGTATGCTACACCAAGAAATATGTGGAGTTGGCTACATGCCTCCAATTCTATATGTACCTTGCAAGTATAGCTCCCAAAAAAAGTATCCTACAATGGAAATAACTTACTATGGGAAAGAATTGGAATGCATTCCCTAGATGTATCCATCTTTACCTACTCTAATTGCCAACACAATCTTGGAAAACACTTTTATTTTCTTAATTGAGGTGATAATGTATGTTTCCCCATGCCAATTGGGTTTATTTTGGGTAGCTGGGAGGAATGATTGTTATCCTCCCTATCCAGATTCAATTCGTGCAAGTGACATGATGAACTCATATTGAGTATATTGTTGCAATGGCTTTCATCCTTGATGTTGAATGGCCTTGAGCCCTAAAGAATATCTTACCCTTGCCTATGGACTGAAGGGAAAGGTGTTTGTTAAATGGAAAAAGACCAATTCCTGAAAACGGATACATAATAAGTTTGTATTTCAGCAACAAACCAAGCTCAACATCATGAAAAAAATCTTGTGTGAACTTCAATAAAAATATGGCTCTAACATAAACAATAACCTTTTTGAACAATTAAGAACAAAACTGTAAAACAGTATTTTGGTCAACATGAATACAGGTCAAGATGAAGGCAGATGGTTTTTGTTATCAGCTAAAAATCCTTATTAACTAAACATACACAATTCATCTATGCATAGTAGTGGTATTAGTTCTAAATCTGGAGTTGATTTTAGAGTGTAAGCCACGTATCCTCTGTGAATAGTCTTGGGTAAGAAGGATAAATTATTTATGAATTTCTAGTTTGGTTCTATTTAGTTAAACTATGTTTGGTTTCCTGGTCATTGGAGAGCTAGTGAAAACTGAAACCCTTCTCTGATTAATTTGGGCATATTCGCATTTTTGGAATTTTCTTGATATTCTGGGTTTCGGTTATGCCCTGAACCTTCATCTCTGGGTAATGTGGACATATTCTTATGTCAAGTTGAAATATGTTTCAGACTTCCTACAGTTTAGTTTTGATACAACGTTGTCCCTTGGCTACTTGATTTTTTGGTTTAATTTGAGGACTAGGGGTCCTCCTTGAATGGTATAACTTGGGAGTTGGGACTTCTTTGGGTCTCTTATTCTATACAATTGCTCAACCCTTCGAGAGCCCTTGACCAAAATTGGCATTACAAAACTCTTTGGAGGAAAGTTCACATGGATGACAGAGAAGCACAAGAATTTAAAAGTGTGTTAAGGAGGCATGAAGAATCAATACAATGTAATAGATCTCTCTATTTTCATTGACTAAAAGGTTGCATGAAAAAAAGCAACGGTGTATATTTGAATATGTTATAATCATGATAACATTGGTGTAATAGAAGAAAAAAATATTGAGGTTCTAGAAGCTGAATGCACCATGCTCAGAAACATGGTCATCAACCTAAACAGGGATTCACAGTCTACAACATAAAATCACAAAATGTGAACAAGCTCCGTGAAGGTAGAATTAAGGGAAAAAGCCATAGTACATCATATGTTGGGTGACATGAATCTAAAGATGCAGAATTCCCTTCTTTCAAATCTTGGGCAAGAAGAAGCAAAAAACCTACATTTCTTCCAATAAATTTTATGGTTAGTGAAGCAGCGAGAGTATTAGGAGTCTTTTTTTTATTTCAAGCTATATACTTGTTTGTCTATGAGAACCACTAGAATGTAATAATGTGAGAACCACTGGGATGTAATAGTGGTGAAATTTTGTAAATTTTGGTTTTAAACTTTTGAGAGCCATAACCTACATGCTACACTTGCAAACTTGGGGCATAAATTTTTGTACTTTGATTTTTAGCTTACTACTACAATTTTTATAATAAAAATTTCCCATTTTTAGTATTAAAAATAAATAAACTGGGTATATTGTGCACCATGTCAAGTGCATTAGTGACATGGTTTGTTCCAACATTGTATTTTATAGACAAGAACAATATTCATGAAGTCAATCCTCACAAACTTGCTAGAAATGTAAAATCTACAAAAGAAAACCAGACAGAGCCATGAAGCACAACTACCCATGGCCAAACTGACATTAAAAAATGATCATATTGAAAGGACTATATAAATTAAACCAAAATAAAACACCAGTGATGAAGGCAATAACTAAGGGGTAGGGCTCGCAGAAGATACCAATAAAATATCACCTTCACTTTCTGCACCCAGAGAACAAGGTGCATTGTATAGCCCAGGATAAGGGGGGTGTGAGGAGCCATCAACTTTCTATGTCTGTGTAACAATTTATTGAATAGTGATAGTACAGTGGGTGCATTGAATATGAAAATTAGCACACATACATCTAAGGTTGGATTTCTGGTAGTATACGATACACAAGGGAATATAATGAAGGAAAGAAATATTAGAAGAAGAGTTATGTCACAAGGTTTGTCAACATTTTGTAATCTTCAAAAAAATTAAGGTTTCTTAATCTTATTAAAATTTATAACCATTGAATACTTGAAGTTCAGAAGGGAATTTTTAGGTTTTCATTATAGATTGTTAAAAGCTGAATCATAGATTATAGTTCTGAAATGTAGAGCAGTTCCAGATATAATAGAATCTATGACTTCACCATCTAGTTCCAGTTATATGTTTATTCTAGTTTCGTTCATTATTTATTTTGTAATGAGTTCACCATCCCCTTTATTTTGTTTCGAATCTCATCCTATTTGTCTAATATGAATTTATTATTATTAGACAAATAGGGGATGGTTTATATATAAGTTTAAATTTTCCCAACTCTGTAGGGAGAGGCAGCTTCCAGCAAATGATGTGATGATTGATAAATAGAAAAACCACTCAATTTCTGAGGTCATAAAGAATAATGTGGTGGCTGAGGGCAAGATGTCAATTGAAGATATGAATACTGACAGCAGTACTCAAGAGTGGTTTAAAAGAATGAGCCAAGAGAATCTGCAAATGGAGGATTGAAACATTGCTAATTCTTTGGACCAGAATGTAGTTGCAAGCAAGCATGATGGTAAAATTGTTTCTTCAGAGTCTGGTGTGACTTTGCCAGATTATACCACCTTGTTGGCCAATTTTTTGGAAGATGAGAATAGTGTAACCCAAAAAATAAAACTCTTATTACTTAAGCAACAAGAGGAAATAGAGGAGTTGAGACAAAAGAATGAACGGGTACTGCAGGAATTTATAAATCAACTACCACATAAGGGTTTTACAAAGAGGCACATTCCATGGGGGTGGAGGTTTGTAGAGATGTATTTTATAGCCAAATTGGTGAAATTGTGGAGGTGTGTGCAAGAGTGCATTGGGCGCATTGGATATGAATGACAACAATGAGCACCCATTTTGTGTTGGGTTTTACACTATTGGATTTAAAGCTATTTTTATTCAACAATTTAAACCCAACATATTGAGCACCATAGCATGGTGCTTATTAATTACCAGATATGTATAGCCATTTAATCCGTGGTCTAATATGCACTTTTAGGTGGCCAAGCTTTTCCAAGTTGGCATATCTCTAGTTCCAACTTGAGTTTGTGAACTTGAGATATGCATACTCATCCTTGCAACCCCAAGGTCCATGTCAAACCTGGGTATAGATGTGTATGTGATAGTTTTAAGAAGAATTTTGGGTGTTTTCTTCTTTGATCTTTATTTTACCGCTCTAATTTGTGGCATCTCTGGGTTAGGTCTCCTTTTTGTATTCACTTAATCAATTTATACATATACCCTTCGCAAGTTTTTTATTGCATCAAGACTGCCACCGTTTCCTTAAATATTGTACCTTTCCTGGGATTTACAGGTTTCCACTAGAGTTTTAGAACCATATAATAGTGTATTTTCAACTCATTCTCTCTTGGAGCACACATATGTGTTATTTGTTCTGGACAACGAAGCTATTTATGACATATGTAAGCAATGTCTAGACATCGAAATACCTACATACAAAAACTTGAATAGACTGATCTCACAAGTTATATCATCATTAACAAGTTCTCTGTGATTTCAAGGAGCCTTAAATGTAGACATAAATGAGTTTCAAACGAACCCTTTTCCCTTTCCTAGAATTCATTTCATGCTTTCATCTTATGCACCAATAGTGTCTAAAGAGAAAGCCTATCATGAAGCATTGTTAGTGAAAGAAATAAAAAATTGTGTGTTTGAGGCCAGTAACATGATGACTAAATGTTATCATAGACATTGAAAATACATGGCCTACTGTCTAATGTATAGAGGAGACATGGTGCCCAAAGATGTGAATGTAGCAGTTTCAATGATCAAAACAAAACGAGCTGTGCCTCTTTATTTTTTCCATGGAATGTGCATCTCTAGTAACTACTAAATAGCTTAGACATTGTAAGCTATGTGTTTAAAGTATAAGAGCCTTGAAAAGTTTCAATGTATGCCACTGACATATGATTTAGCATTTTAATTTTTTTTTCTAGTGGTCTTAGAGCAGACAATTTCCACGTGAGATATAAATGTGTGTTCTTTGATATTATCATTCTGGTATTGGAACCTTCCAAAAATGAAGAATGTCTTTGTACTTCAAAATATTGGAGTGAACTCTCTGAAGCCTTGTACTCTACATGTTTAGGCTGAAGGTGGAGCGGAGCAGAGCAGTAAACACTACTAGGAACTTGACATTTGCACTGAGTTGCAACTAAGGTTTGGTTCCCACCATGTGAATGGAAGACCTGATTTCCCATTTCCAATAGTGGGCCTTGTCCCTCCATATAACTAACCTCCCATTCTAGTAGTCTCGATCTATGTTCTTGTATTTTGCTGTGAAAATTCCATGATACGTTATAAAAAGAGAAATCCATTTTAAGGATGCTTTCATCATATGCACCAGTAGTGTCTAAAGAGAAAGCCTATCATGAAGCATTGTTAGTGAAATAAATAACAAATTCTGTGTTTGAGTCCAGTAACACGATGACTAAATGTGATCCTAGACATGGAAAATACATGACCTGTTGTCTAATGTATAGAGGAGATGTCGTGCCGAAAGATGTGAATGCAGTAGTTTGAATGATCAAAACAAAACGATCTGTGCCTCTCTGTTTTGTCAGGGAATGTGCCTCTCTGGTAACTACTAAATAGCTCAGACATTGTAAGCTATGTATTTAAAGTATAAGAGACTTGAAAATTTTAAATGTATGCCACTGATATATGATTTAGCATTTGAATTTTGTTTTCTAGTGGTCTTAGAGTAGACAATTTCCACGTGAGATATAAATGTGTTTTCTTTGATATTATCATTGTGGTATAGGAACCTTCCAAAAATCAATAATTTCTTTGCACTTCAAAATATTGGAGTGAACTCTCTGAAGCCTTGTACTCTACATGTTTTGGCTGAAAGGTGGAGCGGAGCAGAGAAGTAAATGCTACTAGGCACTTGACATTTGCACTGAGTTGCAACTAAGGTTTGGTTCCCACCATGTGAACAGAAGAGTTGATATCCCATTGCCAATAGTGGGCCTTGTCCCTCCATATAAATAACCTCCCATTCTAGCAGTCTTGATCTGTGTTCCTATATTTTGTTGTGCAAATGACATGATATGTTATAAAAAGAGAATGCCATTTTAAGGATGCTTTCATCTTATGCACCAGTAGTTTCTAAAGAGAAAGCCTATCATGAAGCATTGTCAGTGAAAGGAATAAAAAATTATGTGTTTGAGGCCAGTAAAATGATGACTAAATGTGATCCCAGACACGGAAAATACATGGCCTACAGTCTAATGTATAGAGGAGACGTGGTGCCGAAAGATGTGAATGCATCAGTTTCAATTATAAAAACAAAATGAGTTGCACCTCTATGTTTTTTCCATGGAATGTGCCTATGGTAACTACTATATAGCTCATACATTGTAAGCTATGTGTTTAAAGTACAAGAGCCTTGAAAATTTTAAATGTATGCCACTGACATATGGTTTAGCATATGAATTTTGTTTTCTAGTGGTCTTAGAGCAGACAATTTCCACGTGAGATATAAATGTGTGTTCTTTGATATTAT
This sequence comes from Pinus albicaulis, assembly GCA_034641835.2. Taxonomy (NCBI): domain Eukaryota; kingdom Viridiplantae; phylum Streptophyta; class Pinopsida; order Pinales; family Pinaceae; genus Pinus; species Pinus albicaulis. The sequence continues at coordinate 96,847,456 of CM076584.1, forward strand.
CATTGTGGTGTAGTAACCTTCCAAAAATGAAGAATGTATTTGCACTTCAAAAGATTAGAGTGAACTCTCTAAAGCCTTGTACTCTACATGTTTAGGCTAAACGATGGAGCGAAGTAGAGAAATAAATGCTACTAGGCACTTGACATGTAAGACCGAGTTGCAACTAAGGTTTGGTTCCCACCATGTGAATGGAAGATTTGATATCCCATTGCCAATAGTGGGCCTTGTCCCTCCATACAACTAACCTCCCATTCTAGCAGTGACAATTTTAAGAAGCATTTTGGGTGTTTTCTTCTTTGATCTCTATTTTACCTCTCTAATTTGTGGCATCTTTGGGTTGGGTCTCCTTTTTGTGTTCACTTAATCAATTTATACAGATGCACTTTTCAAGTTTTTATTTCATCAAGACTCCCACCGTTTCCTTAAATATTGTACCTTTCCTGGGATTTATAGGTTTCCACTGCAGTTGTAGAACCATATAACAGTGTATTGTCAACTCCTTCTCTGTTGGAGCACACAGATGTGTCAGTTGTTCTGGACAACAAAGCTATTTATGACATAATTAAATGATGTCTGGACATCAAAAGACCTACATACAAAAACTTGAACATAATAATATCGCAATTTATATCGTCATTAACAAGTTCTCTGTGATTTCAAGGAGCCTTAAATGTAGACATAAATGAGTTTCAAACGAACCTTGTTCCCTTTCCTAGAATTCATTTCATTCTTTCAGCTTATGCACCAGTAGCATCTAAAGAGAAAGCCTATCATGAAGCATTTGCAGTGAAATAAATAAAAAAATTTGTTTTTGAGGCCAGTAACATGATAACTAAATGTGATCCCACAAACGGAAAATACATGGCTTGCTATCTAATGTATAGAGGAGACGTGGTGCCCAATTATGTGAATGCAACAGTTTCAATGATAAAAAAAAAAACGAGTTTTTCCTCTCTGTTTTTGCCACAGAATGTGCCTCTCTGGTAACTACTAAATAGCTCATACATTGTAAGCTATGTGTTTAAAGTACAAGAGCCTTGAAAATTTTAAATGTATGCCACTGAAATATGATTTAACATTTGAATTTTTTTTTCTAGTGGTCTTAGAGCAGATAATTTCCACGCGAGATATAAATGTGTGTTCTTTGATATTATCATTGTGGTATAGGAACCTTCCAAAAATCAAGAATGTCTTTGCACTTCAAAATATTGGAGTGAACTCTCTGAAGCCTTGTACTCTACTTGTTTAGGCTGAAAGGTGGAGTGGATCAGAGCAGTAAATGCTACTAGGCACTTGACATTTACACTGAGTTGCAACTAAGGTTTGGTTCCCACCATGTGAACGGAAGAGTTGAAATCCCATTGCAAATAGTGGGCCTTGTCCCTCCATATAACTAACCTCCCATTCTAGCAATCCCGATTTGTGTTCCTATATTTTGTTGTGCAAATGCCATGATATGTTCTTCAATATATAGGAAGAAAATCCACAGACTAAAAAAATTCATAATATTAGTATAAATCACTTAAAAATGAATTAAAAGGACATTTTGACGTCCAGTAGATGAATAGCCATCGGGACTCAGCCTGTGTTTATAGTGAGAGAAAATTTATGACAGGAATTCAGATACATTACCCACTTACAAAGAGCCATATCACTGCCCTAATGTTCAAAGTAACAGGAACAGTGTGATGATTCTGAAAAGTTATTATGAAGTGTTTGTATTTACAAGGCTGCTGGAAGGTGCTATTACAGCAATATGAGGAGGAGGATTTGAGAGGGCCGAGAGGTCTAGAAGGGACCTCCTGCCCTAGCCACAATGATCTCAAAAGATAGTGCAAGAAATCGGAGTGGTTACTTGTCCTAGAAGGAGATTCTCTTTCTGCTCTAGGCCACATAGAAGGATTTACTTCTACAACAACTCGGAAAAGTCTGTCTTGAGGCCTAGTTTATGCCACATCCATCCTAACATACAATACAGTTAAGATCAAATATATTTTGGTGTAATCACTTGGTTAATCGTACACAATACAGCCAGTATCTATTAAGGGCATTGTGTTTCTAACATACTCTTTGTTAATCGTACACAATACAGCCAGTATCTATTAAGTTAATTGTGTTACCAATGTTGGAAATCCAAATACTGGATGTTTATTTTCTTCCATCCAAGCTTTTGTTTCAGGATCTGTACAGAAAACTGGCTTAGAGAAATAGATATAGGACTTGAGGGCACAACAGGCAGAATAAATAATCACTAGTAACAATTGAAATTGATGATAGGGAAAGAAATGCAAAAGAGAATATACCCCCTTGATATCCTGAGCCAAAGTATACCACAAGGTCTTCACTAGCTCCCACAATACAATATAAGCAGATTCTGAGAGCTAGTAAGTAGGATACCACAAGGTCTTCACTATCATTAGCCAAACATTTTTAAGAAATCACCTTGCAGTTCTTCAATACTAATTGTTGAAAATGGAAAGGTTCGACTTCAAGTAGGGTCTCAAGTCAGCCAGCAGTGTATAAATATTGGGTGAGCGCATTTTTCTCGAGGACATAACTTCTACATTACTTGGGAATTTTTTATTTACGACTTGAGGCTTGTATATTTCCCTGTGTAAGTTGTTGGGCATCCAAAATCCCATCTACTTTAACCCACATTTCCATAATTTTACCCTCATTCCTTAATTTTGTAGCTACATAGCGCTACATTAAGTAACCATTTTCATGGTCATATGGGTTTAGCATTATATTTTCCAAATTCATTTATAATTATGGGTGAAAATGTGAAGTTGGGAAACACTTTTTGCCCTTTTTTGACGTTGAAAATTGTAATTTTCTATGATTTTCAACTTCAACTCCACTAAACTCATATTTTTATTGCAAATTATGCTTTGACATAAAAACAAGAATTGTAGAGAATTGTCTTACCTCCATACCCATATTTAAAAAAAAAAAAAATATTGACATATAGAGGGGTAAATTTCTTGTTTACTAACTCCATATACTTGAAATTTTCAGGCAAACATAAATAGTCACTTTATAATCCTTTACTTTTTTTAGGGAAGGTTATTCATTTTTTGGAAAAAAACCATAGCATCATAATCTGCATATATTGCACTAGTGCACAGACTATTTTTCGGTAATTTTTGGATTAAATCACTATTTTTTATTATTTTTTGAAATGGACGAAGACAAAAAAACAATGATGTTTCAGTACATTTTATCATCCTTTGATTTTCTTTTCAATGTGATCATCAATAAGAAAAATGAGAGTACCCTTTTGAAGTAGACAGGGAGAGGAAGTGCAGTATGATTTTTTTGAATTTTTTGGTGTCCTCATTTGAAAGTTATTGAATTTTCATTTAGTGCAATTTTTCGAACAATGAAATTCCACAGTGACACAACTTAGTAAAAAATTAATAAAAAATTGAATTTTTTAATGAAACTCCACAAATCTCATATCATCAGAAACTAGATTCAGAGATGAATCTAATGGTACTTTTTCCGACATATAAAATTTTGTTTTTGTAGGTGTTCTGCCCCTCCAAAGTTGCAGGTTCCTGAAAACTGCAGAATTTTCTGTGTTTTTCGTTGACCAGAAACTCTCGGCCGAGATAATGTCTTGGACGAGAAATTTATAAAACTCTCGACCGAGAGTTTAACCCGCCTAAAGTTACATTTAAACGCACGGCCAAACTCTCGGCTGAAAGTTTTAAAAAATCTCAGACGAGAGTTTGCGCCCGAGAGTTTACTCGATGAAACTCTCAGCCGAGAGTTTAGAAACTCTCGTATGAGAGTTTTAAAAAATCTCGCATGAGAGTTTAGAAACTCTCGTATGAGAGTTTTAAAAAATCTCGCATGAGAGTTTAGAAACTCTCGTATGAGAGTTTTAAAAACTCTCGTATGAGAGTTATATTCCTATAATAAAACACAAAAATTATTAAGTTTTTAGAATTGGTACGTTATATAATTTAAATAGTACTTTATTAAAATTAAAAAATGATAAAAAATAATAAAATTATAATTTTATTTTAAGTTATTTTATTATTATTAATGATAAAAATTGAAGAAGATTTAATGTAAATAAAATTGTTATAATATTTTAATATCAATGTTATATAAAAAACTAAAATATTTTTATATAAAACTAATTGATATATTAATATAAATAAAATAAAATTCTGAAACATAAATCAAAATAAAAATAAATCTATATATAATTAATATAATATTTTTTTGAAATTAATGAATAAATTTGAAATTAAAATAATTGACTAATGCAATGAGGTGATAAAGGAGACAATGCATCTGACTCTTTAATATTTCGTTACAAATTCTTGGAACTTAGAAATTTTGAAGTGAGATGAGCTAATTGGCAATGGTCATTTATCTCCCATCGAAGTTTTCACACAATTAACTTGAAAAGGGAAGTCTATTTTCCTAGTTATGCATGTAAGGGAATTGAACACATGTATTTTCAATATTATAGATGCCATTTGGAATGGTATCCTCCTATGTCCACTTTAGTTTCACAAGATTAAATTGAAATGAATTTTATTTTCCTAGGTATGGATGTAAGGGGATAAAGAATATTATCCGAAAAGGAAATGAATGTTAAGTGTGACATTCCAAGCAGAAGTGTATGGGATTGGAGAATTATGTTATTGCAGAAAACTAACCCTTGACCCCATAACCCTTGACCCCTTAAACCCTAATTCCTAACCCCTAAACCCTTAACCCCCTAAACCTTAAACCTCTAAACCCTTAACCCCTAACCCATTTACACCCACTAAACCTCTAAATCCCTAACCCATTTAACACCTAAACCCTTAACCCCTACCCCTAACACGTTAACCCCTAACCCATTTAAGAACCTAAACCCCAAAACCCCTAACTCCTAACCCCTAAAATACTTAACTGCTAAATCCCCTAACCCCCTAAACCTCTAAACCAATCCTAACCCATTTAACCCCCTAAACCTCAAAACCCCTAACCCCTTAAACCCTAATTCCCAACCCATAACCCTTGACCCCTTAAACCCTATTTCCTATCCCCTATACCCTTAACCCCTAACCCCTTAAACCCTAATTCCCAAACCCTAACCAATTCAACACCCTAAACCCCTAAAAACCTAACCCATTTAAGTGTTTATTCCACTTAACCCCCAAAACCCTAACCCCTAAAATCCTTCACTGCTAAATCCCCTAAACCTCTAAACCTATAACCCATTTAACCCCTAAACCCTAAACCTCTAAACCCTTAACCCCGAACCCCTTAAACCCTAATTCCCAACCCCTAACCAATTTAACACCCTAAACCCCTAAAAACCTAACCCATTTAACCCCATTAACCCCTAACTTCTAACCCCTAAAATCCTTAACTGCTAAATCCCCTAACCCCCTAAACCTCTAAACCAACCCTAACCCATTTAACCCCCTAAACCATAAACCTATAACCCCTTAAACCCCAATTCCCAACCCATAACCCATTCAACCCCTTAAACACCTAAACCTCTAACCCATTAACCCTTGACCCCTTAAACAATAATTCCTAACCCTTAACCCATTTAACCCCCTAAACCCTAAACCTCTAAACCCTTAACCCCTAACCCATTTACCCCCACTAAACCTCTAAACCCCTAACCCATTTAACCCCTAAACGCTAAACCTTTAAACCCTTAACCCCTACCCTTAACTCGTTAACCCCTAACCCATTTAAGCCCTTAAACCCCAAAACCCCTAACCCCTTAAACCCTAATTCCCAACCCATAACCCTTGACCCCTTAAACCCTAATTCCTAACCCCTAAACCCTTAAGCCCCTAACTCCCAACCCCTAACCAATTCAACACCGTAAACCCCTAAAAACCTAACCCATTTAAGTGTGGATTCAATTTAACCCCCAAAACCCTAACCCCTAACCCCTAAAATCCTTCACTGCTAAATCCCCTAACCCCCTAAACCTCTAAACCTGTAACCCATTTAACCCCCTAAACCCTAAACCTCTAAACCCTTAACCCCTAACCCCTTAAACCCTAATTCCTAACCCCTAACCAATTCAACACCCTAAACCCCTAAAAACCTAACCCATTTAACCCCATTAACCACTAACTTCTAACCCCTAAAATCCTTAACTGCTAAATCCCCTAACCCCCTAAACCTCTAAACCAACCCTAACCCAAGGTAACCCCTTAAACTTCCTATTCTCATTCCATAACTTGATGCCCAACTTCTTAAACAATTAAATTCTTAACCCATTACCCGACCCCTAAACACTAATTTCCAACCTCTTGAACTCCATTTAACCCCTAAACTCCTAAACCCTAAAATCCCTTTAACCCCTAACTCCATTTACTCCTAGTGGTTAGGGGTTAAGGGTTTAGGAGTGTTTAGGGTTTAGGGGGTTAAATGGGTTAAGGGTTAGAATTAGTGTTTAAGGGTCAAGGGTTAATGGGTTAGAGGTTTAGGTGTTTAAGGGTTGAATGAAGCAGGTTGGGAAATCAGGGGTTTTGGCGCTTTTCTATAGGTTTTGGGTTTATGGGGTTAAATGGGTTAGGGTTGGTTTAGAGGTTTAGGGGGTTAGGGGATTTAGCAGTTAAGGATTTTAGGGGTTATAAGTTAGTGGTTAATGTGGTTAAATGGGTTAGGTTTTTAGGGGTTTATGGTGTCTAATTGGTTAGGGGTTGGGAATTAGGGTTTTAGGGGTTAGGGGTTAAGGGTTTAGAGGTTTAGGGTTTAGGGGGTTAAATGGGTTACATGTTTAGAGGTTTAGGGGTTAGGGGATTTAGTAGTGAAGGATTTTAGGGGTTAGGGTTTAGGGTTTTGGGGGTTAAATGGAATCCACACTTAAATGGGTTAGGTTTTTAGGGGTTTACAGTGTTGAATTCGTTAGGGGTTGGGAATTAGGGGCTTAAATGGGTTAGGGGTTAATGGGTTACGGGTAGGGGTTAAGGGTTTAGAGGTTTAGGGTTTAAGGGTTAAATGGGTTAGGGGTTTAGAGGTTTAGTGGGGGTAAATGGGTTAGGGGTTAAGGGTTTAGAGGTTTAGGGTTTAGGGGGTTAAGGGTTTAAGGGTTAGGAATTATGGTTTAAGGTGTCAAGGGTTATGGGTTTGGAATTAGGGTTTAAGGGGTTAGGGGTTAAGGGTTTAGAGGTTTAGGGTTTAGGGGTTATATGGGTTACAGGTTTAGAGGTTTAGGGGGTTAGGGGATTTAGCAGTGAAGTATTTTAGGGGTTGGGGGTTAGGGTTTTTGGGGTTAAATGGAATCCACACTTAAATGGGTTAGGTTTTTAGGGGTTTAGGGTGTTGAATTGGTTAGGGTTTTGGGGTTTAGGGGCTTAAATGGGTTAGGGGTTAACGGGTTAGGGGTAGGGGTTAAGGGTTCAGAGGTTTAGGGTTTAGGGGTTAAATGGGTTAGGGGTTTAGAGGTTTAGTGGGGGTAAATGGGTTAGGGGTTAAGGGTTTAGGAGGTTAAATGGGTTAGGGGTTAGGAATTAGGGTTTAAGGGGTCAAGGGTTAAGGGGTTAGAGGTTTAGGTGTTTAAGGGGTTGAATGGGCTATGGGTTGGGAATTAGGTTTTAAGGGGTTATAGGTTTAGGGTTTAGGGGGTTAAATTGGTTAGGGTTGGTTTATAGGTTTAGGGGGTTAGGGGATTTAGCAGTTAAGGATTTTAGGGGTTAGAAGTTAGGGGTTAACGAGTTAGGGGTAGGGGTTAAGGGTTTAGAGGTTTAAGGTTTAGGGCGTTAAATGGGTTAGGGGTTAGGAATTAGGGTTTAAGGGGTCAAGGGTGTTGAGCTGTGAAAAAGGTATGAAATCCTTATGTATTTGTTCATTCTTTTACCATAGATATACTGTTGACTGCCTTAGAAAGGTAATTTACCATAAGAATTGCAATTAAATTGGAAAGATTTATGTTTAGCCTAAAAAATGACTAAAAGGTTGTTTTTATGGTCAAAATAGGAATTCGAAGAGGTGAGCAGCTGTATCAAAGGCGTGGCTGAAAACAGTCTGACTTCTACTCCATTCGTGATGAACCATATCCAGCTAAAGCCAAGAAGATCTGAACGAATTGCCTGAAAAGGGCAGGGGACACCTCGACCTTGAACAGAGTTAACAGAACGATAACAAAACAAGAGAGGAGAGAATCCTTTAGGATCGGAAGATCCTGAGGGATCGCTGTGCAAATTTATCATATCTCTTGATTTGTCCGTCCAAGGATCAGCTATAAAGGCAACGATATGTAGTGACCGGGGAGGGAATGGCTATTATGTAAAAGACATTTTCATTAAAAACAGACTTTTATATTTCCTTTGCGATTGAATGTTTATCGACTCTCTGTCGTGAGAGAACATTATTTGTAATGCCTTTTGGATTAATATAAAGACATAGGTTTCGGCTATTCTTTAGAATTCTGAGTTAAGCCCAACGGTATTTCACTGGTGCTAAGGGCCCGGCTCTGGTGGATTACTTTGCTATTGTATTATTAATCTTTATTTGTTTATGCGTGAAGCGTGTTCTGTGTTGATTTCATTTACAGAGTTCTTTCATCGATCGTTGAAGCAAGTGCAGAATCATTGTTGTTTCATTCCTTACCGCAATTACATTTAACGATCAGTTATCTCGTTATTGCCTTGTGATTTTGCTATTCTGTAATTACAGTAAGTGTTGTTCCATTCATCTATGGTTTGTGGTTGGATTGCAATTAACTGTCGACAGGTTTGAGTTTAAGATTTAATTGTTCAATTTGCATTAGGATCGTAGGTGCTGTTTCTTTTAAGAATTGCAATTGCTGTTTATTTCATGCTGCTGTTCCTTTTCTGGATTTCATTTCCTTTCAGTTGTTCCACTTTCTTTAAGATCACCGAATTGTAGTGGATAGAGATATACTCTCCAGAGTCCCCAGATTTGGTCATCTTGCATCGATTTCTACGGGAACGAGTTATTGCTACTGCATCCCTGATCGATGCTTAGCAAGATTGCTGTAGTTTAGCTTTTTACATTCCTGTCATTGTAATTAGGTTTCCTTTCCAAGAATTTATTACTTTTTTCTGTGCTACATCCTCACAAGCATTGCTCTTAGATAAGCGCAGCCTCAGACAGAGTACACTCTTGAGATAAAAGGACGCTCCCGGATTGATGATTAATGTAGGCTAATTAGGTGTTTAAAAGATACCTTTTTATGGTCCAAAATTTTGGCGCCGTTGCCGGGGAGAGTGTATGCCATTTCACAGGAGTAATGCACAGCTGATTTCCTTCTGCTTGCGGAGAATTGGGTATTAAAGACGGAAGGTAAGAACCTGCGCACTGGGCAAGAAACACACTTGCTCGCAGCTCGCTTCATAGCAGAAGTAAGTAAGCTTTTCTTTTGGGTAGGAATGAAGGATTGTTTTTTTGAATGAATAAGTCAGTTAAGCGAAACAAAATCCCTCCCAAAGCTGAAAAACCTAAGGGGCCAGTGACCCTTGGGTGCACGACCTTCATTGATGAAATCCTTAAGAAAATTGAATCTCAGCCATCTGTAGGATTTAAAAGAACTACTTCTAGACAGCCTACTAGTTCCCTTCAGGCTACAGGGTCACCATCTGAAGCCTTCGCTGAGATACACAGTCAAACAGAGGGAATTAAGCAAGATTCCCAAGAAATTGAGAATCCTTGCATAAGTTTCCTTCAAGAAGGGAACTCTAGAAATCTCCAAGAAGGAGAAGGGGAAACAGGAGAAACTACAAACTTAAAATCACCTATTAGAATTACCCAAACAATAAACAGACCAAATAGGGGAAGTGTTGTTCAACTTATCCAGAACCAAGGTCTCGAATTACCTCAAACAGTAGGACAACAGGGAATACTTATTCCAAACAGAGGGAGTGCTATTAAAACTATTTCTACCCCTGTTCGCCAACCTAGAAATTCCCTGGAAATCCCAGAGGGGTATTGGCATATTTTTGATCAAATGGCCCAGAACCAAAATCAAAACCGGCAGCAAACCTCTACACTGCAATACCCTATAGTAGACACTGCAGTCAACGCACCCATGAAAACTATTCCGCTTCAACATATTCCTACATTTCATGGCTTGACATCAGAAGATCCAGATGCGTTTTTGTTTGAGTTTGATGTGCTGTGTAGAGGATATGATTACACCACCGATGCCCAAAAACTGAAGCTGTTCCCTTCTACACTAAAAGGAGCAGCCTTACGATGGTTTATGGGATTAGGCGAGGGTGTCATAACTGATTGGGATCATATGAAGGCTTCATTTTTAAAGAAATATCAGGATTATTGCAGGTCTCGGGAATTAAAAGATGAAATATTCCAGATGACAGCAAAACCAAGTGAGACTTTGGAGGAATATGTGGAATGGTTTCAATATAATTTGCAAAGATCCCCTTATGCATCTGCACCCTTACCTGATAATGTTTTGAAAAATGCATTAATTAGGGGAATGAAAGATCAATGGGTTGAAACATTAAATCTTATGGGAAAAGGTGATATATATCAAGAAAGCTATCCTGACATTGTCGATCTGTGTATCAGGTGTTCGAGAGGTAATACAAGGTTGAAATCGATTTGTGTATTTGTTTTTTATTGTTGTTTTACGAAATTCGTTTTCTTTGTTAATACTTCTTTATTTTGTTTGAATTTGGTTGCTTTAAAAATAAAAATAAAAACAATAAAAAATGGTGTGTTTTTCGCGTTGTTGTTCCTTTCTAACGGAACAGTGCTTCTGGTGTTCCTTTCGAAAGGAACAACAGTTCCGCAAAGTATTTTTGTATTGTTCCTTTTGAAAGGAACAACAGTTTCGCGCAGTATTTTTGCTGTTCCTTTCTAAAGGAACAACATTTCAAGAGAGTAGTTTTTTGCTGTTCCTTTCGAAAGGAACAGCAATTTCGCAGATTGCTTTTGCTATTCCTTTTAAAGGAACAACACTTTTTGAATGATTCTTTTTTTCGTTGTTCTAAGCTTGCATTTTGAATTTTTTCTTTCAAGGCAAAAATATCATAAACGATCATACAAATTAAGGATTAGTGCAATCAGCAAATCAAAAGAAATCATCATTTCTAAGGGAATTGTCTAGTAATAAGGAAAAAAGAGGAAAAAGCAGCATAATAACATAACATTGCTATTTTATCACCATTAAATTAATTTGATCGATTATTTTTATCATGATTGGTTCTTTTCCCACATATTATAAGCTTTCTTTGATATTTATTTTTGAAATGGAAATAGGGGTATATATTTTTCTTCTATTGCGATGTTCAGACTTCTTCCACCATTCCTACTCTTAAGGAGTGTTGAGCCATCCCTTATGAATAACTGAGGAAAAGTGTTGTTTGAAAAAGAAAAATATTGACATATTTTAATGTTTTTGTAGATGGAGGATAGGGGGTCTCATTAAGAGCCAGCCTACCATGATCATAGAGAAGATAGTGAAGTGGCATTCCCATTATGGCCACCAAACCAGGGAAATGGTCCAAAAGGCAAAGTCCTTGGAACAGGAGGTCTCATCACGAGTCCTTGGAATTTCTAGGGGAACGAGTTATTGCTACTGCATCCCTGATTGATGCTTAGCAAGATTGCTGTAGTTTAGCTTTTTACATTCCTATCATTGTAATTAGGTTTCCTTTCCAAGCATTTATTAATTTTTTTTGTGCTACATCCTCACAAGCATTGCTCTTAGATAAGCGCAGCCTCAGACAGAGTACACTCTTGAGATAAAATGACGCTCCCGGATTGATGATTAATGTAGGCTAATTAGGTGTTTAAAAGATACCTTTTTATGGTCCAACAAAGGGTTAAGAGGTTAGAGGTTTAGGTGTTTAAGGGGTTGAATGGGTTATGGGTTGGGAATTAGGTTTTAAGGGGTTATAGGTTTAGGGGGTTAGGGGATTTAGCAGTTAAGGATTTTAGAGGTTAGAAGTTAGGGGTTAATGGAGTTAAATGGGTTAGGTTTTTAGGGGTTTAGGGTGTTGAATTGGTTAGGGGTTCATAATTAGGGTTTTATGGGATAGGGGTTAAGGGTTTAGAGGTTTAGGGTTTAGGGGGTTAAATGGGTTACATGTTTAGAGGTTTAGGGGATTTAGCAGTGAAGGATTTTAGGGGTTAGGGGTTAGGGTTTTGGGGGTTAATTTGAATCCACGCTTAAATGGGTTAGGTTTTTAGGGGTTTCGGGTGTTGAATTGGTTAGGGGTTGGGAATTAGGGTTTAAGGGATTAGGGTTAAGGGTTGAGGGGTTTAGGGTTTAGGGGTTAAATGGGTTAGGGATTTGGAGGTTTAGTAGGGGTAAATGGTTTGGGGGTTAAGGGTTTAGAGGTTTAGGGTTTAGGGGGTTAAGGGTTTAGGGGTTAGGAATTAGGGTTTTAGGGGTCAAGGATTATGGGTTGGGAATTATGATTTAAGGGGTTAGGGGTTAAGGGTTTAGAATTTTAGGGTTTAGGGGGTTGAATGGGGTATAGGTTTAGAGGTTTAGGGGGTTACAAGATTTAGCAGCGAAGGATTTTAGGGGTTAGGGGTTAGGGTTTTGGGGGTTAAATGGAATCCACACTTAAATGAGTTCTGTTTAAGGGGTTAAATGGGTTAGCCCGGTTAGGAATTAGGTTTAAGGGGTCAAGGGTTAAGGGGTTAGAGGTTTAGGTGTTTAAGGGGTTGAATGGGTTATGGGTTGGGAATTAGGGTTTAAGGGGTTATAGGTTTTGGGTTTAGGGGGGTTAAATGGGTTAGGGTTGGTTTAGAGGTTTAGGGGGTTAGGGGATTTAGCAGTTAAGGATTTTAGGGGTTAGAAGTTAGTGGTTAATGGGGTTAAATGGGTTAGGTTTTTAGGGGTTTAGGGTGTCTAATTGGTTAGGGGTTGGGAATTAGGGTTTTAAGGGTTAGGGGTTAAGGGTTTAGAGGTTTAGGGTTTAGGGGGTTAAATGGGTTACAACTTTAGAGGTTTAGGGGGTTAGGGGATTTAGCAGTGAAAGATTTAGGGGTTATGGGTTAGGGTTTTGTGGGTTAAATGGAATCCACACTTAAATGGGTTAGGTTTTTAGGGGTTTAGGGTGTTGAATTGGTTAGGGGTTGGGAATTAGGGTTTAAGGGGTTAGGGGTTAAGGGGTTAGGGGTTAAGAAATAGGGTTTAAGGGGTCAAGGGTTATGGGTTGGGAATTAGGGTTTAAGGGGTTAGGGGTTTTGGGGTTTAAGGGCTTAAATGGGTTAGGGGTTAACGAGTTAGGGGTAGGGGTTAAGGGTTTAGAGGTTTAGCGTTTAGGGGTTAAATGGGTTAAGGGTTTAGAGGTTTAGTGGGGGTAAATGGGTTAGGGGTTAAGGGTTTAGAGGTTTAGGGTTTAGGGGGTTAAATGGGTTAAGGGTTAGGAATTAGTGTTTAAGGGGTCAAGGGTTAATGGGTTAGAGGCTTAGGTGTTTAAGGGGTTGAATGGGTTATGGGTTGGGAATTAGGGTTTAAGGGGTTATAGGTTTAGGGTTTAGGGGGTTAAATGGGTTAGGGTTGGTTTAGAGGTTTAGGGGGTTAGGGGATTTAGCAATTAAGGATTTTAGGGGTTAGAAGTTAGGGGTTAATGGGGTTAAATGGGTTATGTTTTTAGGGGTTTAGGGTGTTGAATTGGTTAGGGGTTGGGAATTAGGGTTTAAGGGGTTAGGGGTTAAGGGTTTAGAGGTTTAGGGTTTAGGGGGTTAAATGAGTTATAGGTTTATAGGTTTAGGGGATTTAGCAGTGAAGGATTTTAGGGGTTAGGGGTTAGGGTTTTGGGGGTTAAATGGAATAAACACTTAAATGGGTTAGGTTTTTAGGGGTTTAGGGTGTTGAATTGGTTAGGGGTTTGGAATTAGGGTTTAAGGGGTTAAGGGTTAAGGGTTTAGGGTTTAGGAAATAGGGTTTAAGGGGTCAAGGGTTATGGGTTGGGAATTAGGGTTTAAGGGGTTAGGGGTTTTGAGGTTTAGGGGGTTAAATGGGTTAGGATTGGTTTAGAGGTTTAGGGTGTTAGGGGATTTAGCAGTTAAGTATTTTAGAGGTTAGGAGTTAGGGGTTTTGGGGTTTAGGTGCTTAAATGGGTTAGGGGTTAACGTGTTAGGGGTAGGGGTTAAGGGTTTAGGGGTTAAATGGGTTAGGGATTTAGAGGTTTAGTGGGTGTAAATGTGTTAGGGGTTAAGGGTTTAGAGGTTTAAGGTTTAGGGGGTGAAGGGTTTAGGGGTTAGGAATTAGGGTTTAAGGGGTCAAGGTTTATGGGTCAAGGGTTAAGGGGTCAAGGGTTAGTTTTCTGCAATAACATAATTCTCCAATCCCATACACTTCTGCTTGGAATGTCACACTTAACATTCATTTCCTTTTCAGATAATATTATTTATCCCCTTACATCCATACCTAGGAAAATAAACTTCATTTCAATTTAATATTGTGAAACTAAAGTGGAATATAGGAGGACCCATTCCAAGAAGGGCATCTCACTCAATGTTCAAATAATATTGTTCATTCCCTTACATCCATACCTAGGAAAATAGACTTCCTTTCAAGTTAATTGTGTGAAACTGAAGTGTAAGATAAAGTGACCCATTCCAAGAAGCTCATCTCACTTCAAAAATTTCTCAAGATTTCCAAGAATTTATAACGATATTAAGGTGCTATGCATTGTCTCCTTTATCACCTCATTGCATTTAGTCAAATGTTTTTTAAATTTAAATTTATTCATTAATTTCAAAAAAAATATTATATAAATTATATATAGTTGTTTTTATTTTGATTTATGTTTTAGAATTTTATTTTATTTATATTAATATATCAATTAGTTTTATATAAAAATATTTTTAGTTTTTTATATAACATTGATATTACAAAATATTGTAACAAATTTTATTTAATTAAATATTCATGTATTTTTTATCATTAATAATAATAAAATAATTTAAAATAAAATTATAATTTTATTTTTTTTTATCATTTTTATAAAGTACTATTTAAATTATATAACGTACCAATTCTAAAAACTTAATAATTTTTGTGTTTTATTATAGGAATAAAACTCTCATACGAGAGTTCTTAAAACTCTCATACGAGAGTTTTCAAAACTCTCATACGAGAGTTTTCAAAACTCTCATACGAGAGTTTTCAAAACTCTCATACGAGAGTTTTCAAAACTCTCATACGAGAGTTTTCAAAACTCTCATCCGAGAGTTTTTTTAACTCTCGTCCGAAAGTCTTCCCGAGAGTTTCCGTCAATAAAACTCTCGGACGAGAAAATGCATAACTCTCGTCCGAGAGATTTTTAACTCCGGTTAAACCCAATAAAACGCTCGGACGAGAGTTTTTAAAACTCTCGGTCGAGAAATAGAGTTGACTATTTTCTCGGACGAGAAATTAAAAATTTCTCCCAAATTCTAGCCGTCCGCCAAAAAGTGTTTCCCAACTTCGCGATTTCACCCTTATTTTAAGTATTTTAAGTGAATTTGTGATTAATTATTATAGAATTAACATGTTTTCATATATACATAAATGTGTTATGAGTTTTGTGATAGTGTAGGCCTATTTGGAGATTCTAGAAGGGTCCTACTTGGCCTCCTAACTACAAATTCGAATTTTAAATTCCAACTCATGAGGATTCGTAGAATATTTGAAGAAGATATGTATCATTAAGCTAAGAACATTCAAAGGAGAAGAATAATGGATAAGAGAACTTTGAGAGGATATGTATCTTACATTTTTAGATGATTGGTTGCAACCACAAGAGATAAATGTAGATTTAGGAGAGATTTGAGGATTTGTATTTATTGTATAGTTATCCATAATTTTTGTATAAATAGGAGTGCACCCTTCATAGAAAGGATTGTCAATGGTAGGTTGTTAATTGTGAGTTGTTAGAGGTTATAGGTAGCTAGTGGCTAGTTGATATTTGGAGGTTCTAAGTTCCATTTAAGATGTGATTTGTAAAGCGAGGAGAGAGAACTCTTGTAATATCTTGTAACTTTATTTTATGAAATATATACTTCCACTTTGATCTCCAAGATGTGATAGTTGTTCAGTGTGCTTTTTGAGGCATGGAGGGCCCCCATCCACAGTTTTCTCATCTTTGTACATATTGTTAACATAGTATAGTTTTGTTATTTCATTTCTTTTCGGCAAGTGTGTTTTTTCTTTCATGCAAGTGTGTCTTTCCTTTCAATAGTTTGATTTCAATTATGCAAGCATGGTGTGTTTTAAATTATGAAAGTGTGCTTTTCCTTTAAGCGTGGTGTGATTTCAACTATGCAAGTGTGATGTGACATTAATTATGCAAGTGTGGTATGATTTTAGTTATGAAATTGTGGTGTGATTTCAATTCTACAAGAGTGATTTCAATTTCATGCAAGTGTGATTACCTTTATGCAAGTGTGATTTCAATTTCTCTATATTTGGTTTGATTTGGTTTGAATTAGATTGATTTAATTTTTTTTGTAATTATAATTTCATTAGATTAATATGATCTGAAAGATAACCACCTAGTACATATAGTACAGGTATACCTCGTCAGTTTATGAAACCCCGGGTTAACAATTAAATGACAAGGATTTAATTTGCAATTAAATTTCCCAACATTTTGGAACCATTATCGGGGAGGTATAAATAGCTGTTGATTTTGAAGTTTAGAAAATTCATTATATTTGCATTCATTTTTAGATGCATAGTTAAAATCATTTTTCATATTAAATATATATATATATATATATATATATATATATATATATATATATATATATATAGATATATTCCAATCTCTGTGTGCAACAGAAATTATCAACTAGTTGAAGTAATTCACAGGCAATTAAGGGTTTGAAGAATGTTCTTCCTTCTTTACTTCTTGATTGCATTAACTAAACAATTGTTCTTTCATTATTTGATGATTTTTAATGCATATTTTTCAAATCTAAGCATTAATATATTTTTAATCATGTTACACACATGGTTACACTGGAAATATGCATACACTTGATCAATTCTTCTATCTCCAATAGAGTAGAGTAGGTAATGAACACAGGGGTCGCATTACGGGAGCAATACCATAGCACGTGGGTTCCTATTGGGGGATATATAATGAGGAAAAAGTGACATAATATATTGAGGGATATATAGGGGCTAAACAATTTTTATATTAGTGGGTATTAAAAATGGAGCTCAAAGATAATGAAAAAATATAGTGGTATAAAAAAATTTAATGAAAGAATGGATACCTAAAAAATATAGTGAAAGTAGGGGCTTTTGGAATTGGGATGGTGTATTCGATTTATATTGGTAGGGGTTAAATAATGTGATTTTTAGAGGTATTTTCCAATATTTACTCAAATTAAGGGCATTTTTTAATATGTTATAATTGCATGTGATATGGTAGAGGTTCATTCAGTGAAGCCCTCGTGGTAATGAGTAAAATCTAGTTTTGTGATGTTTTCATTTTAATTACACATTAATTTACTGGTGGTGCAATAAGAGCCACCCAGATCACTAATCATTTGTAGGAAGATGTAGAAAGAGAAGAAATATTTGAGAAGAAGGAGAATAAATAGGAATTTTGAAAGACAGAAATTGAATTTAGAGATCAAATCCTTGTGTTTTGTCTTCTAAATTTCACATTCCATTTGAATAAATAGTTTCAATATTGTTGAGTATGCTCTCTTATTACTCTCTCTGCGATCTGGGAGATCATAAAAGACAATTGAACAAAATTAGTTTTAAAACCTTGCAATAAAAATTGGATAAGAGATCTAAATTCATAATAAAAAATATAATTACATGCTTTTAAAAAGATCAAACTTTAAAAATTATGTCTCCAATGGATACAACATTGTCGAAAACCCCTATTTTGACTCTTCTTGCACCTCATTTTTGCAAAAAGTGAGAAAAATATCATTTTTTAAAGTTTCTACCCAATTTTGTTGTTAATAAGCCTACAATTTGACCGAAACCTGGCTTGTCCACCTACAAAATGGGAACCACGCATGAATCGAGCCTTCTCGATTGACGGTCAAAATTGTAGGATAGTTAAAGTTAGCCCCCAGGTCTGAAAATATTGGTCACATGGTACCATGTGACCACGTTGGGTGCGAAAAATCAGGGGCTAATCCCCATTCCTTTGCTGACACCTTTAACTTAAGCACCTTTTCTTATGCGGTTACATGAGACTATGGTCCAGGATAATGTCTAGCCTTCAGCCTCTGCCTATGGTCTTATGGCGCTGGACAACCAGGGGATAGACGTTAGCCTTGACCCCCTTCCCCAAATGCATGACAGTGAAACTTTAAATAGAAAACATCGGACTATAATTAAAAAAGAGCAACGTGGATGAGTTGTTGAAGGCGCTTTGTTGGTACACATGAGGTTTAAATTTCAATTCTCGTGGAGTTTTTTTTTTCCTCATATAAATTTTGGTTGCCATGAGGAGGCCAAGTGGCATCTATTGTTTGGCCCATGTGGCACTCCCTCATTGGGCCACCACAGCAGCCCGAGAACTAGTCAGAAACAGAGACGTGTCAACCATTTAAGCAACGCCAAGTGTCAACCATATATTTTCCAATGATGTACCAATGGAAATGTGCTAAGTGACATGACCCAATCAACATACGGACTGCTGACTTGACATTCCTGCAACACAAAATTCATTTTTTTAGTTGTTTCCTAAAACGCTCAAAACATGATTCTGGGAGCATCTGAAGTCGGATTTCCATGAAACAAATTGCATTGGATTCATAATGGAAATATGTACGCTTTGAAGATGGTTTCAAGCTAATCCAATAATTTTGAATTTTGAGCATTTTCTTAATCCATAGGATCATGGACAATGGTGAAGTGCTAAATAAAAAGGAAAAACGTAGTTACGCACTTATACTTGCATAAAAACCTTGCAAATATTTAAAATCTAACTGCAATAATTCAAAAAAAACCACCATCTTATTCTAATTGCAGGTTGGAAAGTGGTAAGGCAGTGCAATGAGCGATGTTTTTGGTAAATGAAAAATCGACACAATTCAGTAGCTTATGAAAAATTGGTTTAATAATGGTCTATTGATGATGTATTAAGTGTATGGAGAAGAGGTCTCAAGCTCAAAATTGGTAAGAAACATGTAAAATTGTATTTACTTTTTCTTGAATTTGTTTTATTAGTACTACTTCTGATTTTTTTGTGTATACATCAGATGAAGAGAGATTGATCACCTCTCTCTCTCTATAGTCTTTCATTTTATTGCAGAAAAGTGCTAAGTTTTTACAGGCTCCAAGATGATGAAATAATATCACTTTTTTCATAAGTGCATTTCAAAGACCAAGTTTCTTTCAAAAGATAATGATCATTTCATGTCAAATCAGATCAATTACACCATTGTTATTAAAAAAATACCACTTTTACCATTTCTACTCATTTTAAGCCTGCAGTCGATTCATAACTTTCCATCTCCCTACTACACAAAACGCATTTCCCTTCACAATTTTCATACATTCTTGCATCATTTCAAAAAATAAATTCATTCAGTTCCCTTACAAAGTTGAGTCGCCCCATTTTCCTTTTCATTCATGTCCAATAAACCTTACTCCAATGCAAATTTTCCATCTATAGTCCTTCAAATTATTATTGTGTACTCACATTAGATGATCGAGGATTCATTAAGGCATCCCTTCTAACAAGTCTTGACCCATCGACTCTGACAAATCATCTGGGATCAAGACTAGAGATATTTCAAGTACCTTGAGGCTTGCATGCCTTAGTGGAAAGCTCTCTCATCAACAAACAATGGTAATACATTAATGCCCCCTATTTGACGTATCTTCTAGGTGACTCGACTTCAACACTTATAGTTGTACCTAGTAAGATGTACTTAGGCATCTTGACTCTCATTGACATCAATGGTGACTAGCCTTGTGTCAGTTAATTGGATTCATTAGTGGTCAGTAATCCAAAAAATTATTTTCTATGTTCGACGTCGACACATTTATTCACATAGATAAGAATTATGTAGTTGATCAGGAATGAATTAAGAATACATGATTTCAGTAGCTGGCAGCAGGACTCAATTCAAAATTCAGCAACCATAGCAATAAATATTCCAATCACGTCCCCAATTCATAAAATCAAAAGAAATAAGAAGAAGATCATATCCTTTTACTTCATATTGCATGATCCAACAGTGGCAACCACACTCTTCTCAATATAGATATCTTGTAGAATTTTTAGGAAAGTGAAGGTATGTTGTTTTCTAATCTTTAATAATGTAATTCCTTAAATGCTAAATTTTTGATTTTGTAAAATCCCTCATCGCATTCATATTCACTTTCTCATTTGCAAGAAAAATGAAAACACCATAATTTGGGAGGAATGGATATTCATATTTCATGCCACATGTCACATTTCAATTCATCCTAACCAACATATTTTTCCCAATCATCTATTATTGTATTTTTATTCCAAAAATTTTATATGTTTTGCAATGATCAATTGATGAGCACAATAAATGGCTCACATCCACTATGATAACTTAAAAATGAATTATGAATGTTTTCAAGTATTTGGATGCAAAAAAAATAAGAGAATTATTGTTACACAAGAACCAATACTCAAAAATTTTGGCTTTCGAACAAGAACCAACCATAAAAAAATGTTTCAATCAAATAATTTCAAAGTACACTTTGCAAAAAGAATAAATTTATCAAATGATGTGTTAAGTAAAACTTAAAAGAGAATTAATACAAACCAAAGGTCAATAAAAATCAAAATATTTCAAGAAGACTAACTTATGACTAAGGGAATCAATGCAACAGTTTCATGAGGAGACGAAACACCTTTAGTTGGTGGATATGTTGGGCCTCCAAAATGTCATCTTCTTTTACCGACATTTCCATCATTTTACCCTCAGTCTATAATTTCGTAGCTACATAACCCTACATTAAGTACCATTTTCCAGAGTCATTTATTTTAAGTATTTTAATTGAATTTGTGATTAAATTGTTAAACATGGGTATGGAAAACAGAGTATATATGAGAAAGATAAATGTTGGATACATTTATTAATTAGAAATGGTGCATTTATAGTACATTACGTCACCCTTGGATTCCACATTCTAAGGTCTCATGGAATTCCTATGTCCGTTCGCCTTCTACACCTACCCATAGAGGATTAGGTGCTTAACATTTCCCCCCTTAATCCAAAGGGGTATGTGTGATTCCAAGAAGAGAAATGTAATACAAATCTGTAAATTATGCATGGTAGCCATAGGCAGAATGAGCTCTCTGAAATTTTGGCATAAGGCGGTGGTTTAAGGAAGACCACCAACACTGGAATGATTAGTGCAGTGCCCAGAACTCTTCCAAATCTGGAAAGAAGCCGAGTTCTTTTGCTAGATGAAGTGCTCCTCATATTTTTAAGAGGGAGACATTCAACCTAGAAGAACGTAGGTATATGAACTACGATGGTTTAAGTATGACCATGAACTCTGGAATGTAGGTCTTAACCCTGTACAGAAATGATCTACAAACGAATCTTAAAACATAAAATAAACAATAGCGAGAGCATTAAACATAAAATAGATAAACATAGAGATTTTCCCTTGGATCCCAAATCAGGATGACCAGCTTGATTTTTCATTATATTCCTTTTAGTGTTACAACACACACACACACATATATATATATATATATATATATATATATATATATATATATATATATACACACACACATGCCGAAACATACATAAACCCCAATCCATTAACCCTGGATTAGAACATAATTGTAGTTCCCTTGACCAGATCTACAAAATACCAGGGGCCAAAAACCATCATGCCCCAAAAACATGTGCAAACCCATGCACAAAACCATGGGCGGGTCCGTCCACCAAAAAATAGGGTCCAAAAAATAACACATACCCAACATGGAATCCTTGATGCATTTCCTGGAACTCTACCAAAACTGGCAAGAAGCTGAAGTCTTCTTCTAGAGGAAGTTTATGAAATTATTTGAAGAGGTAGAATATCAACCTCACATAGATGGTTTAAGATTGGCCACCAACCAAAGGCATGCTCGTGGGTATCTGTTTCTTTGGATACAACTTTAAATATGGAATGATAGGTTGTGGCTTAGGCTCGCTTGAACTTTTGTGTCTCTAGATACAACTTTGAATATAGAATGAGAATTTGTGGCTTAGGCTTACTTGAGCTTCTGTGTATCTAGCTACAACTCTAAATATGGAATGACAGGTTCTAGCTCAGGCTCGATTGAAGTGGTTTTGAAGCTTGTAGATGACCACCATTTTCCCCCCTGTCATATACAAGGTGATATGATGTTGAAAACTCAACTGAAAGACTTTTCAATATTCTAGAACAGGTTATGACATATGACTTAAACATCTTCTTGGTTGTTGAGGCCCATTTCCAATAAGCGATTCATCCAAGGTGAATATTTTTTCTTGGAGGAGGCTTTTTTTTAAAGCATCTATCTGAATAATGGGTGTGTCGACCACAATGCTTGAATGGGTGAAGATAGAAATAGTGAACTTTCATATGACCAACTCAATCACAGTGTTGGAACTTTACAATTTGTTGTTGCTGCTATGGAAGAGGAGCAGAATCTAGAATAATTGTAGGTGAGCTATCATGAAGAAATTTAGCACTCTGAAATTTGATGGGCTTGGAGTAGTCCAGAATATGAAAGGACACCTCTTTTTCATATCCAAGACCTATTTTTTTCTTTTTATGGACAAGCTCTTCCCAAGGTCTGATGATGGGCTTGGTAGGTGAACTATGAGCTTCTACATCTGCATACAAATATGCTCTTGTATTGGGCTCAGTGATCTGATCAATATATTTTTGTTGATGGGAGTTTGTCTCATTGTTCTGAAAAAAATCAGGTCCAGAATGACAACTCTTTTGGTGAAGCTCATCTCGTTGTAGCTCTGAATCAAGCTACAAAAAATAAATCTTGTCGAGTGCATCATGTAAACAAGTTCTATTATCAGATAGGAAATTCTTGTTGATTTCCATTGTATCATAATCAGTGGAATGTATTATATTTTTAAGGAACTCTAATACCTCAGTAATTATCTTCATTTTCTCTATCAAATATGACTTCTCTATAAACAAAATTTTTCCACATCAAGCTTAATGCAGAAGGTAAGTGCTCTAGTATACTATTTTGAACATATGTTGCTCACCAAATCTAACCACATTGCTCCAAAGCTCATATGTTGTGCCAGATCCAATTTTTCATATTAAAAATGGAATATATAAAATACTTTCATAAATCTATGATATGATGAATAACGTGAATTCATAAACTAGTAGTTTCTGTGAACAGAACAATTCAGAGATAGCATCAAAGGCTAGTTAAAGCCGATGGCACAAAAATTTGAAGAGCAACCTTAAACTAAACCTAACACATCAAAATGATAGATTATTTTTTCAAAGAAAAATCCATAAACATAACTAGTACATATTCCTCAAGTCCAATTTTCAATTCACGCTAGTCCATTTTGTGTTAAAAATACATCACTCCACCCTCCGCACATATGCATAATGGAAATGGATGTCCTGTGTAGTTGTATGGGTTCTTATTGGGACTTGTGTTTGTTGTTGGCATTCTTCATCTAATGGAAATACATGATTATGTGAAGTTTCGATTGGTTTGTTCCTATCAAGAAGGAGAGGGACCTCATAGAGCCATGATCGTGGACACCATATAAATGACAAGAATGGGGATAGATATAGAGATAGGATTAGGGGACGACTGCAAGGAATTTGGTGGCATGATAGAGAGGCCTTGGGGGAGATTCGCTAAGGAAACCAGACCCTTGTAGGTTGTAACAAAACTAGACTCTTGCTTCAGCACATTTGATTTTATACATGAGGCGTGATGCTACAGTGAGGAGCACAGGTTGGAGTCGACAATGTTGTGCAGGGGTAGGCGAGGGATAGGTGGTGTTGTGCAAGTGGAGGAGAGGTTCAACGGTGTTCTGCATGGGTAGGGGAGCGGGAGGAGAGGAGGAAACGTGAAGCGGGAGGAGGGGAGGGAGGTAGCAGGGAGTGGGACAAGGGGAGGTAGTCGGGAGTGGGATAAGGGGAGGGAGGTAACTGGGAGTGGGAGGAGGAGAGGGAAGTAAGGTAGGATAGTGGGGAGAGGGTGCAGGATGAAGAAGAGGTAGTATATAGCGGGGAGGAGGCAGAGGATGGAGTGGAGTGGGGAGGGAGAGTCGGGCAAAGGATGGAGTAGAGTGGGGAGGGGGAGGAGATGGAGGATGGAGCAGAGCAGGGAGGGGGAGGGGGAAGAGGATGGAGCAAAGGTATGGAAGAGGGTGGAGCTATGAGTGGAGCAGAGCTCTAAGCGTATGAGAGAGCGGAGCTCTGAGCGTATGAGATGAAGGAGCTTGTGGGAAGTTAACTAACAGTCGAAATCGGGTGTCGAGGGAGAGTGATATCTCCAGGACAACAAAATAAAACCTAGCTACACCAAAATACAGCCCATATAGAAACAAATACAACCGAGCTAACAATGA
Organism: Pinus albicaulis; assembly: GCA_034641835.2. NCBI lineage: Eukaryota > Viridiplantae > Streptophyta > Pinopsida > Pinales > Pinaceae > Pinus > Pinus albicaulis. Next base: position 96,871,942 of record CM076584.1, read on the forward strand.
ATACAACTCAAAAGTAAATAAGGCAAGAACATGTTAAAATTCTTCAAATAAGGCAGCAAATGGAGAAAACAGTTTTAATCCCAATACTGAAATATTTGACCCTACAATACAAATATAGATTCAATCTCCATTCATTCAAAATTTTACGTATTGCTTGAGACTTCGTACATGAAACAGGATTAATGCAATGTTAAAGAAAAGAGATTAAAGAAGATTTCAAGAAAAGTCATCATAGAATTTCTATTGAAGCATACAGGAGCGTGGAGGGTTAATACTACCAAGCACTAGTAGAGCAAAGAGCGTAGTGTATAATGTGTTTACTGGAAATGAGGGAATCGACTTAGAGAGGGAATTTTGGCAGGATTTTGGCAATATGACAGAGGTGACAGTCTACAAAAATTTTAGAGACAATTTTGTAGAATGGAGGATGGAGTTACAAGGGCAAGGAAGCCAAAAATGAACCTAGCTTTGATATCATGTTAAACATGGGTATGGAAAACACAGTAAGCATGAGAAATATAAACACTGCATACATTTATTATTAAAAAATGGTTCATTTATAGTACATTAGGTCACCCTTGGATTCCACATTCCAAGGTCTCTTGGATTTCCTATTTCCATTCACATTCTACACCTACCCATAGAGGATTAGGTGTCCAACATAAATATTATAAAATTAGAGTGAAGAGCACAGTGTATAATGTGTTGACTGGAAATGACGGAATCCACTTAGAGAGGTACTTTTGGCAGGATTTTGGCAGTATGACAGAGGTGACAGTCTACAAAAATTGTAGAGACAATTTTGTACAATGGAGGAGGGAGTTACAAGGGTAAGGAAGAAAAAAATGCACCTGGCTCTGATACCATGCTAAACACGGGTATGGAAAACACAGTAAACGTGAGAAAGATAAATTTTGCATACATTTATTATTAAAAAATGGTACATTTATAGTACATTAGGTCACCCTTGGATTCCACATTCCAAGGTCTCTTGGACTTCCTATGTCTATTCACATTCTAGACCTACCCATAGAGGATTAGTTGTCCAACATAAATATTATAAAATTAACATGTTTTAATACATACATAAAAGTTCTATGAGTTTTTTGATATTTTAGTCCTACTTGGATAGTCTAGAAGGGTCCTACTTGGCCTCCTAACTACAAATTCGAATTTCAAATTCCAACTCATGACCATTTGTAGAATATTTGAAGAAAATATGTTTCATTAAGCTAAGCACATTCAAAGTAGAAGAATCATGGATAGGAGAAATTTGAGAGGATATCTATCTTACATTTTTAGATGATTGGTTGTAACAACAAGTAATAAATGTGGATTTAGGAGAGATTTGAGGATTTTTATTTATCTTATAGTTATTCTTAATTTTTGTATAAATATGAGTACACCCTTCATACAAAGGGTTTTCAATGGTTGGTGTAGCTCCTAAGTTCAATTACCAAGTTCCTAGTTTCCCATGAAAAATCCTTAATTACAGATCACTTAAATCCAATTATTGAACAACCTTTCACAATTTGTCTCATAACCTCACTAGGAGACTGCAATCCATGTGCAAGTCTCTACAACTAATGAGGAATTATTCCCTAAATCCACAACTTTGAGCCTAACTAGGAAGATACATTTTATTTAGACCAATAAATCAATTCCCTAATTTTAATGATTGGACTACTATTCATTCTATTGACATACTCCCATCTACCAAGATACATGGGTGCCATTTTTTGTTTTTACTATTTATATGGGAAATAAATCTAGATAATGAATCTATCTAAGTCAGTATTACACCATGAAATATTTCATCTAATGTTAAATATTCATCATCAATTATTCTAAAAACATATAATATGCTGACACACATTATAATCAATTCAAAAATTCTCTTCATCTACAATAAACACTAGTGTAGATCCATCCTAACTCTGGTTCTACCAAGCACTGTGAAAAATTAAATCTCTTTTCACTCGAAAATGGGTTTGCATCTTGAAATATTTTATCCCTCTTGATGCTTGGTAGATCCAAGGTTAAGATGTATCTAGGTTGGTTTAATTTTTTTTTCCAAAGGAATGAAAGCATTGGACTTGTATTTTCCAAAGCATTACATGCTAAAAAAAATAAATTATTTAGATATTTAATATATCTAAATTTAAAATAAATGTGTACTATATTAATCAAGAAAACATATTAACTATGGATGTAACAAGTATTAAACGCATCTAAGGGTACAGTTAAAAATAAAAATGCACTCATCATCTAGGCCCCTAGAGCTAATGGACATTGATAGATGCATCCCTACAAAAACACAGCTACTAAGAGGAGATAGATATTTTAGTTTTTTCATTGATGATTTTACAAGGGAAACTCATATTATGTTTCTGAAAGAAAAATCAGAAGCTCTACAAATATTCAAAGTGTTGAGGGCTCAAGTAGAAAATGAAAAAGGATATGAAAATCAAATGTTGGATATCAAATAGATGAGGAGAATCCAACTCTAATGATATTGAGGAATTATGTGAAGAGAATGGGATAAAAATACATTACTCAGTATCCAAAACTCCTCAGCAGAATGGAGTAGTGGAAAGAAAGAGAAAAGAAGTTCAAGAAATCACAAAATAAATGATGGATGAGAAAAAGGTTGAAAACAACTTCTAGGCAGAAGAAACTCAAAAAATTATATATTTATAAAATAAGTTAAAATAAGACCAAATAGTGAAAAACAACTTTATGAGTTGTAGAAACGTAGATCGGCTTTAGTAAAACACCTTAGATTCTTTGTAAGTAAGTGTTGCATAAAGAGAGATGATGAAAATTTGGGGAAATCCAAATCTAGACTAGATAAAGGTATCTTTCTTGGTTACTCAATTATAAGAAAAGGTTATGTGATATAATAAAATATTAAAGAAGATAGTGGAATAAAATGATTTCAAGGTAGATGAATTTTTTCCACATTCAGTAGAACCTCAAAAAAATAAAAACAGTATGATACAACAAGTTTCTTTAAGGATTACGAATCATAAGAAGATCTAGATGAAGAATAACAAGAAGAAGAAAACACCCCTTAGAAGTGAAAAACTCCATCTAGGTATGGAAAAAATAAATAACCTTGAATTAAAATAATTAGAGATAAATACTTTGGGATTCATGCTATAATGAAATTCATAAGCACCCATAGGTATGAAAATATGATGTTATTGTCTCAAATAGAACCTAAATCTTGTAACCAAGCTAGTGAGGATAAATATTGGATTAAGGAAATGGATGAAGAGCTAAAACAGATAGAGAAAATAATACTTGGGAACTATTCCCTAGACCAAAAGGAAAAAATCTGATTGGTATCAAATAGGTAATTAAGAATAAGTTGATGATCGTGACCTAGAGCTGAAGGAACACCGCCGCCATAAACTAGGGTTTGGTGGGTTTGGTGCAGGTTGCCCCTGGAAGTCCTTATACCCTAGTCTTAGGGCCATTCTCTTTTCATGGAGCGCAGATAGGTTCTCTAATGACAAAAAATAGTTTGGGGATGGTGATTCCCCCCTCCTTTGGTTTTCCCTCTAATGGAGTGACAGCAGGGGCTGACATTGAATGTCAGCAAAACTCTGGCCCATTCCCTGACACAAATGGGGCATCACCCACAGCGAAATCACCAAAAATAGTTGCTGAAGAATAATCAAAATTAATATATTCCATGTGCATTGACAAGGCCACCACAAGAACTATGATCGAGCTTCCAGCTCATAGAATTAACAAAAAAATCCAATACGTGAAGGACCATGCACTGATAGGCAAGTTCATAGGTTTATGGAGTATAGAAAAATCTCTTATAGGTTGGATCACCTCCAAATAGAAGCCTAAGGGCCTTATCGATATACAACTATGTGCCAAGGGCTTCTTCAACCTGATGTTCACCTGCATTGAAGACAAAAAAAAAATCATGGATGGAGGGCAATATTTCTTCAACTCTGTAGGCCTATACCTACATAATTGGGTTGAATGCTTCAACCCGGATAAACAAGATTTAAACTAGGCTCCAGTTTGGGTTAGGCTCTACACCCTACCTCAGGACTATTGGGACGATCTAACCCTTCACGACATCAAAAACTCTTTGGGAGAATTCATAAAAATAGTGGAAGACACAAAGATCAAGAGACATGCAACCTATGCAAGGATATGCATTTACATGAACATCGCAAAGTATATCCCTGATGAGGTAAGCCGGCTTCATGATGACTATGTGTTATAGCATCATTTCTCACCTTCATATGATTCATGATTGCTTTTATGGCTTTGGGCACCCATTCCTACAGACTTGGACAAAATTCACTAAAAAACAGTGTTAAAATCCCCATACGCGGTTATGCCCAGACTTTTCCGCGTGTATACGCGAGACCACATGTAATTTTCCGCGTATTCCATTAAAATCATTAAAAATATATATAAAAAATCCCTATTTTTGGGCTGGGTTGATGGTTACTCTGGTAGTTCAACCACCCGAGCACGTGGCCAACTGTTTCCAACTGTTGAAACTACTTTGAGGGAGTATAAAAGCCCCTCATGTGCATGGCCTAAGGGAGAGAGAGAAATTATTGATATTATACTCTGTTGGTATTCCCTATCCAAGTCTAAATTCCCATGCCTCCTGCACTTCCCAGTTCATTACAGGAAACCCTTGTTTCCTGGAGATGCTCATCTCTTTATATGTCATCTCGTATGCACCAGTTCGGAAGGAATCTTAGTGAGGCAAGGGTGGGATGGATCCGGACGACAGTCTGCTCGAAGATCGTGGAAGGATTCAGGTGATATCTCCACTTGTTATTTCTGTACATGCTATTTATAATACAAAAGAACCATCTTGTTCCCGAAATATACGTGTTAGTGTCCACTTGCATATATGAGAATATTGCTATTTAAGCATTCATTATGGTTTATCTAATGTTTCATATGGATTTCACTAAAATTTAGAGTAGATATATGTTGTACAACCAGTTCTTCGTGCTTGTTTCTTCTTGTCTTTCAGGTTAAGAAGGAAGAAGGGTTGCTAGGGGTTTGGACCCCGCGGGATCTACTTCAACCGTAGGACCTACGGGTAACTTCCTCGATCTACTCTATTTAGTTTTTCATGAACATGTATGGTTGTGTGATTCCTTCTTGAGTAGCATGCCCTGCTCTGTGGAGGTTTAAACCCAACAAACCTCTAGGGTGATTTTTTCCCGAAACAGAACTAGTGACTCCGCTGGGGATCACATTCTTGTGATTCCCCTGTTGGGTGGTTTCAACTGTTTGATAGGTTTCCAACAGTTTTAACTTCTATTCCCAGTCCAGTTTACTCTTTCTCAGTCAGAATAAAGTCCTGGTTTCTTATCCAGGCTTGATCCTTTTTGTTTTTTTCATTATTTACCTTTATATACACGGGTTTGTCTGAGCACAGTCGCGTATACACGCATGTTTTGTTAAAGGGAGTCGCGTATACGCGAGTTTCCTTTAGCACAGTCACGTATGCATGCTTGTTGCTAAACTGTGAAGTTGCGTATACCTAGGCAGATTTTGAAATTTTGGATTTCTTGGCTTTTCAGTCCTTTCTGTCTGTAGAGACCTGTTCCTGCAGTGTCTTCGTACCCTCTGGATTGTGAAGAAAGTGGTATTTGGTCTTTTCTCTCTTTTGTTTGATTGAAAACTAGTCTTTTTGGCAAAGTGTTGTTTCTTGTGCTGGCACATCTGGTTTGAGTACCAAGATCTTTTTCTGGGGATTCTTGGTTGTTCTGCTTCATCAGAATAGAGAGCTTCTTCTCATTTACTCTTTCATATCTTTGTGTTTTTCTTTGCACTACGATTTTTGCCTATTTCTTGGTTGGTTTTCTTGAGTTCAGTCGGCTAGGTCTTGTTGCAACTTTTGAAGAGTCTTTCTTGGTTCTTTGAAGTTTTTGTTTGCGGCAAGGTTGTACTATTCTTCTAGGCTGAGTGGCTGAGTTTTCTTGTCTTCTTTTGCTCATATTGATCTTGCTAATAGTTATCCCTATAAGATTTGGAGCATTTTTGAAGTTTTTGCTTGAAATTCGGTGCTGTTTAGCTTAGGGTTTTATAGTTTCACTTGGTCTTTTCGAGCTCTTTTATAAAACCCAAAAGCTCAAAAAACATTTTGCTTTGTTGTTTTCTTTTGTTTTTTCATTTTTTGTTTTCGTTTCTTAGTATCTTTTGAAGCTTTGTTGAGGTTTCTTGCCTTTGGATTTTGGCTTGATTTGGAAAGGAGTTGTCATTGATTTCTTCCTCTTGTTTTTAAGTGTTTTTTGTGTCTTCATATTAAGAGTTCTTGATTTTGGGAACTGACTTTCTGGACAACCAAAAAGAGATAAAACTGAAGGACTTTTGGGGAAATTTCACTCTGCTTTAGGAGATTTTGCATCTTAGGATTTGCATGCTTGTAATGATTTGCATCAGGTGCACTTAAGCATTTAGTCATTTTCATAGTTTTTGTGAGTGCGAGTTTGCTATCTGAAAAGAAAAATAAAATTTTTTAATCTCATATAACCTGTGTAGAAGTTGCTTTTCATCGAAATACAATAACTACATTTGCATGTAGTTTGGTTTTTATTAATTTCTTTCTGCGTCAAAACACCATAAGTTTCATTTCCACATCCCTTTGACTTAACATAACGGCCAATTAAAATAAGCGATTTAATTTAAAATGAACTAGCAAGTTTTCTAAGTGTCATACACCAACTAGCTAGGTTGTAGGGCCTTGGATTAGGTGAGTGGAGATTTAACTCTCCAAAGCCGCTCAAACAAAACATAGAAGTTGATTAATTGAGCGAAATCCAACTCCGTTAGGTGGACTGGGAAAGCTCTCCTCTAGAGAGTCAAGCGCGAGGGGAAGTGAAGGCTGAGAGGAGGGATACCCCCTCTCTGATTTGTTGAATCTGGCCTCAAGACTATTCCACCTGGCTACTGACACGGATTGGTGCCCATAGTTGCCACTCCTAGGTTCCACACAGGTGACTGCGGGGGGGAATACCCGTGGTACCTGAGGCAGATGTCGCATCACTTTCAGCAGTACTTCTTGGGGGTGCCCTTGCGAAGCTTGGGTGCTTGAGCCGGCAAAGGCTTTCGTTAGGAGTTCGGCGTAACTGTTTCTCATACCTTCGCTAGTAGGCCTGGGCCGTAATTATTCCAGAATGCTTTTGGGAGGTCCTATATTTCGCTTTCCTGTATTTTGGTGTCCGGTCCTCATCACCTAGAGCAGAAAGACTTGAAGGTTGTTTGCTTGATTGTATCTCAAGGATTTTTCTTATAGTGAGTGCTCTTTGCTCCTAGCTTTTCACTTTTTTGAGTCTAATTTAAAATCTATAAAAGTGGCTGATCAAGCGCCTCGTCGATCGAGGAGAATCTGGGGGTTATCTCCCGAGAGTCCAGAGCCTTCTTCGAGAAGGCGTAGGAGTGATTTAGCAGGTGGTTACCACCCGGTGACATCTGACGCAGTGGAGAGAGATCCTCCACAAGGGTCTGAAGGTTTCATAGCTGATTCTGGTGTCGGTTCCGAGAGGAGCGTTTCGCTCACCTCGCGAGTTTTATTTCCTCAGGAAGAAGATTTTCAAATTGAGGAATTACCTGAACCTCCTGGGTCAGGTCCATCTCCTCTTCCTCCTGATTATCCGCTCGTTTTTCAATACATTGGACCTGAGTCAGAGAGACCAGAAGATCCTCCGTCTTATTCATACCTTTCGATGGCCACGACTGGGAACGCGGCTTCTGTTGTGAGTGCTGCAGGCATTCAGACTCCTGCTTCTATTGAAGGAGGGGGCACTATTGCTTTATCTTCGATTGCTTCTAGTGCTGCTGTGTTTGGCTCTAGTTTCACCCAAGCACACGCTTCGCATTCTGGTCCCTTATGTTTCGGAATTCCCACTAGTGAGATTCCTTCTTTTTCCTTTTCCACTGCTGCAGCTCGATCTACACCCATGTCTTCCATGGCTAGTGGATCAGCTTCTTTTTAGGGGTTCCCCTTTGGAATTGGGCATATTCCTAGTTCCAATCCTTCTTTAGGGTCCTTTCTGTTTACTTCTCAGACCCAGAGTTTCAATCCTTGGTCTGGAGGTCAGAATTCAACCACTTTTACAGGATGGAACCCTGTATTCACTACAGTAGGGGCAGGGAATCAGTTTTACGCTGGTCACCAAGGGAATACTTCTTTCCCTTCATCGATTTCTTATCAGACCTTTTCTCCTCTTTCTAATGCTTAGAACCCCTATTAGGGGCTTTCCTCTTCATTTCATACTTCAGCGGGGGGAACTGGTCTGGGCTTTGGTAACTTTGCGTTGGGAGGAGGTTCTTCTCCTTTTTCTACAAGTCCTTTTTGGCAACCTGGTGCCTCATCAAATCCAGGTTATTCTTTTCAGAATTTTGGTAATCCATCCCATCAAGGATGGAATCCTCAGGCTTCGCCTCGCTTACCTTTTCTGGCAACGTTAAACTTGCCAGATCTGTCGAAGTTGACTAATGATCCGATTCGTTATAGTCCGGGGTGGCCTCCGGTTCCCACCAAACTTCCTTCAAACATTCCAAAGTTTGAAGGTAAGAATGGAGAAGATCCGGCTGACCACATTACTACTTTCCATTTATGGTGTTCTTTGAACTCCCTGATCGATGATTCGATTAGGTTGAGATTATTTCAACGCACCCAAACTGGAAACGCTGCCAAATGGTATATTGAGATAACTGGGGGCAGTTTTGCTACATTTGGAGAACTGGCTGTTACATTTCTGAACCATTTTCAGTTTCCTGTCCGATATGACGCTGGGACTGAACTCCTAGCTAATTTTAAGTAGGACGACGCAACCCACATTTCTGATCACATTCAGGAATGGAGGAGAAGGAAGAGGCTGATTAAAGCTCATATTCCAGGTGAATTCCTTTTGGAATGGTTTCTGAAATCCCTGCAGTCAGATATTTCGAAATATGTATCCCTCTTCGGGGTATTCTCCGAGGAGCAGGCCATTTTTAGGGCCTAGCAGCTAGAGTTGATATACTCTCAGTCTGGGGTCCTTCACAAGTATCTGCCCAATGCTCCTCGCTCCAAATTAGATTTATCTAAAACTAAGCCCGGTCCTCATGGGGACGGACTGATTGGATCTATCAATAGTGGTGCAGCCAGCCTGCTTACTCAACTGCAGCAGTTGTCTTTGCAATCTGCTCCTTTTGGTCAGGTTGTGCCTGCTGAGTCATCACCTTCCCAGTCTTTGTCCATAAATGTTGTCCAAGCTTCTGATCCCAAAGGAAATCAACAATCCGAAGGGAAGAAGAAGGGACGAAACAATAATAAAAAGGGCAAGAACGGGAAGGGTAATGCGAATAAAACCAACAATCATGTTGGTGAGGGTCCAAAGGAGAAAAGGAAAGTGAAGTTTCCATGCAAGTTATGTGCTAGAGACCATCTTACACACCTTTGCCCTAAAATTCAGGATGCGCAGCGCTTGTTAGCCCAGCAGGGTTCTTCTAGTTCCCAGGCTGTGTTAACAAACCCTTTTCCCCAAGGGCAACAATTAGTTGTTGGCACGAATAAAAATCTTGGGGCTTCCTCTGGGGGCACCCAGGAAGGGGAAATTCCATCGAACATTTTCATGATGAGTGCTCACGCGGATATCGGTACGAGATCCCCTGATTATGGCGGAGAAGAGTCTTCAAAAGCTAAGGATGTTCCTGATGCTACTAAGCCGCTTCACATTACCAAGCCTACAATAAATTCTATGCCTCGGATGCCCAAAGAATCTTCTAAGCGATCAACGATTAATCCAAATGCGAGGGCTGCCCAGAACTACTCGATTGTAGAAGATCTGGTGCAGAGTCCTTCTGCTATGTCGGCTTTAGAGGTACTCCAGTCTTGTCCGGCTCAGCGCAGTGCTTTGCTCACTGCCATTGGGGCTATTGATCCGAAAAATTCTCTTCTGATTACTTTTGATATGACTAATTTTAAGAAGAGACTCCCCCATCACATGGCTTTTCATATTAAATCATCGTACCGGAAGTGTAACATCTTTCGGACGGTTGTTGATGAGGATGCTTCCACATGCGTGATGTCTCTCACATGTTGGAAGACGATTGGATCTCCCAAATATGTTCCATCTACCACTCTTCTGACTGCGTTCGATGGTCATTCTCACAGACCCCATGGTATTGTCCCAGCTTTGCCCATCTGTGTTGGGGGCAAAACTATCAATATAGAGGTTGAGGTAGTGGATGCAAGCTTGGACTACAACCTTCTATTGGGGAGAAACTGGATTTATGAGATGGATGCCATTGCATCCTCATTATTTCGGATTATATGTTTCCCCCACGAAGGGAGGATTGTTACAGTGGATCAACTGGACTGTCCTCCTGTAGACCCGAATGCGTCTACTGACTCATCTGTTCCAAAGTTGGATAATACTAAGGCGCCTGTTGTGAATTTAGGAGTTGAAATGTATTCTTCCTTGATGGGTAATTTCGATATTCCTCCTCCTACGGTTCATATTAATGCAATTTCATCCTCCAAGGCTCCTCTTCGAAGAGATTTCTTTAGAACTCATTATTTTTCGGACCCTTGGACCTTACCTTCCCCTACTGCCACATTAGCGGAAGGTCAAGTGGGTGGAATGGCGTTTCCTATTTATGCAGCTGAGATTGCTTATCAGTCTATTGTTGACTCTGCAGAATCCATCCCAGCTCCTCTCTCACCGGAAGAGTTGGATAAAGATGTGGCTCCGGCTTGGACACTTAGTTCTTCTTCTGCCCAAGATTGCCTTGATACCACTCTTCCATATAAAGAGGCCATCCTGGAAGCCATGACTGTTATAGATAGACCATGGGATGACTTGCATCATCGGTCTTATTTTTTACCTGATTTGAGTGAAGTTGAAACGAGTTTTCCAAGTCCTTCGTCTCCTGGTCTTGTTCACCTAGTCTTGAACCCTTTAGCACCAACACAGGTTTATGCTGAAGGGAACATGGCTGTGATTTCTCCTACTATCCCGGTGAACATTTCCAGGGATCCTAATATTATCGAGAATGTCTTCATCAGAGCTGAATGCTCCCGTGAAGAGGTTCAAATTTACACCGAACTCTTTAAAGAGTATAGGGATGTATTTGCTTGCTCTTATGAGGAAATGCCTGGTATAGACCCATCTATTGTCCAGCATGAGATCAAGACGTATGAAAACGCTAAGTCAGTCAGGAAAAAAATTCATCCGGTCAATCCTAGGAAGGCAGCAGCTATCAAAGCTGAGGTTGAAAAGCTGCTTAAGGCGGGATTCATTTTCCCTGTTCCTTTGACTGAATGGGTTTCAAATCCCATTCCCGTAGATAAAAAGCAAGGAATGATTTGAGTTTGCATCGATTTCAAAGACCTAAATAAAGCATGTCCTAAAGATAATTACCCCACACCATTTATCGATCAGATCATTGACGAGTGTGCCGGTAATGAGATTTTCTCCTTCATGGACGGTTTCTCCGGATATAATCAGATTACTATCCGTGCTGAAGATCAGCATAAGACTGCCTTTATTTGTCCCTGGGGTACATTTGCATACAAGAAGATGCCTTTTGGTCTTAAAAATGATGGGGCTACCTTTCAGCGGGCCATGTCATATGCCTTCCACGACAACAAAAAGATTATCGAGGCGTATTTGGATGATTTAGCTACTCATTCTCGAAAGAGGATGGATCATCCTGCTCACCTCCGGCAAATATTTGAACGATGTCGGTTCTATAAGATTAGATTGAATCCGAACAAGTGTGTTTTCACGGTTACATCCGGTCGGTTATTGGGATTCATTGTGTCTAAGGAAGGGATTAGGGTAGATCCCCTCAAGGTTGAGGCAATACTTCAGTTGCCTCCCCCGTCCTCTATCTGTCAGCTTCAAAGTCTACAAGGAAAGTCTAATTTTCTTTGGAGATTTATCGTAAATTATGCTGAAGTTACAAAGGGATTTATGAGATTATTGAAGAAGGGAGTTCCATTTCTTTGGGATGACTTCGCTCAACGCTCGTTCGATGCTTTGAAAAAAGCATTGACCTCTGCTCCTTTATTGAGTCCACCTAATTATAGCAGGGATTTCCTTTTGTATCTGGAAGCAACAGAATCTACTATTGGTATGGTTCTGGTTCAGGAGGATGATGCTCTTGTAGAGCATGTTATATACTACCTTAGTCGAGGTTTGGTAGGACCTAAACTCTGGTACACTCCGATAGAAAAGTTAGCTTTAGCAGCAGTTCATGCTGTACAACGACTCCAGCATTACATTATTCTTCGAAAAACCTATGTTTTTGCAGCAGCCAATCCATTTCATTTTTTCCTCAGTAGGCGAGTGATTGGGGGCAAATACAATAGATGGATTGTGATTTTGCCGGAATTTGATCTTGATTTTATGTCTGCCAAGTCCAAGAAATCATTAGTTTTCACGGAATTGATCTCCGAGTTGCCCTATGGGGAGGAGATGATCTATGATGAATCCTTTCCAGATGAACATTTGTTTCTTATCTCTTCACAGGATCCTTGGTACGGAGATATCATTATGTATCTCAAGACTAGGAAGTTTCCCTCTACTTTTTCGAAAGATGAGCGTCGTAAGTTGCGTCACTTGGCCAAGAATTATTTGATTATTGGTGATGCTTTATATCGTCGAGGGGTTGATTCAATCCTGAGACGCTGCTTAAATCTCGAAGAAGCTGAGGCTGTGTTGAATGATTCCCACAGTGGAGCTTGTGGGGGTCATTTATCTAGGCTTGCTACAGCCCCAAAAATCTTGTGTGCTGGGTACCTTTGGCCCTCGATTTTCAAGGATTGTATCGAATCGGTCAAAAAGTGCCATCCGTGTCAAGTCTATACTCAAAAAATGCGCGCTCATCCAACTCCGCTTTTTCCAGTCATTACTGTCAGTCCCTTTACAAAGTGGGGTATTGATTATACTACTTGTAACCTGCCTTCGGCTAAAGGTCACAAGTACATTATTGTAGCAGTAGACTACTTTACGAAGTGGGTCGAGGCTATGCCTACTTTTGGGAATGATGGTGAGACTGCAGCCCTTTTTATTTTCAACCAGGTTATCACTCATTTTGGTATTCCTAGAGAGATTGTCACTGATCATAGCAGTCATTTTCAGAATAGTATGATGGCCGAGTTGGCTCTCAAATTGGGTTTCCGGCAGGAGCATTCATCTTCGTATTATCCTCAAGCCAATGGGTAAGTGGAAACCGTGAAAAAATCCTTGAAGAAAATTCTTCAAAGGACAATTGATAAAGCTAGATCCAACTGGCATATTATGCTATATCCTGCACTTTGGGCATACAGGACGTCAGTGAAAACTGCAACTGGCTTTACTCCGTTTCAGCTAGTGCACAGGGTGGAATCCGTATCTCCCATTGAATGCGAGATTCCTTCTCTTAAGTTAGCTGCTGAACTTCTTCCTGACACTTCTAGTCTTGAAGAAAGGCTTCTTCATCTAGAACATCTCGATGAGCAGCGTCGGGATGCCGCTACAATGAATGAAGCGCATAAAAACCGAGTTAAAGTTCAGTACGATAAGGCGATCAAACCTAGGGTTTTTTCGGAAGGTGACCTTGTCTTGGTCTATGCCCAAGAAAAAGATGCCCTGGGGGCAGCGAAGTTTAAGTCTATGTGGTATGGCCCCTTTATCGTTAAAACATTCCTTAAGAAAGGAGCGTTTACCTTGGTTGATTTTGAAGGGAACGAGTTTCCGGAGCCCCAAAATGGGCTCTATTTGAAGAAGTATTATGCCTAGGCTTCGGCCTGGCATGTTGCTTTTGTATATAGTAGTTTTGCTTTGTACATATCTGGTTGATTTTCGATCTTTGATGAGTTGGTGATGTTTTTTATCTGCTTTGGCAGGTTGTGTGGGATGTCATGAGTCATTTTGGTTTCGCCGATGGTGCTAGTAGACACACCCGAAACTTAGCTTCCGCGGCTTGGGTGCTTCATTATCCTTTCGGTCAGCTGTCAGTATCAAGAGGGGTCTGCATTGGTCTTGCTTCCAATAATATAGCAGAATACACTGCAGTTATTTATCTACTCTCGGAGGCAATATCTTTGGGTGTTGATTCGTTGGTATTTTTCTTGGACTCTCAGCTGGTGGTGTCGCAGTTGAAAAATAATTATCGGGTTCGAGATCCATTTTTATTACGATTGTTCTTGAGGGTACGTTTGTTACAAAGATCATTTCAATTTTTAACTTTCATTCATATTCCTCAAGCTAACAATTGGTTGGCAAACTCATTAGCTAATCAAGCAATTGATTGGCATATTAATCATTCCATACAATAAAATTTAATCATCAAAAACATCATACATTTTGATACATTTATCACATCACATCAAATATCGTTGTATATATATATCATCAGAGTGTTCAAAAACTTTACAAAATTTGGATCCATAAGGCCATACAAAATTTGGGTTTATGCCCGATCATGTTCAGTCTCAAAAAATATACAGTCATCTAATACATAATATCTATCTACTCCTGAGGTCCCTACCCAGAAGTCATGTTCCTATAGAACGTGATCGTGGTGGCAACTCGACGGAATAACTGTACCCAGTCTCGAGGCACTCCTACCACCCGTCTCTGGATGGCTTCCAGCAGATCTTCCACGGCAGCCATAGGTATTTGGCGGGTTAACCCCTCCAAGCTCCTCTGTACAGCCTGGCGGGTCCTGTCTGAATCCACTGTATCTGCTTCGCCCCTGTGACGCTTGTGGCGTGGGAAACCCTCAGGTTGAACTAGTCCAATATCTGTATCATGATCATGTTTACATTGTCATTCATTATGAATCCAATCAAAAACATGTTTTTTTTTTCATTTTTTCATACATATTTGAAAAAATCCAAAAAAATTATATAAGTCAAAAAAATTTGCAAACTTACCGACTGTGCCCCATGCTGTGCCTGGTGGAAGAACAAGATTTGGATCTCCACGAAAGTCCATCCTGGCATAGGGATAGTCGTCCATAGTGATGATTTGTTCTCCCCACCAAAGGAAGAACTCATCATCCCAAGTGGTCTGGGGAACTTCACTTCCCCCTAATCTCTTCATCATGTCTGCCCAACGAGCAATTCTTGGGTCTCTCGGGCTGCTGATGGTAGAGATAACTCTAGGTCTCAATGTTGGTATCTTCTCGAAGAAGAATGTCATCAAAATTGTACCGTATCCAAAGTGTTTTTTCTTTACTTGGCGGATTGAGGTCAATTGTTGCTTCATGTTCAGTAAAAGGGCTGTGCACCAATCATATACATGAGTCAAGCATTCCACTGCTATGCTCATTTGCGTCCTGGATGCCTAATGTAGGGAGGCAGATCCTGCCACTCTGCCAATGGTGAAAAGGAGGATTTTCATGTGCAAATCCCTTAAATCTTTAATTGCAATCTAAGTTCCAACTTTCTTGGAACCCTCTACATAGTACATGTGGACATAATCTTCCACGGTTAGCCCTCCCAAGGGCTTCCCGTGCAAGTCTACTAGTTCCCCCCTCCAGGAGAGTCCAGTGATAAAATATATGTCTTCCACTTCAATGCGTACTAGCATCTGATCTATCATAAAGCAGTCCTCTTCTGGTTCCCAATAATTTACGAGCATTTCTAGCAACCAGACATTGCTTTTCATATTTGGCATTTTGAAAAATTTGAACAACCCGCAATTCCGAATAATATTTTGCGATGCTCGATCTTGCATGACTTCTTGATCAATTGCACTGTGTTCACGCTCTCTCCATGAGATTGTCATCGTGTCAAAATTCAATAAATCCTTCATTAGCCACGCTTTTTTCATTTGGGCCTGCACATACGCGACTTTCTTTATGCACAGTCGCATGTATACGCGACTTTACCGTTACCAACCCGCGTATGCGGAAGCCCATGTTTTTTAGCAAGGGTTTCTGTGGTGAAAATCACTAAATTTTAATTTATAAACAGACAAAATGATTTGCAAGGATGATTAAGGAGCTTACCTGACAAATTCGGTGCGATTCGACAGTCGGTTGCTCCTGATTTGACGAAAGAAGTTTTTTGCTCCAGAGCACTTTTTTCGAAATCAGCAATGTAATAATGAACCAAATATGAGGTAATTTGTCTATTTATGCCTAAAAAGTTGAAAATTTTCGCAAAAATTTGTTATGCTTATTTTTTCAATCTATCTTAAGCTGCATAACCCGGATGCTTGGAAGTGCCCAGTTTGGTATGTTTTCAGGTACATTTTGACGAATTTGAGATTTTTCCCGTTTTTTGATCCATGATTACTGACCTGTCATGGCAGGTATATGATCTTCACTGGCATATAGGTTAGGGAAATCACTTTCCGTTGCATCTTGCATACTAGCCTCCATACTGATCACTTGCCATAGGGTCGATCCCATTAGGTCATGACTATTATACCCATTTCACTCGCCGATTATTTAATCATGACTTGGTGGTAGAGCCTTCCTTTACATGGGCTTCCTAGCTAGTTCCTCGCTATCACTTGTTGCCCATGCTGCGTTTTATGTAGGCTCGGGAGTCCTCTTTAGTTCCGCCATGACTTATGTGTTGAAGCTTCATTATTCTTCTTCTTCACTATCATTTTTCTGGCTATTACCCTAGAGAATCCCTGGTGTCGTTAAGTTGTATTACTGCATTGCATATTGGCTACTTGTTATCCTGGCCTTTAGCTGGCTTCATTTAGACTCGATGTTTAAGCCAACTTTTGACCTTGACTATCTGTACAAGTTAACCATTGCATGCACTTAGCTATCTCGACTTGACACCCTTTTTACCCATGGATGGAACATTCCTCTGAGTATCGTTTACCAGTTTCCACCACCTTGCATTGAGCATAGGATCGTTCCAATCCTAGGAACTAGTGCATCTATTTCTTGATACTCGTTCTATCCATTGTACCATAGCATTATTTTATTCTTTTTCAGGCTTATTATATGAAAAAGACAAAAAAATAAAATATAACAAAAAGAGCAGGAACGGGATGTATCTTCATTGTTTTGATGGCAGTACAGAGTCAGTTTGTCGCCCTTGAACAAAGCACATATACTTATATATATTTCCTTTATTTGGGATGGTTTTAGTTTTGACCTAGGTTCAGCCTTTACCTTGTTTCAATTGTCAGTCCTCCCCTGGTTGGTTATCTCTTCCAATCATATGGAGAGTTTGTTTTGCCTCCTGCATAACAGAATTATACAGTGTCACTTTTTACTGCCATGGTCATCACGAGTCGTGCTTTTGTTCAAGGGAAGTCTAACTAGAGTCGGCCATTCTGCGGTGTCTCTTAACACATTATTCAGTCGGCCTTCCCCAGTCTTGTCAGTATCTTGTTCTATCACATCAGATGTTTTGGTCTTCTACTCGTGCTGGTTTGAGAAGGTCCTCATTGACTTCTTGCCGGCGGGTTTGTCTCTTGTCGACTATGCCACATTGCTCTGAGAGAAAACCTAGAGCCGCACCCTGGCCCTATTTCCATCATTGATAGGTGACCTTCTGCTCAGCATTTGATCATCATTATGGGTCTTTGACTGAGTGGTTTCCCCTGTGTTCGACGTCAGCACACATTATCACACTTGGGATTCGTGCAGTACCTTGATTTCCATTTGACCCTATCGGTGGATTTCTCGCCTCTGTGTCAGCTTCCATTATTGGTTGGTTCAGAGGGTTTCTTCCGTGCGCTAGCTTCATCTTGTGCATGTCGGAAACATACTTCGGTTTTGGTTCCGTCACTCTACTTCGTCCGATTCCTTCCAAATCTTGGCATGCGGGTTACACTCGCGCTGGACTGATGTGGGATGCCTTAATGCCTTCCTTCCAGCAGATATTTTCCCATCGACTCCGACTCATTGCTCTGGGAATAAGGTCTAGATTCTTTTTGTCAGTACCTTAGGGTTTGCAGTCATCAGTGGCAGACTCTTCGCTATCGATAGTGGGGATTCATCATTGCCTCCTGATTGGTAGATTCTTTCAAGTGTTCGACTTCAACTCATTCATTCGCACTTGTCAGAATGTACTGGGTCACCTTGACACTCATTTTCATTATTGGTGGGTTGTCTCGCGTTGGTTAATGGTATACATCATTGACCGGTAATCCAACGATTTCTCACATGGTCGACTTTACCTCATTTATTCCCATTGTGTAGAATTGTGCCATAATGATCGGTGAATACCTTGGGTTGCATCAGCATTTCTCGGTTCACTTTTGACAGTCCATTCAGTTTCTGTCAGTGATGCCATCCACCCTTATATGTTGCAATTCAGTACAGCAGCATCTTATATGTTGACTCCTGAGTTGCGTGATTGTACCGTTTGTTCCACCTGTTATGATTCGGTACTTGGAGATTCAGTTACTTATATGATCAGAAATCCAGTTGCACCATCCTTGATCAGCTTTCTATATGTGATACTTGGACATTGATTCAGACTTATATTTTTGGGCCATGCTCAGATGATTCACTGTGTACTTTCAGTTCAGCTATACTTGTATACATGTTGGATCTATTCAGCACTTTCTATATGATGTATTTATGACTGAGCATGGGTATACCCGCCTCAGCATGAGTTGACTCTCTGTTTTCTTTCATTGGTTTTCTGGCAGGCTGAAATCTGGTGAAGTCCTCTCTTGTCCTTGCGAAGTTCTTTCTATGTGCATAATACATTTCGGCCATCATGTACCCCTTCTGACCTCATATATTAGGGGGAATCTGTTATAGCATCATTTCTCACCTTCATATGATTCATGATTTCTTTTATGGATTTGGGCACCCATTCCTACAGACTTGGACAAAATTCACTAAAAAACAGTGTTAAAATCCCCATACGCGGTTATGCCCAGACTTTTCCACGTGTATACGCGAGTCCACATGTACTTTTCCGTGTATTCTATTAAAATCATTAAAAACTATATAAAAAATCCCTATTTTCGGGCTAGGTTGATGGTTACTCTGGTAGTTCAACCACCCCAGCACGTGGCCAATTGTTTCCAACTGTTGAAACTACTTCGAGGGAGTATAAAAGCCCCTCATGTGCATGGCCTAAGGGAGAGAGAGAAATTATTGATATTATACTCTGTTGGTATTCCCTATCCAAGTCTAAATTCCCGTGCCTCCTGCACTTCCCAGTTCATTACAGGAAACCCTTGTTTCCTGGAGATGCTCATCTCTTTATATGTCATCTCGTATGCACCAGTTCGGAAGGAATCTTAGCGAGGCAAGGGTGGGACGGATCCAGACGACAGTCTGTTCGAAGATCGTGGAAGGATTCAGGTGATATCTCCACTCATTATTTCTATACATGCTATTTATAATACAGAAGAACCATCTTGTTCCTGAAATATACGTGTTAGTGTCCGCTTGCATATATGAGAATATTGTTATTTAAGCATTCATTATGGTTTATCTAATGTTTCATATGGATTTCACTAACATTTAGAGTAGATATATGATGTACAACCAGTTCTTCGTGCTTGTTTCTTCTTGTCTTTCAGGTTAAGAAGGAAGAAGGGTTGCTGGGGGTTTGGACCCCGCGGGATCTGCTTCAACCGTAGGACCTATGGGTAACTTCCTCGATCTTCTCTATTTAGTTTTTCATGAACATGTATGGTTGTGTGAGTCCTTCTTGAGTAGCATGCCCTGCTTTGTGGAGGTTTAAACCCAACAAACCTCTAGGGTGATTTTCCCCGAAACACTATGAATGGATCCAAATAGTAGATTATGAACATGTACTGTTTAGATGTGGGAAATGCCACCAGCATGGGAACCTATTCAGAGAATTCCCCCGAAATCAAAGATTTTCTTCGACTAATGACTCCACATAAAAATATACCGAATGGTTCACGAAACTCTCTAGAAGGAAAAGGTATACCAGTAAGTCCAATACAAACCACAGAAAAATAACCCCAAAATCAAGCAACAACTTTGATGCCCTAGCCCAAATGAATGATAATGAGAATGAAATCCCAAGAAAATCAGAGCAACCACTGAAGGAGAAGGCCCGGACTTCAGTGACGCAAAAAACCAAAATCCAACTAGAATACCTCCTAATACCACTGTCCACATCGCACATAATGGACATCTCAGAAAAAGGAAAAGGTGCATCCATAGAATAAATTACTGAAGCAATGGAAGAAGAACTAGAGAGAATCGAGTATGGGGACCTTGACATCATGGGGTTGGAAGATGCATGCAAGCGGAAATTCTTACTCTTAATTCCACAACAACAGATCCAGAAATTGGAGGAAGTCCTCCTTAGAGCTCAATAGATACCCTCCCTAGGCATTCAAGGAGGCACACTCTTGAATACTAAACTCATTCTGAAAGAAACCCGAAAACTAGGAAGAAGAATCGATCTGCAGCGACTGGTCATCTTGGGAAAAGAGCTAGTAGAATCAGGGAGATACCCCAAGATAACAAGGTTCCACTCTGTAGTTCCCAACAACCCTCAATGAATATCATCTCATGGAATATCAGAGGGCTAAATAGTCCCTCCAAGCACTGGTTAATCAAGAAAATAATTTTTGAGGAAAACCCCGCAATTTTCTTTATGCAAGAAACCAGATGCTCCAACTCTACTCTAGACACAATATTCAAAATACTTTCAAAAGGTTGCAATGGCCTAGCTACCGATGCAAGTGGATCCTTGGGAGGCCTAGTGGTTATCTAGAACCTCCACTTGATCACCATAGAGAATATTCAGGTACATTGACACTTCATTCAAGCTTCCTTCCACCTGATTGGAACTAGCATTCATGGAAATCTTATGAACGTCTACTTCCCATAGTTAGTTCAGTGGAAAATAGAGCTTTTTAAAATAATATTAGATCTCAACAACTAGTGAGCTCACCCTCTCTGGCTGATTGGAGGAGACGTTAACATGATCACAACCCTTCAAGAGAAAAAAGGAGTAAGAGCCCATCTTGACTTGGACAACACCAAATTCAAGGACTTCATCCAAGGAAATTGTATAATAGATCTTCAAACATCCAATGGAATCTTTACTTGGAATAACCAGAGGGGAGGATCCCATAAAATTTCATCAAGATTGGATGCTTCCTTATCACAGAATACTTCAACAACCTGGGAGGAGAGCTCGCATCCACCATCATCCCAGCCTCTAGTTCTGACCATTAGCCAATCCAACTCCAATGTCTTAGAACCAGTATTGCAACACCAAAACCTTTTCACTTTGAAAAAACTTGGCTCAAAAATCTAGGGTTCAGAGACCTTATCTCAGAATGGTGGGGGTCCCTAAATCCACCCTTGGGCACAAAAAATTATCAGTTCTAGTAGAAATTGAAGATGCTCAAAGGGAAACTGAAATTGTGGAACAAAACCACCTTCGACAACATCTTCAAAGACCAATAATTTTTAGAAATGAAATTTCAATAGCTCCAACAAAAAATCATCTCAGAAGGCAGATTAGCAGACTCAAAGACCAAGGAAAAGTCACTAACAGGCCAACTTGAAGAACGAAGAATTCAAGAAGAAATCCTATGGAAACAAAATTATTGAATAAGCTGGCTCAAGGAAGGAGAATGGAACACAAAATTCTTTCACTGCTCCACAATCCAGCATTGGATGCACAATAGAATCACAGTCCTCAAGAATCAAAATCGGGAGCAAATGGAAAAACATTAGGACATCACAGAGGAACTGCTCAACCACTTCAAGGACATCCTCAAAGAATCCAATACTCAGTGACAGGAAGCCATTGAGAAAATCACACATCATATTCCAAAACTTATCAATGAAGATCATAACAAGATGCTTATCAGATCCACAACATTGATAGAGGTTGAACAAGCAGTTTTCCAATTAAAAGAAGGGAATGCCCCTCGGTCGGATGGATTTACCACCAACTTTTTCAACTTCTTTGGGGACTCTATCAAAGAGAAATTTTGGGGCATAGTGGAGGAATCGTGCAACACCCACTGGATTCTACCAACTCTCAATGAAAATTTCCTCACTCTCATCCCAAAGGAAGATAATTTTTCCTCTCTAGGTAAGTAGAGACCAATAGCACTCTGCAATGTTATTTACAAAACTATCTCTAAATTTATAGCTAAAAGACTAAAATAATGTCTTCCCATGCTCACTTCCCTGAAGAAAATGGGATATGTTGTGGGTAGGCAGATCCTTTATGGAATCATTCTTACCCATGAGGTCATATACTCTTTAAAAATGTCAAAAAATCCTGGCATGCTCCCTAAAATTGACCTTTCCAAGGCCTTTGACAAGCTTAGTTGGAAGTACATAAAGAAATTTCTTTTAGCCTTTGGCTTTAGTCAAACTTGGGTTCACTGGATCATGAGCCTAATATCATCTCCCTTCATCTCTATCCTTGTCAATGGTATCCCCTTAGAAAATTTCAAACCCTCCAAAGGTATCAGGCAAGGAGATCATCTCTGGCCTTTTCTCCTTGTTCTTATGGCTGAGGGTCTAGGCCGCTTGAACAAGAGCTTGATCTGATCTCATGACCTTCAAGGAATCCCTTTTCACAATCTTCCCCCCTTCTCCCACCAACAATTCTTGGATGAAAACATGATCATGGGACACTCCTCTTTGCAGGAAGCTCGCAACTTCATATCCCTTCTTCATCGTTTATCTAAAGCCTCTAGAATGACTGTTAACCTAGAAAAATATCAAATATTCTTCTTCAATACACCTCTTATCACCCAACGCAACATAACTCGCATTCTTGGCTTCACCATAGCCTCTCTGACATCCAAGTACTTGGGAGCTCCTCTCACGGACTTAGCCATTAAACATTAATCTTGGCGGGAGCTATTGGATAGAATGGAGACTAAACTGTCCACCTTGACCCATCGCTCTCTCCACATCGTCGGACACATGGCTCTCATCAAATATGTTCTTCAATCTCTGACCATATACCTATTTTATGTATTGGTTGCACCAAAATGGGTCCTCAAATCCATGCGCAATCTTCAACGAACCTTCCTTTCAAGGGGATCCAAAGACAAGCACAAATGGCTTCTTGTTAAATGGAACAAAATATGTATGCCAAAAACGTAGGGAGGACTTGGTCTATGACATATGGAGCACAACAACAATATCGTGGGAGCTAGTATATGACAGAAATGGGTATCCAAACCACACATACCATGGGAAACCTCATGGGAAGAAAAATATGCAAGAAACTAACCCAAGGAGGAACTAATTCGATTCAATATTGATCTTGGAGGATCCCAAATCTAGAATGCAGCCAGTCAACAAAAATATCTAATCCAAATCCATAGCTTCTGGGAAGTGCACAATGGAACTCAGACTTAGTTTTGGAAAGACTCATGGCAGCAAATGCCTAGTCTATCCTTGATCTTCCCTCGCCCCATCTGGTGCATGGTCTTACAGGCAAGAGAAAAAAATTGTGTCTAAGATTTTTGGACGAATGAAACAACTCAAGCTTATAGGAATTGGCTCCACACAAACAGACACAAAGATATTTTGGAGGAATTAACAAAAAGAAGAATTAGAACTCAGCATGGGCCAAATATTATCTGATGGGACCATACTCCAAGTGGTAATTACTCAACCAAGGAAGCATACCACATCATTCAACCACCAAACCCTAGCCCCAAAAATCAGCTATGGAAGAAGATATGGAAAGCTAAGCTCTGGCCCAAAGTAGCTACATTTTAATGGATGCTAAGAAAAATATGCATCTTCACATGGGAGAACCTTATTAAGAGAGGCTTTGTGGGTCCTCCTAGGTGTCCCCTATGTCAGAATGACTTCGAAACCATTGATCACCTGCTATACCTCTACACCATATCCAACACTTTTTGGGACAGGATTGAGATTATATGCAGAAGAACCAATTGAGATCAGGTAAATATCACCAATACCGTCAGCACGTGGAAATATAATCCCTACTCTAGAAATATCCTAAATCATCTCTAGAAACTCATTCCATGCCTACTCATACGGAACATCTGGAAAGAATGAAATAGTAGGATATTTAAAGACACTGCTTCAAATCAAGAGAAAACAATAACTCACTAGGCGAAGGATGGTCCCCTGACAACCTTCGCTAAATGCATCATTTGGAACATTGGAACATAAGTATTGTGCTCCCCATGGAGAATCCCCCCCCTGAGCTCAGGTAGGATCTATGCACCTAAACATTGGAATTCCCCCCCAGCCATTTTTTTCAAATGCAGCTTCGATGGAGCCTCCAAAGGAAACCCATGGGAAGTCATATTTAGGGGCATCTTTAGCGACTCTAGTGGAAAACCCCTACATTCCTACTATGGAAACCTGGGGTGGGACAAAAACAATTCCACATAACTGGAAGGGCTTATACAGGGTATCTCAATATCCATTCAGCTTATTTTTTTCCCTTTGGAGATGGAAGGATATGCGCAACTCATCATCCAAGCAGCCACCCGTATCCTCCTTGGCACTTCCTCCACAAAGGTCTCTACCAGTTAGAGGTTATCCAACCATCTCAATCACTTGAAATAGTTGCTATAGCTTCACAAGGCCATTAAATTCCACCATGTGCGTAGAAAGGAAAACACTGTCTCCGATATCTTGGCCAACAAAGGAGTGGAAAACCACTCAATTCTCTACCACTCTAAATTTTCTCAGATTCAGGACGAAATCATGCATAAGAGTTGCTACATTCTCCTCCGAAAGGATCGAGTTCCCTAGGATGTGGGTGACATGCTTCAATCATGTGAGGACAGATCCCCCCATGCTCAGGCTGACGATGCCCTGCAACGCCAGGTTTAATATGATGCATAAACTCAATTCAACAATCATTCATAATGGTTCTTTGTTTCACCTGATCTCTAGCCGCACTCTAAACCACACGTTGTCACACTTGGTCTGTCCCTCATCACATCTACGACTGTGCCACAATCCCTCCCCGCATTTTCATTCATGTCTTAGGTCTTTAAAAGGCTCTGAAACTCCTCAATTTTCCATCCCTTTGCTGCTCATGCTGGTCTCTAGAGTTATTTCTATCATTTCCTTTTCTATCTCAATGCAACTCCATCTCCCCTACTCGCTCCCCCTGTTGCGTGTTACCCCTGATGCGCACCCCCTATCATGTGCCCTCCTGTAGTGTGTTCCTCCCTCTGAAACCCTCTTGGATGTGCGCCCTTGTTTGAGTCCCCCCTGTCTATGTGTCTCCCTATGGAAATCCCCTCTTATTGTGCCTTTCCCCACTGCGCAATATCTGTGGTGGACTCCCCTATTGCGCACCCCCCACTATGCAACCCCTTTAAAGGTCCCCTGGTCGTGCAATTAGCCATCAATGCACATTAATCGGTAGTTATAGAGTGAAACCCTTGTCAACTCTATGCTGATAACCACCCACTGGATTTAAGGCGGAGGAGCTAGTCATTGATATTCTCATAAGATGATATGATCATAAGGAGGCAAGCAAATTTGGTGTTAATGTGTCAAATTTCATTTGAGAACAAAAGGATCTATAAGATCAAAATTAAAGGTGCAACGGATATAAATAGTAAGATACGTCGACATGAAGGAATGGAAATATAAAGTGGAAGGAATATAAAGTTTCATACAATGTGAAGAAAGAAGTTCCCATGCACAACTACATGAATTAACTACCGATGAAAACATAGAGAGTGAAATTTTTGTCTATGTAGAGAACAACACTTTGTTTGATGAATATGAGGATAGGGAGTGGAATAGATATGGAAAAAATGTAAATATATTTATTAGAGAATTAATGGTTATGCAATTAAAGATATTTATCAAGGAATTAATGAGAAGAAAAAATAGTTATAGTAGATATCGAGGAGTTCATAGAATTATCAAAATTTTCAAGAATACCTTAATGCAACGGATCTTAGTTTAAAAATGAGATGAAAAATATATTTCATTTGTTGTTTTAGATTGGTTCCTCTAGTAAGTTGTGGCTTGAAAACCTAAGGGATTTGGTGCTCACAAAAAATTAATGTAATCATAATTTAGAGCTTAGAATTACATCATAATCAAATTTTTTTTTGTCATTTTCTCCCATATGGGTTTCCACATTATTTCTTGTGTCCAACATTTTACATGAATGGTGTTCTGTTATGTTGGTGATTAAATTTGATTGAATAACAGAGTAAATATATGTAAAAATTTTATAATACTGGTTCACCCCCCCCCTCAGTATTATTTGATTCCCAACAACCATGCCCCATCATAGGATGCATCGTCGCTAGGGGTCTGTTCATAGAGGCATAATGATATATGGCTTTGTAAGAAGTCATTTTGAAGCAATAGAATCTTAAATCAACAAAAAAAATATACCAAAGGGGACTTATGAAAGTTTTTCCTTTATCACCTCCCATTTAAATCCCAAAACATGAGTCTTTGATTAAAAAAGATGAAAATAAAAATTATAGGAAAGAATTCAAGGTATTACAAGAGAAATGATCCATTATTAGCTTGTTAGTGAAAATTTGGTTTTGGAAGTAACTTAAAATATAATAGATTGCATAAATAAATAAATAAATTTAAAGTCAAGAATTGAAAATTTCCTATGTGGATAGATTACCTCTTCTGAGAAAACTCTATAGGATTTCTTATGTCATGAATTTACTATGTGTGGTATATCATTTTATTTTAAATTCTTGGGAATGACCATTTCATTCTAGAAATTCTCATTTCAATTTTGGAAATGTATTTTAGATAAAATTGAGGAAAGAACACAATAGTGCAGCTTAAAATGGTTAATATTGCATAAAAATATATATTTAATAAAATTAGTGCTATTTTCTTTTCCCATCTACGAATGTTTCACTCCTCAATCTTCCAAATAAATCTTGAAGTATCCGCTAAATTAAATCAGGAAATTTTCGTGCATTACATAAATTTTGAGTTCTAAAATGGGCCTCCTAAGGAATATTATAAAATAATAGTGGAAATAATAAAATAAGATTAGATTACGTCATCAAGTTTTGGATGAAAAAAAGAAAAAATGATTTTTTCAGCTTATCTCCCTATGATTTTACTCAAATTTCCAGTGGTAGCACTCATTGGATGCAGAATTTCATTTTGCACTCTAGGAGTACCCATGTTGCATACTTTTGATGGACCTTAGTACATGAAAAATGTGAAATACATGGAAAAATGTGGTTTCAATCATGTTTTTTCGTGCAATATGGTTCATCGAAAGTATGCAACATGTGTACTCCTTAGATGAAAAAATAAACTCTGCATCCAACGAGTGCTCGCACTCGAAATTTGAGTAAATTCATAGGGACATAAGTTGAAAAAATAGTTTTTTTATTTTCTTATCTTTAGACCTTTTTACTCCAAAAATGGTGAATCATCCCCCATGGTTGGCATCATGATATTGAATCCTATTGGTTTTTAAAAAGTTAGTTTTTGTTGTACATTTTTGTTTTGAGTCCCATTTTACACCTCAAAATTTCTCAAATGGGAAGAAGGGAAAGTAGAAACAAAGAACATGTCAAGAAGTTGAATTGTCAATAATAAGGGATCTGAAAGAAAAATGAGGTGTATGTATCAATGATCCAAATATCATGAATTTAGTGGTGAGGCCTAAAATTTTGTGTATTGATTAGAAGCCCTCTCACATGGTGGAAAAAATTAGTTTTCAAAAAACATTTTAAAGGAACAAGGAAGATATGTTTGGATAGCCTTTTTCCCGAAAATTTGGAAACTTTTAATAGAAACAATATTTTTCATCCAATATAAGTTTGCATCAGTCCATGTTAATTGTCAAATCATAAAATTTTGAGAGAATATTATTTAAGGGAAACCACCTTTAGAGATATATGAATAAATTCTCCACATCAAAGAATGGTTATGCCACTCAGAATCTCTTAAAATTGTTGATGTATTTTATTGAACAATAGAAGGATTATTCAAATGGTGGATACAATTTCACTTCCTAGAGGGTGTAAATGAGTAAAAAAAATCTTTTACATACATCTAATAGGATTCATTTTTCCAAATCAAGACATTCCAAATCAATATAGATGGCGTAGACAAGGATATTCTATTAAAGAGGGATACCAAGTTTTTTTATTAAACTCATTAATTCCCCTTGAAAATTTTACCATAATATATGGGAGGATTTCCCAAATTCAATGTTTTTTTTTGGTGATGACCCATGTTAAATTGCTAACTAGTGCCAATTTTTAAAAGAGAAAGGTCCTACAAGATGTCCTTTATGTAATGATTGAAATGAAAAAATCCATCATTTTTCGTTAGATTTCATTTATATTAATCAAGTCTGAGATATTAATCTAAGAAACAAATCTCCTTGAACTTACTTTCCACAATCATGGAATGAACATTTATAAACTGGCATAAAATATAGTCTTGGGTCATTTAGGGAAAATCGCTACTCCTATGGGATTTGAAAGCTATCCCAAAATTTATGTATTGGTAGACCTTGCTAGCTAATATCAAATCTATTTTTTATAAGAAAATAATTTCACCTACAACTCTGGAATAAAACCTAGTAACATATATCTAGGGAAAATTTTAGAGGCTAATATTCACAAGTGGTTTGATTTCCATGTTTTTTTTCAAAAACAAAAAATTTCTAAATTCCATTTTTTCTAAAAAAGATTCGTGAAAATTTTATAGTGTAGAATAATTTTACCATAAATTTGTCAAAATTTTATATAAATTATATAAAATCATTGGAAATTTGAATATTTTTACAAAAATATCACTAAACATTTTATTTTTTTCATATTAGGGACTAGTAAGATCCACAAAGATTTTTAAACTTTAAGATATATTTCCATCCTTGAAACTTCCACTTGAGAAATTCTTCAAATTTAACGTTTTCATAAAAACAATTATCTTAACCTGAACATAGAGGTGTGTGATTGGATTTAAAATATTTTATGTAAAAAGAAGGTCGTTATTTTCAATTACTTCCATGCCTCACAAAAGTAATATGGGAAGCTGAGACTTCGTAATGAGGAAATCGAAAAGTGGAAATGAAGATGGGAAATGCACACTCTCTCCTTTAATAATGCTTTTAGAGGAAACCAAATGGAGGAAAGAGTGGGTGGGGCTTTGTTGAATAGAAATGGAACAATGTTCGATTAGGATTTCCAAACAATAATTAAGTGGAAATCCTTGTTTTGTTTCAAAATCTTATTTGGAAAATTAAGAAGCAGAACATAGTTGGTGGTTTTTGGCGACTTAGAAATGATAATATAGGCCATGCAAGACTACAAAACCAATTTTGACCTACAAAATGGCCACAAGCTATGTCATAACCCAACAAAAACAAGTGAAATTTGATAAATTTCTCCTTCTCCACACAATAAGGAAGCACAATTATTTTCCCTACACCTTGGAAAAATAAGTAACAAACTTTCATTGGCCACAAGTTATACCATAACTCAACAAAAAAAGGAGAAATTTTATGTAGCTCTTTTATCCACATTAAGAAAACACAATAATTATCCCTACACCTTGGTAAAATAAGCACCAAACTTTCTTCAAGAAAATACATCGACTTCATATAGATTCCATGAATTCTAAATTCTTCAAACTCTATATATATATCTTCCTCTAGTTTTTATGAATATTTAGATATTATCATCATCATATAGGCCTTTTTTATTTCAATTCATGATCCATCTCTATATAGATGTGTATCGAATCATTTTGGGCCTCCAATTGGTGTCCAATTTGTCATGATTTTGCTAATCAAACCATCCCTTTTTGCATCATTCCACTCACCCATTGTCATCAGTATTTACTATATTTCCTCATAAATGAACCAAATTTTCACATACATGTTTACATGGTTTATTATTATTATTTCCATTATTTTTAATGAATTAAGAATATTTTTACATGGTTTTACTAATGACAGTTTGATAAGTTCTATATTTTTCATCTCAGTCAAGATTCCGTAGCCATATCCATGGTTAAGGTAGTAGCACCACTCTAAACTAAAATATGACACTTGGACATGGTTTATAGAAGCTCTAATATTGATCTGAAAATGGATTTTACTTGAAAAGGGTGCAAGGTATCCATTTTCATTTATGTAAATGAGTGCAAATACTCCAAATTTTAAATCTGAAAATGTGAGAACTTATTATTTCTAATACAGAGATAGACTGTAGGGGCATTTACTGGATATGTCACCTTTCAAAGAAAGGATGAATCCAAAAGCTACCTGGCCCTCTTACAGACTCTTCCTAAATAAATAATAGAAGTAAACACTCAGACTTAATTAAAATGACCTTACTCAAACTTGACATTATGAAGAATTTTTTCTTGGAAGAGGTGTATGTCTTTTCTTCTGTTTATGTGTTTTAAGTTTTTTTTTTTTTGCTGAAACTTAACATGTATATCAGCAACATAATTCAGCCATAGAATAACAAAACACAACAGCAATATAATATAGGAGTTCACCCCAACTCTTGGGCTACATCTCCTTTGAGCTTCGTCAACATGACTAGACTCTTTGGGATTAAGGTACTTAAATTATTTTACAAGCTCCACACTTAACCAAAATGAATACGAAAATGATTCAAAGGGCTGAGAATACCATTTTAAATCCCTTTAATGGCTGTCCAATTCCTACAAACAGCTTTAGGCTTCCATGGACACACATCCTTCTGTCGGTGCACTAAGCTTCTATGAGCTTCTAAATGTCACAAACTCCCTCAAATTTCTGTTTCTGCTCCTGAAACAACTAATTTTTCATCCAATAGTGATCATACATCAAATATCAACTGATAATTTTCTTACATTAAGCACAACATCCCCAAAAATGGCTCTCCTCCACGGTTTGCCCAAGGCTGCCCATAACTTCATATCAACTTCTCGAGCTGTAGAAGTACTCAAAATGATCTGCAACCACATCTATTGGTTCCATAATGACTGAAATAGTCAAGATAGAGTTTTGTTTCATCAAAAACGGCCTCCGGCTGCTCCGGTTTCGCCTACACACTCTGTTTGGAAAATGGCCTCTAGAACTTAAATGAAGCTTTTCGAATTTCTAAATTTCTTAACAGACTCTGCAAACCATATAAACATATTCAAAAGGAATTAATTAGATAATAATTCCCATTCATTTACCTTAAACAGAGAAATACAGTCCAAAACACAACCTTCTCCTTCCAGGCCCTGATGGCTCCTTCATCTTCTTCGATGCTTAAACCTCTGAAGATAACCTCTGTTAGATTTCAGACCTACTCCATTGAGTCCAGAATGTCGAACTCAAAAGGCCTATCCTAGCCAAATTTATGGCACATTTACTCAAACTTCTAGTTTGGCCTAAACAAGCCCCACTAAATGTGGAGACACTACCAATTAACTTCACTAAACTGGCACATCCGCCTAATTTGGTGGAACCGGTGCTAAATTGGTGGTAGCATTAAATGTTGCAGTTAACAATCTCTGTTTTCACATGCACAATTTTAGCTAACATTTAACCGTTTGAACTGTTATCACTCAGCTTTTCCTTGAAGTTGTGGAAAAGGAAAGTAAATCTGAGGTAACCACAAACCAACCTTCAGATACAGAATCTAGCCAATCTGTATCCAGAGAGGGCTCTCTCTTTAAATTTTAGCTTTTTTCTTAGAAAATATTAGGCTAGTTATAAGTCCAAGAGTTTTGTTTGAATTTAAATGGTGGAATCTGCCAACTAAGGGCACGATTGAGTATTTCAGGCCATTGGGCTATGGAGTCAAAAAGATGGCTTTACTGGATTAAGTTTTTACACCAAAGATGGCTTTGCAGGGCAAGATAGCCAAACAGAGAACAATTTTAGATATTAAAGTGAATGGAATGGATTTTGAAGGGATGAAAGGCAATTAAGAATCTTTCAACATGTTCAAAGAAAGAAAGTGAATGATTACAAATAAAGAACTGTTAAGAATTCTTTACTATAGTAATCAAAATGTTTAAACCAGCGAAACAAGAGCAATTAAGAATTCATTGTTTATAACCAGTTTAGAAGAAAACATTTAGAATAATCACAATTGAAATCAGAGTACACTTAAGAAATTTCTGATTTATTCTTTTTTTTCAATTATTCAGAAATGGAACGTAATGATATTATAAACAGATATAAAACTTTTAAAACATGAGATAGAGAAGACTTATTGATCTATAGTTAGACACATGAATCCTGCAAAAAGTCTTGAGCTTCAATTCATCATCCAGCAAGCCATAAAGAAATTTCTCCAAAGAAATTTATTCCAAAAAATCAATGTTACAGCAAAGTAGAAGAATCCCCCCAAAATACTTCCAAGAGTGAAGTATTTATACAAATTCTAAACTAAAATATCTTGAAAAAATATCAAGATTAGTTCACAAATCTCTCCAACTATTTTACATAAATAGAACTTAAGTAAAGGACACTCAAACTAATGCATCTATTTGGAACTATTTTTTATGGAAAGGTGATGAAAAAGAGGAGAATTCAAATTTGATACAACTCTTAGTTGATGATGATGCATCCAAGTCACTAACTGCTTCCTTTCTTTGTGCATTCTGCTCCAACAATTCTGCAAACTTGGGGTCCAATGATACCTTTTTATTTTTCAATCCGTAATAGATATGTAAAAAGTGAAAGAGTTTATTGTAGCTAAACATGTTGGTGAGATAAACCACTTTCACATTCCTAAAAGTCCTCTCCAGCTGTGCACAATAGGCTCTACAAAAAGATGTGTAAAACAAAGTTTTACAGAGTCTGAAAAATAGCCTGTAAAGATGTGAATGTATCTCTCAGTCTGAAATCACTGTGAAAAAACTGAGATAATCTTTGTAGATTGGTCTCTTAGGAAAAAAAACCTCCTTCATTTTTGTAAGATGTATTTCTGATTGGCCACAATCTTCTCTGCAAAATGATGATTTAACAAGAATTTTCTGCAAAAAGTGCTTTCCAACATTGTTTAATATTTCCAAAACCATAATATCTGTTAGAAAAGTGAGAGAGGTTTTTGTACATGGTCCTCTTAAGAACATAAACCTCCTTTATTTTTGCAAAAATAATCTTGGATTGATCACAATAGTTTCTGCAAAACAATGACTAAAACATGCAATTTCTGCAAAAATATTCCTTCTTGTTGTGTTTTTCATCTTTTCACTTTTTTGTTCTTTTGACTGTTTTACTTTCACTTTAGACAAAATTCAATGTTGGTGAAAGTATTTTCATCTCTTTTTACTATTTTAATACCTCTGTAATTATTTTTACTGTTTACCTTTGACTGCTCTGTAACTTCATTTTAACTTTCACTCTGACTTTTACCTTATACACTTTAACCACGGATACTCTTTAACTGTTATGCTCTCTAACCGTTCTTTACTGTGTCCTTTTACCTTCAATGTGTAGTTTAGGTTTTTACTTTCTATTTCAACAGTAAATCGTTTAATATCCTGTTTCCTTTGCTTGTGTTTCAACTGTATGTTTTATCTTCCATCTCTGTTTGAATAGATTTGATAACACTCTTGGAGTAAACAAGTCTTATGACTAGTATTAAGATTGTTTATCCAAGGATGTGGTCTTCTGATCACCTGTAAAACAAAACAAATTGTTAAGAAAGCATTGGTTTGCAGGGGAGGTCGAAAAGGTTTCATTTGATTTTGAGAGGTCTGTGGAGTGAATCTATAATGATTTTTGGGAGGTAAACCATGCTCGAATTTGGTTAACAGAGGCTTCAGGTGGCGAAGCTGGGTTACAAAGGGTTTTACTGCACAATCAGGTGAAAATGAACAACACTAGGGTGTTTGTGTTTAAACAGGTAAACAGTTGATATTGGCGGGTAAGCTTTGAATGAACAGTGATTTGAATAGGTACTGGTTACGGCGGAAGAACCTTGGAATACTCGACCGCAATTCTCTTCAGCAAGATAAGGTTGGCGGACTTCAAAATTTGAAATTCGAAATTTCTGCATGGAGGGTGTATTTCGTTTTCTGCGTACGAAATGAGGAAAGAAGACGCGAATTTTTGTTTTATTGGCAAAGTGAAATGGGGGCAAATTTTTTATTAATTCAATAAATGACGTCATCCTGTACGAAGGATGAGTCACGGGGGAGTGGAGGTGGTAAGTGGTTTATTCTGCACCACTTTTGAGGGACGGCTGTTTCGGGCGGATGGGCAGCGAAGCGATACATCGTTTGACACGTAGTAATGGCACTATTCAAAAACCACTTTTATTTCGCGCATTATCTTTCGGATGAGGGATGGCCAGTGGAATCGATGTGAGCCATTGATCTTGGGCGGATCGATCCAACGGTTGACGAGATATGGAGTTGACGGATATTTAATGGGCGGGACTGACATGATTTAATAAGAATTAATCATTTCGGAAGGCGTTTGATTGGAGGATTCGGTTATTAATTAATCTTAAGGATTAATTAATCCCGTATGGAAAAATGGTCGGGAAATGGTAAATGCGTAGGGATGATATTTCAAAGTTTAGTTTTAATTAAACTTTTGGGTTTATTTTCTGTTTTAAAAATATATACATATGTTTAAACCTTTATCGTATATTTTTAATATATGGTGATTAAATCAATGTGATTTATTACCATAGGGGGCGGGAATAGATTTAATGTTATATTTTAGCCAAAAGGGAACATATTGTGGGTTTTTTATTTGAATAAGTTGGAATAAAATACTTTTGGCTAAAATAGCTATAATACATGGGTTTTGGGAATATTATTACAAAAGGATTTATATATAATAGGAAAAGGTGATTTTCATAGGGAGTTAATATATAAATTAGAGTTAGTATGACAAAGGGACAATGTAAACTCAAAATACTTAAATATAACCAAGAAAGTGAAGATTCAAAAGTAAATGGCATTATTATACTTTCATCACTTAGACTTAGAATAAAAAGTGATTTTGAGGGCTTTTCATGAAATATTGAAGGATTTTCCTAAGTAAAATGGGATTTTACTTAGGAAAAAATGAATGAATGTGATAATGGATGTTTTCAAGTACTTAGGTCTTTTCAATTATTGGGCTGAGGGTCCGGTCCCTCCAAAATTCAAGGAAATGCCTTGAGCCCCTTTAATTTTAAAATACCTTAGCACTTAGGGGAAATTAGTGAAATCTTTAGGGAAAATGAGAGGGGAAATTAATAATTTTGACTTTGCTCTGCTGTGAACTTTTTCCAATGTAGTATCTGCCTTTGCACTTGTGATGAAAGTAAAATTGAACACATTTAGAACCATCATTCATCACTTGTAATTCTGCAACAACATCTACCTACCCTACTTACTTACTCTACCATTTTCTCTTCTTTATTAGGGTGCACTTAGACTGGCAAACCCTTATCAATCTTATTTTCTTTTACATGGCAAACCTATCTATTTCTACACTTATTACATCCAAGGGCTCAGATTAAACTGTTGAGCACCTTTTTATTAACTCTACCTATCTACTTATCTGCCAAGAAAACTGTTTGGTCAGATATTTATTCTCTATTCTACAACATGAAATTTAAAAATGAATGAGTCAAGTTTAAACAGTTTGACTCTTCATAAATTGTGGCAAAAGTTTGACAAGCTGCACACAATTTTGTTTATTACAAAAAATGAAATAGTAGTGGCATTTGGACTTGCACACTTTCCTGGTCTATTTTTGTTTGGGGTTCATTTCTTTCAATTTTTTGACCA
Source organism: Pinus albicaulis (assembly GCA_034641835.2). NCBI lineage: Eukaryota > Viridiplantae > Streptophyta > Pinopsida > Pinales > Pinaceae > Pinus > Pinus albicaulis. The sequence goes on from CM076584.1 coordinate 96,907,582, forward strand.
TTTTATTCTTTTCACCCTTTGATTTTTCTTTTAGGGTATACCCTCTTTACATTTTTTAAATTTTTTGATTTTTTGATTTTTTAAGAATATGGAACACCTTTGCACAAGAAAAAGGTTTGAACATATTGCATAGTTCAATAAGTCAATCATGAAAAATGACACCTATTGGTATAGGAGTCTAACACTGGCTCCACTTGGGGATGGCTTTTCCTGGTGAAAAGTCAAGAACAACAGGTCAGATGCCTTAAAATGCCTTTAACTGAATCATGAAATCTTCTTTTTCTGGTGGCTTTATTGTATATATGATAGTGAAACTTCTAAAGCTTAGGGCCTTCACTTCGAGCTTCAACTCCAACAAGTCACCATCCAATCAAAACTGATGCATTAGAAACGATATAATATGTACATGTTAGAAAAAATCAGAAGATCCTAGTAAATGGGATCAAAATAGTGCTTTAGCATTCGACCATTGACTGGTCCTTCCTCAGTTTCTGAACCATCCAAGTTCTTCAAAAAAAATGTGTTATTTCCCTATAAAGCATGAATGATGTAAGGTCCTTTCCATAAGAAATCAAATTTCCCGTGTTTTCCTTTATCTTCCCTTCTGAAATCCCATCTTAAAACTTTATCTCCTATTTTAAAATCTTCTGCTTTAGTCCTTTTGTCAAACATTTTCTTTAACTTTTCCTGCAAGACTTGGGATTGTTGATACACTTCTTCTCTGGTCTGCTGCAAGTGAATTGTTTGGTTTATTCTTCTCTGAATATCATTTGGCTCTACTTGAGCCTCTTGAAGTAATTTCATAACATGAATTCCTAAGGATGATGGAAATCTAGCCTCAATACCATAAACTAATTCATATGGACTGGTCCCAATTGATTTCTTAGTTTGTAAGTCTGTCTGCCCACAATGCATTGGTAAGTTTCTTATGCCAATTCTTTTTATTCTCTTCCAATATTTTTTTAATGATATTAATAAGGCTTTTATTGGAAGATTCAGCCAGTCCATTACCCTGAGGATAATAGGCTATTGAATGGCCTAAAGTGATGTGATATTTATTGCAGAAACTAATCAGTTTATTAGACTTAAAAGCAGCAGCATTATCGATTATAATTTTCTCTGGACAGCCAAATCTTGAAAGTATATTGGTTTCTAAGAACCCTATAATTACAGAATCATTGGCTTGTCTGCATGGGATAGATTCAATCCATTTAGTAAAGTAATCTGTGGCAGTGAGGATCCATCTGTGTTGCCCAGAAGAAGGGGGATGGATTTCTCCAATAAAATCCAAGCCCCATTGCTGAAAGGGTCTCTCGATGGAAATTGGTTTTAATGGTAAAGGTAACAATTTTCTCTTGCCCTCGAAGATCTGACACTTATGACAAGAAGTTAAAAATTTCTTAACATCTGAAAACAAGGTTGGCCAATAAAATCCAGCCCTTAAGATCTTATCTGCAGTTTACTTCCAGTAGAGGTGTCCACCACAATCTCTTGCATGAAATTCATTAAGAACCTTGTCAGTTTCATATTTCAATAAACAATTTAATAGAATTCCATCATGATTCTTCCAAAAAAGAGCACTATCTAAAATACAATACTTTAAAGATGTCATTTTTAAGAACCTTTGTTTCATTTTGGATAACCCTGGAGGAGCTTGCCGGTTTAACAAAACATAAATGATATTAGTGTACCAGGGTGAGTCTAAAAAGGCCTGACTGATCTGTGGAGTCGCCATCTCCTGTTTGTCATCCAGTTCATTAATATCCAGGGCTTGGCAATTTGTTTCAGTCATGAGTTGAGCCAATCCTTGACCTTTTATGAGTTTTGTTGGTTTTATTTCAATATCATATTCTAATATGGTAGCTATCCACTTACCTCTTTTGCCTTCAATACCATCTTGAGTTAGGATGTCTTTAACGACAACATTAGGTACATAAGCTATCACATGAGAATAAAATATATAAACTCTGAAATCTTTAATTTCTTTCACAAGTGCAAAAGCTTGTTTCTCCATGATATTATATTTCAATGATGCATCTCTAAGTGCTTTACTAAAAAAGGCTATTGGTTTTTCACATCCTTGATCATCTTTTTGTAGTAAAACAGTTGCAATTGTGTGTTCAGAAGCAAATGAAAAAATTATGAAATCTCTATCAAATTTTGGACTGGTAAGAACTGGTGTTCTGGTTAACGCCATTTTGATTTCTTCAAATGATTGCTTGGCTTCTACGGTCCAGTCAATACTTGAATCCTTTCTTAACATGTTAGTAAGCAATATAAGTAATTCAGCTAAACTAGAAATGAATCTTCTCAAAAAATTGATCTTTCCTATGAAAGCTTGAAGTTATTTAATATTCCTAGGATGAGGTATCTGCAATATGGCTTGTATTCTTTCAGGATCAATTATAATGCCATCTTTAGAAATAATGTGACCTAGGAGTTTCCCTTCTTCAATACCAAACAATGATTTTTTCGGATTTCAAGAAATACCATACTTTCTGCATTTTATAAATATTTGTCTTAGATGATCTAAATGTTGTTGATCTGTTTTGGAAAAAATAGTCAAATCATCCAGATATATGACCAGAAAATCATGAATTTCTTTGGCAAAGGAAATTTCTATTGCTCTTTGGAAGGTTGCTTCGGCGTTTTTGAGACCAAAAGGCATCTTAACATATTTAAATGTACCCCATGGTGTTGTAAATGTTGTTTTGTCTTGATCATCAGGATGAACCAAAATCTGGTTATACCCTGAAAATCCATCCAGAAGAGAAATCCTTGAAGATCCTACTACCCTTTGTAAGATATGGTCCATTTTAGGCAAAGGATAGTTATCTTTTAAAGAAACTTTGTTTAAATTTCTCAAATCGACACATAGTCTAATCTCTCCAGTCTTTTTCCTTGTTGGTACTAAATTAGAAACCCATTCAGAGAACCTAATAGGAGCTATAATTCCTACTTCATACATTCTTTTAATTTCTTTCTCAATTGAAGGTAGTAAAACAGGGTTGATCCTTCTAAGTTTCTGTTTGAATGGTTTCTGATCTGGTTTCAAAGGTATTGTATGTTGAATGATTGATGTATCGTATGACTTCAAATCTTCATAACTCCAGGCAAAAACATCCTGGAATTCTTTTAAAAGTTCAACACATTTAACCTTTTGATCCTTTGACAGAGATTTAGATAGTTTAACCATCTTGGGATTTCCTTCAGTTCCCAAATTGACTTCTTCAATATCAGCTTTTAAAGGTTCCATTTTGGGTTTTAGTGGAATGTCATTTGAGTCAAAAATATCTTCCAAAGGAGTTAATCCTTTGGGTAAATGATTATCTTTTAGATTAATAATTTCAGATTCATCTTCTATAATCTCATCGAATTCCATTTGTTTCAAATCCTGCATATCTTTTTTAGTGAATTTGGTTGGGTGAAGCATGTGAATTGCAGTCTCTTCTAAAATATCTGTTTCTTGTTCATCTGGTTGATCAGATTCATTGATTTTTGTGTCTTCATCTATACTACTATTAGAGAACTCATTTTCTAAGGTCAAAAAATTATTGATCTGATTATTATTTACAAACACTTGACAATTCATGAGATTGTCCGGTATAGCAGGTCTATGTCTAATCTCAGCTGTGAACTGATGATTAGGTCCAAAAGGTAATTTACAGGTGCTAGCGAACATTGCAAGACTGTGAGCATGCAAATTTTGTTTTCTATGAATTTTGGCAAGTTGAGCTTGTAGGAAAGTGTTGAGAATTTCCACAACTATTCCTCTGTATTCTCTTAATCTGGGGTCTTTCGTTGAACATTCACCATTGATTTTTTGGATAATTAACTCAGAGTCTCCTATGATTGATACTCTAATTGCTCCTAACTTTTTGACATGTTTAAGCCCTAGAAAAAGAGCTTCATACTCTACCATATTATTAGTGCATCTAAAGTTCAATCTATAAGCATGGCCTTCGGCGTGATCATTTTCAACATTATGTATCCAAATTCCAGCTCCGGCTCCTAACTTATTTACTGAACCATAAAATTCTAAATGCCACAGAATTTCATGTTCATAATATTCATCAACTATTTTAACATGTTTCTTAACAAGAAGAGCTGATTTTTCAGTTTTTTCTAGTGTCTCTTGAATGTCTGATGGTTCTTTTTTTTCAGAAATTTCTTCGATTTGAACGGTAGATTTATTTTCAGTTTCTGTTTCTGGTGCTTCTAGTTCAGTAGGAAGGTCAAATTCAACATTATAAAGGATGAATGAGTCCATATCAGAATGTACTGAATATACAGGAAAGTTTTCAAGCTTCTCATGGCTACTGACTAAATATTTCATCAAGGTCTCTCTGTATAGTCTTTTAGGTTGACCAAATACTGAAATAGTATCATATGACATATCTAATTAAATAGATCCTTTGAGTTTGGCACCCCAGGATCTGGACAACAACATACCATATTTAGGAGGAATATTGGCTACTACTATATCCATCAGAACAGATTTCGCAGGGTATTGCACCAAAGTAACACAAAGATCTTTAATCAAACCCAAACATCTTACCTGACTTGAATCAAAAGAAAAAATATCGTTATATGGTTTGGTAATGTCAAGCTTTAGTCTTTCCATCACAGCTTTGGGCATTAAATTATGGGACGCTCCAGAATCAAGAATGGTGTTATGAAGTATTTTGTCATGAACATTCAGACTCACATAAAATGGAGGAGTTCCTCCACTTTCTGGTTTGCCATTTACCTCAGGGCCAAAAAGGAGTTTGGGTTGATCATCAAAAACATTTACTGAATCATCCATTCCAGTAATGTTAAGGGATCTGCTAATTTGGCTTCTATAGACATCATGTTTAGCCAATTCTTCTAATGGAACAACTATCTTTATTTTTCCTATTTCAGCCTCTAGATTGAAAGGTTTTTCTATTTGAGCTCTAATGTTTTGGACATTTTGGTTTTCTCTGTTTTTTGAGTCTTCGGTGTTTTTCTATTTTTCATGGGTGGGATTATGAGTTGAAGGTGTTTCTGAATTAACTTCTACTGGGTCTTCTACATTTCCTGCAAGAGGAGAAGTATTAGAAAGTTGTTCATTATTTGGTTGGTTATCAGACATATCTTCAATTATTAGATTTGCGGGGTTAGGATTTGTTCTAGACAGAATTTGTACAGGAGGAGTGTTAGTTTTACCTTTGATGTTTTGTTTTGCAGGTTTCTATTTGCTATTCTCTAGCACATCAATCCGTCTGCTTCTCAAGTTGTATTGTTTATAAACCTCATAAATTGTTGTTTCATATCCTTCTTTGAAATCAAAAGTTTCTCCTGAATGAGTTTGAAATGTTTCAAGAATATGATTTTCTTGATCTTCTTGAGATAGGAAAACTTCTGGTTCATTTTTGTTCTCAGTCACATTATTTATTTCAACATCCTCAGTAGGTTCCTCAGAAGATGAACCTTCAAAAAAAAATTCTTGGAATGGTGGCCTGATGTTTTGGTCAAGAACATTTTTCCCAGTATTTTGGTTATGATTTCTTCTGAAGTTTGGGTTCCTAACAACATTTTTATTAACACCAGAAGACTTTCTTTCAATTGTCTCTACTCTATCTCCCAGTATTTCCATACCTTTAATAATTGCATCCATCTTTCTTTCAAAAGCTGAAGGCTCTTCGTTTATAGGCATCCTTCTTTCGGCTCTAGCTCTGGCTCGTTTTTCTATGAGGTTAGCTTCAACACTAACCACTATGCTCTGCATCTCTTCTATGGTTTGGGGAGCTCTTTCCCTAAGTGAATATGATATGTCAGAGTCAAAACCATCATGGAATTTAACCAGTACTGAATCCGGAGGGGGTCTAAGGTTTTGAGGGACAGCGTTATAGGCTTCGTTAAATCTGATGATATAATATTGCACTACTTCATTAGGTCCTCTTTTTAATTTTCCAAAGTCAGATAGGATCTGAAGAGGGTCTTTCTTCTTCTCCCATCTATTTAAAAATGACCTATATAGGGCTGGTAAGTCAGCAATATTGTTCGGAGCAAGAGCCCTAAACCAGGTCCTGACTTCCCCAGTACGACTCTAAACAAAAATTCTCATTCGAACATCATCAGCATCAATTTCATAAAATTCAAAGTAATCGGTCATCCTTTTGGTATGTTGTTGAGCAGTATAAGTACCGGAACCATCAAAAGGGGTTATCTTACTCTGATAGTCTGGAGGCAAAGCAGCTGGGTTGCCTAGAAACCTTAATGGAGCATATCTATTGGCCATTGGAAGGTGTAATGGAATAACAGGTGATGATGTTCTGGAAGGAGTGGGTGGAGGAGTAGAAGGAGTGACTTGTGTTTGAGAAGTTTGGGGAAAAGCAGCTGAACTTGGGGAAACTGTAGTAATTACAGAAGTGTTTGAAGTTTCTTCAAAGGTCTGTTCAGATTGAATGGAATTTTGTAAATGTCTGTCAAGATGTAATGAAACAAATCTCAATTGTAAATCTTCAAAAAACAATGGGTCCGGAACTATTCTGGATAATTTAGTTTCAGAAAAATTCACAAATAAAGATGTTTCAAATCGCTCATCAAAAGGTATTTCGTCAAAATATATAATCTTCAGAGGACAGGATGATGATCTAGAAATAGGTCGAGAACTTCCAAAACTTTCTTGACTTCCTCTTTAAGAGCTTTCTTGACTTTCTTGTCTTCTAAGAATCCTAGGAATCAGATTTGGATTATCGAATACGGGAGGTGGGTTTGGATCAGGATTTGACCTGGTATAATGAGTTCTTTCTGAAGCCAGTTTTCCTAGTAATGTTTCTTTTTGGTTTTTTGTTTTAAATAAAATGAAAGTACAACTTCGACAAACTCTTTAAGAAATTTAAGATTTTGGATTAAAATTTTCTCAAAGATTTATTGAACTAGAGAGTCTGATTGAATGTTTGGAACTAAAGTTCAGTTATTTAAGCTAAACCAAAGATAGAATGAAGCAACATTTATTTACTATGCAATTGCAGAGAAAAATCATTTCAAAGGCTACCTGGCTGATCTTCAGACTCTGTTTATAGCTTATAAGCAAAAAATATTGACAATAAAGATATTCAAGTCCCCAGTATGGTCGCCACTATGTTATCACTTAGGTTTTCCTTGAAGTTGTGGAAAAGGAAAATAAATCCGAGGTAACCACAAACCAACCTTCAGATACAGAATCTAGCCAATCTGTATCTAGAGAGGGCTCTCTCTTTAAATTTTAGCTTTATTCTTAGAAAATATTAGGCTAGTTATAATTCCAAGAGTTTTGTTTGAATTTAAATGGTGGAATCCGCCAAATAAGGGCACGATTGAGTATTTCAGGTCATTGGGCTATGGAGTCAAAAGGATGGCTTTACTGGATTAATTTTTTACACCAAAGATGGCTTTGTAGGGCAAGATAGCCAAACAGAGAACACTTTTAGATATTAAAGTGAATGGAATGGATTTTGAAGGGATGAAAGGCAATTAAGAATATTTCAACATGTTCAAAGAAAGAAAGTGAATGATTACAAATAAAGAGCAGTTAAGAATTCTTTACTATAGTAATCAAAATCTTTAAACCAGCGAAACAAGAGAAATTAAGAATTCATTGTTTATAACCAGTTTAGAAGAAAACATTTAGAATAATCACTATTGAAATCAGAGTACACTTAAGAAATTTATGATTTATTATTTTTTGTCAATTATTCAAAAATGGAACGTAATGATATTATAAACAAATATAAAACTTTTAAAACATGAGATAGAGAAGACTTATTGATCTGTAGTTAGACACATTAATCCTGCAAAAAGTCTTGAGCTTCAATTCATCATCCAGCAAGCCATAAAGAAATTTATCCAAAGCACTTTATTCCAAAAAATCAATGTTACAGCAAAGTAGAAGAATCCCCCCAAAATACTTCCAAGAGTGAAGTATTTATACAAATTCTAAACTAGAATATCTTGAAAAAATATCAAGATTAGTTCACAAATCTCTCCAACTATTTTACATAAATAGAACTTAAGTAAAGGACACTCAAACTAATGCATATATTTGGCACTATTTTGTATGGATAGGTGATGAAAAAGAGGAGAATTCAAATTTGATCCAACTCTTAGTTGATGATGAGGCATCCAAGTCACTAATTGCTTCCTTTCTTTGTGCATTCTACTCCAACAATTGTGCAAACTTGGGGTCCAATGATAACTTTTTATTTTTCAATCCGTAATAGATATGTAAAAAGTGAAAGAATTTATTGTAGATAAACATGTTTGTGAGATAAACCTCTTTCACTTTCCTAAAATTCCTCTCCAGCGGTGCACAATAGGCTCTGCAAAAAGATGTGTAAAATAGAGTTTTACAGAGTCTGAAAAATATCATGTAAAGATGTGAATGTAGCTCTCATTCTGAAATCACTGTGAAAATCCTGAGATAGGTTTTTGTAGATGGGTCACTTAGGAACAAAAAACTCCTTCAGTTTTGTAAGATGTATTTCTTATTGGCTACAATCTTCTCTGCAAAATGATGATTTAACAGGAATTTTCTGCAAAAAGTTCTTTCCAACATTGTTTAATATTTCCAAAACCATAATAGTTGTTAGAAAAGTGAGAGAGGTTTTTGTAGATGGTCCTCTTAAGAACATAAAACTCCTTTATTTTTTCAAAATTCATCTTGTATTGATCACAATATTTTCTGCAAAACAATGACTAAAACATGCAATTTCTGCAAAAATATTCCTTCTTGTTGTGTTTTTCATCTTTTCACTTTTTTGTTCTTTTGACTGTTTTACTTTCACTTTAGACAAAATTCAATGTTGGTGAAAGTATTTTCATCTCCTTTTACCATTTTACTGCCTCTGTAATTATTTTTACTGTTTACCTTTGACTGCTCTGTAACTTCATTTTAACTTTCACTCTGACTTTTACCTTATACACTTTAACCACGGATACTCTTTAACTGTTATGCTCTCTAACCGTTCTTTACTGTGTCTTTTTACCTTCAATGTGTAGTTTAGGTTTTTACTGTCTGTTTCAACAGTAGATCGTTTAATATCCTGTTTCCTTTTCTTGTCTTTCAACTATATGTTTTATCTTCCATCTCTGTTTGAATAGATTTGATAACACTCTTGGAGTAAACAAGTCTTATGACTAGTATTAAGATTGCTTATCCAAGGATGTGGTCTTCTGATCACCTGTAAAACAAAACAAATTGTTAATAAAGCATTGGTTTTAAGGGGAGGTTGAAAAGGTTTCATTTGATTTTGAGAGGTCTGTGGAGTGAATCTAGAATGATTTTTGGGAGGTAAACCATGCTCTAATTGGTTAACAGAGGCTTCAGGCGGCGTAGTTGGGTTACAAAGGGTTTTACTGCACAATCAGGTGAAAATGAGGAACACTAGGGTGTTTGTCTTTAAACGGGTAAACGGTTGATATTGGCGGGTAAGCTTTGAATGAACAGTGAGTTGAACAGGTACTGGTTATGGCGAATGATTTCTCGAATTCTTGACTGCAGTTTTCTTCAACGAGAAAAGGGTTGGCGGACTTCAGCTATGAGAAATTTGAAATTTGAATTTTCTGCGTGGAGGGTGTATTCGTTCAGTTCATGCAGAATAATGGAAAAGACATGAATTTTTTGTTTTATTTGGAAAAGTCAAACGGGGGGGGGGAATTTTTATTATTTTAATGACTGACGTCATTCTGTACGGGAGGTGAGTCACAGGGGGAAAAATGGTAAGCGGTTTTTTCCGCACCACTTATAAGCGAAGGCAGTTTTGGGCGGATGGGCAGCGAAGCGATACAGCGCTTGACACATAGCAATGGCACTATTCGAAAACCACTTTTATTTCGCACGTTATCTTTTGGATGGGGGATGGCCAGCAGAATCGATGCGAGCCGTTGATCTTGGGCAGATCGATCCAATGGTTCTAGAGATATGGAGTTGACGGATATTTAATGGGCGGGACCGACATGATTTAACATGAATTAATCATTTTAGGAGGCGTTTGATTGGAGGGTTTGGTTATTAATTAATCTTAAGGATTAATTAATCCCATATGGAAAAATGGTCGGGAAATGTTAAATGCACAGGGATGATTTATTTCAAAGTTTGGTTTTATTTAAACTTTGGGTTTTTCTGTTTTAAACATCTATACATATGTTTAAACCTTTTCCGTATATTTTTTAATATATGGTGATTAAATCAATGTGATTTATTACCATAGGGGGCGGGAATAGATTTAATGTTATATTTTAGCCAAAAGGGAACATATTGTGGGTTTTTTATTTGAATAAGTTGGAATAAAATACTTTTGGCTAAAATAGCTATAATACATGGGTTTTGGGAATATTATATGAAAGGAATTATATATAATAGGAAAAGGTGATTTTCATAGGGAGTTACTATATAAATTAGAGTTAGTATGAAAAAGGGACAATTGTAAACTCAAAATACTTAAATATAACCAAGAAAGTGAAGATTCAAAAGTAAATGACATTATTATACTTTCATCACTTAGACTTAGAATAAAAAGTGATTTTGAGGGATTTTCATGAAATATTGAAGGATTTTCCTAAGTAAAATGGAATTTTACTTAGGAAAATATTTTGAGAAGTGAATGAATGTGATAATGGATGATTTCAAGTACTTAGGTTTTTCAATTATTGGGCCGAGGGTCCGGTCCCTCCAAAAGTCAAGGAAATGCCTTGAGCCCCTTTAATCTCCAAATACCTTAGTGCTTAGGGAAATTAGTGAAATGTTTAGGGAAAATGAGAGGGGAAATTAATAATTTGACTTTGCTTTTCTTTGAACTTTTTCCAATGTAGTATTTGCCTTCGCACTTGTGATGAAAGTAAAATTGAACACATTTAGAACCAGCATTCATCACAGGTAATTCTGCAACAACATCTACCTACCCTACCTACTTTACCCTACCATTTTGTCTTCTTTATTAGGGTGCAATTTGACTGACAAACCCTTATCAATCTTGTTTTCTTTTACATGGCAACCTATCTAAGTCTACACCTATTACATCCAAGGGCTCAGATTAAACTGTTGAGCACCTTTTATTAACTCTACCTATCTACTTATCTGCAAAGATTAAACTGTTTGGTCAGATATTTATTCTCTATTCTACAACATGAAATTGAAAAATAAATGAGTCAAGTTTAAACAGTTTGACTCTTCATAAATTGTGGCAAAATTTTGACAAGCTGCACACAATTTTATTTATTACAAAAAACGAAATAGTAGTGGCATTTAGATTTGCACACTTTCCTGGTCTATTTTTGTTTGGGGTTCATTTCTTTCATTTTTTTGACCATTTTATTCTTTTCACCCTTTGATTTTTCTTTTAGGGTATACCCTCTTTACATTTTTTTAATTTTTTTATTTTTAAAAAATATGGAACACCTTTGCACAAGAAAAAGGTTTGAACATATTGCATAGTTCAATAAGTCAATCATGAAAAATGACAACTATTGGTATAGGAGTCTAACATGAACGTTGCCACATTAAAGTCAAATATAATTTTTGTGGTTCATATGTCAACACTAAAGGCGATGGGCCAATGGTAAAATGTTGCACTTGTGAATCATAGGCCGTGGGTTCAAACCACAAATATGCATAAATTTTAATATGCCATTTCACCAACCAGGGTGCCACGTGGCGCTCTCCGGGCCTACCACGTGGCAGCCCGTAATTGGTCAAACTTATGAAAATTCAAACCTGTATCAAATGACAGATTTTCACTTGTCGTAATGCAATTGGTCCATAGGGAATATTCCATGGAATATTCCAAATAATATTCTCAAAATATTCCAAGGAATATTCCTGGAATATTATTTTTTTTAAATTTGCCAATTTCTAAAGTCAAACTGGCCTTTTTTTTTTTACTGAAATTCAAGAAGTTCAAAGTTGAATAACTTCTTCATACAGCGTCAGTTTTCAGTGTCATTCACAGCGTTGGGATCATATCGCCAAGGCCTATCCCGTTGCTCAGGTTCCAAATCAATTTGAGCACTTTCATTTTTGAGCTTTTTCCCAAGCTCAGATTTGAGCTCCTGATCACACCTCCCAAATGAGAGGCTTTTGGTACCCAAAAGCTTACTGAAATGAAGAAATGAACTATTGTATAGCAAATGAGAGAATAAAAATCCTCTTCTCTTCAGCCCTTCAAACACTTTTACCTTACAAAGCAAGTGAATTTGAACCACAAATGAAAAGAAATCGACATTTCCCTTTCTGAATGTGCTTGTCCACAACTTTCCACAACTGACCTTCTTGAACTCACACAAAAATTTCTGGCAAGAAATTTACAGAGTGAAACTATGCAACACAGCCTTGATCAATGATCTAAGGTGGCTCAAAACAAAAAATATATTACAACAAAATACATGCATACATCCGAAATTTGCATATGTACAAAAGGAGTACATCTTACTGTGTCAAGAAGTCCATCCACTTCTCACCAAGCCACTTCCATGGTGACTTCTGCTGTTGCAACGTTTCCTCATGTGAAACTTCCCTTTCCACATCAATAATGGAATATGAGGTTCCACCTACGCCAATATTTTTGTCCTCTTGTCAACATGACTAGACTCTTTGGGACTAAAGTACTTAAATTCTTTTACAAGCTCCACACTTAACCAAAATTAATATGAAAATTATTCAAAGGACTGAGAATACCATTTTAAATCCCTTTAATGGCTGTCCAATTCCTGCAAACAACTTTAGGCTTCCATGGACACACATCCTTCTATCGGTGCACTAAGCTTCTATGAGCTTCTAAATGGCACAAACTCCCTCATATTTCTGGTTCTGCTCCTAAAACCACTACTAATGCATCCAATAATGATCATACATCAAATATCAACTGATAATTTGCTTACATTAAGCACAACATCCCCAAAAATGGCTCTCCTCCACGGTTTTCCCAGGGCTTCCCACGACTTCATATCAACTTCTCGAGTTGTATAAGTACTAAAAATTATTTTAAACCACTTACATTGGTTCCATAATGACTAAAATAGTCAAGATAGAGTTTTTTTTCATCAAAAACGGCCTCTGGCTGCTCCGGTTTCGCCTACACACTCTGTTTGGAAAATGGCCTATAGAACTTAAATGAAGATTTTCGGCTTTCTAAAGTTCTTAATAGGCTCTGAAAACCATATAAATAGATTCAAAAGGCATTAAATAGATAATAATTCCCATTCATTTACCTTAAACAGAGAGATACAGTCCAAAACACAACCTTCTCCTTCCAGACCCTGATGGCTCCTTCATCTTCTTCGATGCTTAAACCTCTGAAGATGACCTCTGTTAGATTTCAGACCTTTTCCATTGAGTCCAGAATGTCGAAGAGACCAAAAATAAATAAATAAATTCACTTCAAAATGCCTTTCCTAGCCAAAGTTATGGCACATTTACTCAGACTGCCAGTTTGGCCTAAACAAGCTCCACTAAATGTGGAGACACTGCTAGTTAACTTAACTAAATTGGAAAATCTACCTAATCTGGTGGAACCGGTGCTAAATTTATGGCAGCATTAAATGTTTCAGTTAACAATCTCTGCGTTCACATGCGCAATTTTAGCTAACCTTTAACCGTTTGAACGTTGCCACATTAAAGTCAAATATAATTTTTGTGGTTCATATGTCAACACCAAAGGCGGTGGGCCAATGGTAAAATGTTGCATTTGTGAATCATAGGTCGTGGGTTCAAACCACAAATATGCATAACTTTTAATACGCCATTTCACCAACCAGGGTGCCACGTGGCGCTCTCTGGGCTTGCCACGTGGTAGCCCGTAATTGGTCAAACTTATGAAAAGTCAAACCTGTATCAAATGACAGATTGCCACTTGTTGCAATGCAATTGGTCCATAGGGAATATTCTATGGAATATTCCAAATAATATTCTCAAAATATTCTGAGGAATATTCTTGGAATATTCTTTTTTTAATATTTTCCAATTTCTAAAGTCAAACTGGCCTTTTTTTTTTTACTGAAATTGAAGAACTTCAAAGTTGAATAACTTCTTCATACAACGTCAGTTTTCAATGTCGTTCACGGCGTTGGGATCATATCGCCGAGGCCTATCCCGTCGCTTAGGTTCCAAATCAATTTGAGCACTTTCATTTTTGAGCTTTTTCCCAAGATGAGATTTGAGCTCCTGATCAAATATGTATTGTGAATGATCAAATTCCACCCAACTCCCATATCTAGACCTCTAGGCAAAGATCAAGGGAAAATCATATCAGTTTTGACCAATCAACTTCAAATGCATTTTCTGAAAAAAAAAAGAAAAGAAAATTTGGTAAAAAACAAACATGGGTTTTGTTCAGCACAGGCCCAATTAAGTTTAGTGAGAGAAATTTTTCTAAATTCATCTCCATTTGGGAGATATTTCAGGTTCTTTGAACCCCTATTTTTCAAAACGCATGAGAAAACAACCTAGATCATCACAAGAAGGTTGGACAGGTCAGCGAATGCCAACTTAGGAAAGAGAGATATGGGCAATTGGAAAATGATCCTCTTAATGATTTAATTCCATGTGATCAACTCAAATCATCAATTGAAGGTTCGAATGAGCGCTCCAAGGGATTCAATTCTACATATTGGAGATGATAGAGCTAGATCTAAAATTCATGGCGACGACCTTATGAGGGAAATTATGATCAAGGATTTGTTAAGCTTGAATTAGATTTTAGTTACACACCTTTAGTTTGAAACATTGCACTCAAAACTTATTATAAATCCATCTTTGACGAGGATATGGATATCTCTGTTTCTCCTCACAACTACTGTTATGATTGTTAAAAAAACTATGTTTCATGAATAAAGCCTGAAGATGATCTCAATGTATAGTTTATTTTGTAATTGAATTGTGTGCGTCGTGTTGTGAAAATAGCTCCAAAAAGAGAAGAAGAGAGATATCAACGCCTTAGAAATAAGCCACTTCGAGAGGGAAACCTCCAATACATTACATGAATGAAAAATTCTTGGATGATACAAATGACAAAACCTCATTTCTATATATAGGAGTCTGCGGGGCCACAATATAATCCTAGCTGACCTAATAATAATGTAAGGACACAATAATAACAAGACGGGGGTTACAAGGGTACAAAAATAATAATAAGGGGGGCTACACTAACATAATAAGGGACTACACTATTAATATAGGGACTTAACATGCCCCTCTCCTTCAAACAAGTGTTGTCCTTAACGCTTGATTATTTCTTGATGCTTCTGTATAAAATTCTCATCCTCCCATGTGGAATTTTCTACAAGAAGGTTGTTCCAGTTGCTGAGAGACTCTGAAATTGATCATACTTGTCGATTTCTTGTTTTTGTGACTGCTTTAGAACTTCTTTTGATGTGATGTTGATCTTCTTGTTGTGTCATTAGATTCTGCACCAAAGTTAGGTTATCCTTTGAGAGTTGGAGAACTTGTTGTTGATGCTCGATGTGATATTCCACTAATTTATCATCCATATTAGCTATTATTTGATCCTTCAAACCATCCATATTAGCCTCCATTTCTTATTTTAAACCATCTATGTCATCTTCAGTTGTTCTTCGTAAGATCGAAATTTGTTGCACTTGGTACTGTAATTTTGATATCTCATACTGAAATTATTCCTCTTCATGCATCATAATATAGATTTTTGAGGTCTTAATGGAAAATGAATTATTTTTTTCAAGCATTATATAACCCAATACTGATAAAAATTCTAAAATATGCCCTTGGAATCACCTCAAACTTCTTTTTCAAACAAACATTATGAAATTTTAAAAACCAAATACACACCTTTTTCTTGCTTTTGAGGAGCTCGATATTGAAACTGAATTATCTTTGTGATTTCAGATCTTCAATATCTAAAATTTAGCCCTGAGGTAGCCCTATAAATCCTCTTTCGAATGCCACAAGTTTGCCCTGATTTGGATTCTTCAAGGCAAATTTATGTCCAATCTCCCACAATGACCTAATTATGGACTGGTTCAGTAGAGCTAACTTGTAAGACTTTCCACGTGTCACTGTTTAATCCTTTGGCTCTACAATTTAGTGAACATGTTCCTCAAGATTTTAGTTTCGCACTCTAAAAATTTTAGCTTCTAAACCTTCATAGATAAAAGGTATAGCGAAAATGCCACGATGACCTGTTTGGAGTAGTGAAACCCTAGAATCCAAAGCTCTGATACCAAATGTTGTGAAACCAGCTCCAAAAAGAGAAGAAAAGAGATATCAACACCTTTGAAATAAGCCACTTCGAGGGGGAAACCTCCAATACATTACATGAATGAACAATTATTGGATGATACAAATGACAAAACCTCCTTTCTATATATAGAAGTCCATGGGCCACAATGTAATCCTAGTGGGACCACAATGTAATCCTAGCCGACCTAACAATAATAATGTAAGGGCATAATAATAACAATACAGGGGTTACATGGGTACAACAATAAAAATAAGGAGGGCTACACTAACATAATAAAGGACTACACTATTAATAAAGGGACTTAACATGCCGACTATTGTGCAGAAGAGCCCCTGCTGACAGAAATTTTTTTTTTCTTATTCACATTTTGCCTTTCAATTACAGTTTGATTTAATATTGTAGTTTTGGTTTGAATTTTTAATTCTGTGTGAGTGTATTTTAATCAAAATAATTTAGTTTCAACCTTATTTTTCCTGAGTATAGTTTAGTTTCAATCATATTATGTATGGGTGTGTTTTAATTCAAATATAATAGTTTCAATCTTATTTTTTTTAGTTTGTTTCATTTCTAGAAGTTCTCTTTCAATAGTTGTCAAGCCAGAATAGATTTATTTTATAGAGCGAAAGAAACTCTTTTTTTTCATGAATGTATATCTTATATCAGATTTCCTTCCTTCATATAAACAATAGAATATTTCTTTCAACGAGATAATTTTGTAATTCTCTTTTAAATAGATTTCTTTCTTGCAATTTAAGTAGTTCATCTTTCACTATAATTTAGATATTTGTAATTGCTTTCTAATGATTTTAATAATTTAGGCAGTTGTTCAATTTCATCAATGTAGATTTCATAGATATAAAATTTCTGAAAAAACTGAAGTTGTTTTCTTTTTCTAAAATTTTAATAAGCAAATTGGTTGAGATTTAGGAACAGATTTAACCCATTTAAATAGAATTCAATCATCGCAATCTTTTAATTTTTATCAAAAATGACAAACAAAACATAAATTGACAATAACCATGATAAAATAGGAATAAGATAGGATTATAGCATATATAGTGCACCTGCACTTCACAATATTACTAGCTTCAGTCGATAATTTATGTGAGCAATTCAAGACATTAAATTGACTAAATAGTTTGGCGCCATTGATGGGGAAGTGTAAATAGGAGCCTTTTTCTTTTCATTTAAAAAAAAACCTGCAATCACCTACCACACCCACTATATCACGTGTTGCAATAAGAGCCACACTTCCACATCATGAATTCATATTTTTGCAAGCACAAGAAGAGGTGTCAAAGGAGGTTGAAGAAATGGATGGAGGTGATGACAATGAGGAATATCCTTTTCGATTTCCCATTCAAGAAATGGATATCAATGTTCAAATGAAGAACATCCCTCCATCTGTACTTCCTAACTTCAAAGGTATGAGATTAGAAGACCCATAAACCTTATTTTTTCAATTTGAAAACATTTGTAGATCTTATGGCTACTCATTACACATTCAAAAATTGAATTTGTTTCCGGCAAAATTTAGGGATAGATCTCTTAGATGGTTCATGACATTAGGAAAAAAATTCTATAAGGACATGGGATGATATGAAAAGGGTAGTTTTGGAAAAATATAAGATTATTACATACACCATGACCTTAGAAATGAAGTTTTTAAGATGAAACAAAAAGAGGATGAAAACCTAGAAGGTTTAGTGGAGATATTTACTTATAATATCAAAAGATATAAATTGAATCATTTAGGATCAGACACATTAAAAACTCTCCTACTAAATTTTGTAAAGGATGAATGGATTGATCTTCTTAATCTGGTGGGAAAAGGAGATGTCTATCAATTTCCATTTCAAGAAATTGTGAACTATGCAAGAACATATCAAGAGGAAAAGAAAAGTATGTAAGATCGCCTCAAGATCCATTTATGGAAAAAGTAAGACGACATCAGGATTGGTAAGTCAAACTGAACCTAACAGTTTGCTAAACATTCTTGGTAATTTAAATGAACAAATTGACATGCTAAGAATGAAAAACAAGCAAAAAGTTGCTTCATTTATATTTTTCCCTAAATGTAGAAAGAAACATGCTTTGCATGAATGTCCACTTGATAACATTAAAATTTTCAAAATTTGTGGAGGATCACATACTACTGAAGATTTCCCATCATTACCAGCATTGAAAGAAATTTAACAGAAGGATAATGGAGAAAATCAAGGAGAAGAGCAACATTGTTATGTAGCTCCAAGAGGACTATGGCAGCCTCATCAACCCAATATGATGCAATATCCTTATGCAAAGTTTCAAGGTTATGCACAAAAATCTCAAGGTAATTGGAAAACACCGTTGCCTTGGAAACCTTGGCCATCTCAATCCCAACCTCAAAACCAATATTGGAAAAGTTGGAAAAGGCCCTACAAAGGAAATCCACCATATCCTCAATATTTTCCTCACTATCGTCAATACCATCATCAATTTTATCCATACCATTCACCTCCACCACAACATCAATTTCACCATCAATCGACCTCAATTCAAACTTTTCCATTACCACCCACACAAGCACCCCAAAGACCCATTCCTACTCCACTACCTGCACAACCATTTCATATCCACAACAATAAAACACCTCAATAAAATTATAATTTTGAGGTATTGCAAAATGATTCACCAACTTCCATTGAAGAACATCAACGAGAAGAAGAAGATTCAGATAAGGTCCAAGAATCATGGATGCTTGTCAATAAAGAGAAGTTGTTGGAACCAGAGATTGAAAATTTTCATGCATGCATATCGCCAGATCCTATGAATGGATATCACATATTTGAGGACTTGCATTGCATGAAAGAGGAAATCCAAGGAAGACAAGATTACATTGAATCTTGGTTCAAGACAATCATCGAATCCCAATGCTCAATTCTTCAGTATCTTATGAAATCATCTCAATAAAGGAAATTGATCTCTCATATACTGGTACATATCAAAGTATATCTTTCAAACCTACATATGAGTTTGTTTATCATCTTGTTACAGACATGGTTACATTGGAAGTATTCATATACTTGAAAGATATTTATTTTTCATGTAGAATAGGACATATAAAAATAAAAATAAAAAATTAAAGAGAAAAATAAATCCTATTGTGAAAACCAACTTGATGGCCTAATTGAACATGAGCTTTGCTTGAAAACCAGGCAAATCACAAGAAAATTTCACAATAAATTTTGCAGTTTAATGATGGTTTCAATCTTTTATGGTTCTTCAAATCATTTTTGGTTCTATGCTCGAGTTGGTTGATGTGGGATTCCTTAAGGCCCACCTTCCAACAGATCTTGTCCCATCGACCTCAACATCTTATCTGTGATCAAGACCAAAGATTATTTGGAGTGCCTTGGAACTTTCATACATCAATGGCAAGCCTCCTCATTGATAATAATGGGAATACAACAATGTCTCTTGATTGTCAAATCTTGCAGGCGGCTCGACTTCGACATATTCATTCGTCCTTGTTAAGATGCACTCAGGTACCTTGACACTAATTTACATTATCAGTGAGTTCTCTCACATTGGTTAACAATTTGCATCATTGATCGGTAATCCGATGATTTCTTCCCATGCTCGACTTCAGCACAGTTATTTGCATGGTAAGAATTGTACCATGAATTTTGGCTTCGATAAATACTAATGGTTTTATGGAATCAACAACAACTTGCAGCATTAAATTTTATTGGTTTTCTCAGAATATGATAAATTGAGTAAGACATAGACAGAATTTAAAAAAAAATAAAAAAAAATTGAAGGGCATTTCAAGTGACTTTCTAAGGCAGATTTTCATTTTTCACTATTATGGACAGATTAGGGCAGATTTTGGTAATTTTTCATAGGAATGCCTTTTCTTCATCAAAATGAAATTCTGAAAGCATGTGGCAGTAGAAAGGTAAAAACACACGGTTTCCCTTTTGAATCACTCAATTTGGCCTTAAAATGAGTTTGCGACATATGTTTTTGTTGCAACATTGAGCAGCGTAAAGGGTGAAATAGGGTAGAAATTAATTTGATCATATACTTCAAATTGTATATCCATTGGTCCTGAAATTTATATGGTAAATGCATTATAGTAGGGTAAATTTACACACAAAAATTTAGAAAATTCGAGTGTGTATTTTTCAAGATATTGGCCACTTTAACCTACATCCATTTCTCATTTTTCGTGACATCTATGCACCTATGAGATGAAATATTTTATGTGAGGATGCATAAAACTAATGGTAACAACCTCCGAAAATTTCAAGAGAATCCAATTTACCATTTGAGAGAAATTGGAAAAACAAGTCTGCTACATGAAAATGGTACATTTTGTGGAGCAATGTCAAAGTGATGTAGCAGTGTATCGGAGCCAAATCAACACCTACAATTCCTACTTCATAATTTCACGTTCTTCAAAAGGTAAACTTGAGGAAAAACTAACCTTAAACTTTTTAACTTGTTAAAAATTTTGGAAATTGTAATAAGAAAGCTATTGTAAAACATGCGATCTATGTATTTCGCCCTATCATATTCACATTCTTCAAACCATTTTTTTTATCCTTCATTCATATTCTACTATTTTCAACCCTCATACCATATTGGATGCGCTACCAAATATTTTATGGTTTAACCCCATCCCATTATTGCATAATCTTTTCCTTCAAAAAGTCTTACGTTTGGCCTAGTAATAATGTTGTCTCCCACCATTCTCATGATTAAATTTCTCTTCTTGCTGCAATAAAAATTGATTCATACTTCCTTAATGAAAAATTTGATTAATTCTCTTAAAAAAAAATCATAGTACATGTTTGTAGCACATGATAAAAATCACATGGAGTAGTTCAATTTTCCATCTTCATATTTTAATGGAAGCCAATAAGTGATGAGCACAAAGCCACAAGAAAAAAAAGGGGGTTGAAACAAGGCTTTATTCACACACTCTTGAACTCATAATGGGAATTATGCTTGCATGAAGATCATTTATTAGTTGGTGAGCTCTTGAATAAGCTATTTGACAACATTGTTAAAGTAGGATTGGTTGTTATAAAAAAAAAATTCTATGCATGATGATAAGAAGACAAGCATATGCTACTTTGGGCTACTTTGCAGGGGCTTTGAAAATAATGAAAAATTACTTTGATGTACTACTTTGTGGGAACCCTTGGCATTCACACAAGTTTTATATGATAATGTGAAAGGGGATAATAAATAATGCAGGGACGTTTATTTTATTAGAGAAGAACAAATCCGCATCCATTGCTTCCACCTTTATAGCATCCATGAGCAACCTACTATGTGAATACTTCAAGTTGTTTGAATTTCAAGGGAGGGATGGGTAACTCTACTTTCTTCTTCTAGGGACACAAAAAACAAGTATGGAAACAAATATTTGTGCTATAAGATGTGTAATTTTGGAGAATGAATTCATTTTTTCACTGAACAAGAGAGAAAAACAAATATTATGAAGATAGATGATCTACACCAATCCTTTGGAACTTTGGTTAAGGATTTATTTAAAATGACAGAATAAAGGAACACAAGGAACCGGTTGCATTATGAAATTTTGCAAAGCATTGTTTGCATGAGGACATACAAAAACTCGGGTGTGGGGGAATGTAGGGCCTCCAATTGGCCTCGAATTTCTCATGATTTTGCTAATCAAACCATCCATTTTTTCATCATTCCACTCACCCATTGTCATCATCATTTACCATGTTTCCTCATAAATGAACCAAATTTGTGCATACCTGTTTACATGGTTTATTTTATTTTTTTCATTATTTTTAATAAATTAAGAATATTTTTGCATGGTTTTACTAATGATAGTTTGACAAGTTCTAGATTATGTAGCTCAGTCAAGATTTTGTAGCCATCTCCATGGTTAATGTAGTATTACTACTCTAAAATGAAATGCACCACTTGGACATGGTTTCTAGAATCTCTAATATGGATTTTGAATGATAAAATTCCACCCAGCTCACACAATGTGGACCTCCAGGCAAAGATATAGTGAAAATTGTAGCAATTTTAACGAGTCAACTTCAAATGCATTTTTGGAGCAAAAAAAATGAACTAGGAAAAACCCAAACATGGGTTTTGTTTGGCACGGGCTCAGATAAGTTTGAAATGAGAAATTTTTACGAATTTATCTCCATTTGGGAGATCTTTCAGGTTCTTTGAACCCCTATTTTTCAGAACATCTGAGAAAACAACCCAGGTCATCACAAGAAGGTTTGATAGGTCAGCGAATGCCAACTTAGGAAAGAGGTATATGGGAAGCTAGAAAATCACCCTATTAATGATTTAAATCCATGTGATCAACTCAAATCATCAACCGAAGGTTTGAATGAGCGCTCCAAGGGATTGAATTCCATGTATTTGATATGATAGAGCCAGATCCGAAATCCATGGCGGCGACCTGATCAAGGCAGTTATGGTCAAGGATTTGTTAAGCCTGAATTAGATTTCAGTTACACACCTTTAGTTTGAAACATTACACTCAAAACTTATTATAAATCCATGTTTGAGGAATGTTACACAACATTTTGTCACCTTCCCTACAATCCCCATCCCACATATTGGAGGACCATTTCTATGACTTACATGAAGTGTCATGCCTTTCATAAAATACCATCACATCCCTTGCCATGAGGAGAACATTTCCTCTGTTGAATTTTCCCTGAACAGACCATCAAAAACACATGATTTTGGGTTGGTGCTAGCAAGACGTTATGCCCTCTCTCTGATGGAGGAAATAACATTGGGCCTCACACCCATTGGCGCTCTGCCCCAAGGAGATTCCCATGCCGAGTTGTTTTTGGAAAGTTTTTTAAATATGGAAGCGAAGTTTCTAAGCTAACTACTTCGTGAGTGAGTCATCTTGGTTTGTTCGACTGCATAACCATGAGCACCTTCCTTTGGCTTATTTTTTCCTCCTTTTGAGGGAACCTCCTAAGGATAAGGCCTCCCTTCCACTATTTTAGGGAGCCCAACCTCCTCCTCTCCTTCTATAAGTACACCTAGCTCACATAGATTCAACTAGTTGAAGAGGAATTACTGAACATTTTGCTAAAAAAGTCTAATGTAGTTTGTGTGAGATAGAGAAAAGAGAGAGACCCTTGTCAAGAGAGAGCTTAGTCTTTTGCCTCACCACATCCAAATTCCTGATGAATGCTCGAGATGCACTTCGACTGGACCCACTGAAGGAGGATACGATGTTTCGGGGATTTAACACCCTAGAGGTTGGTTGGGATTCAACCTCCACAGAGCAGGGGCGTACTATTTAACAGAGACTCACACGATCATGCACATAGAGGTTGGTTGGGATTCAACCTCCACAGAGCAGGGGCGTACTACTTAACAGAGACTCACACGATCATGCACATTCATAAAAACGAAATCGAGTAGAATGGGAAGTTTACCCGTTGGTCCTACGTTTGAAGTAGATCCACGTGGAGTTCAAACTCCCTGCAACCGTCCTTCCTCTTTCACCTGAAATACAAGAAGAAACCAGCACAAAGGACAAGTTATACAGTATATTTCTACTCTATATGTTAGCGAGATTCATATAAAACATTAAATAAATCATCATAAATGCTTGTATAACAAATATTCTTCATACATTAAAGCATACACTAACACGTTTACTTCGGGAACAGCATGATACTTCTGTATTATAAAAACAGTACGTACAAAAGTAAGTGGAGAGATCACCTGATCCTTCCAAGGCCTTCGCAGACCGTCGTCCGGATCCGTCCAGCCCTTGCCTCGCTAAGACTCCTTCCAAATGAGTGCATACGAGATAACATATAAAGGGATGTGTATCTCAAGGAAACGAGGGTTTCCTGAAATGAACTGGGAAAGTGCAGGAGGCACGGGGAATCAGACTTGGATAGGGAACCAACAGAGTATAATAATAATAATTCTCTCTCTCTCTCTCTTAGGCCATACATATGAGGTCTTTTTATAGTCCCTCCAAGTAGTTTCAGCAGTTGGAAACAGTTGGCCACGGGCTGGGGTGGTTGAACTACCTGAGTAACCATCAACCCAGCGCGAAATTAGGGATTTTTATATATTTTTTAATCATTAAAATGGCATACGCGGAAAAGTCTAGCTGTACTCGCGTATACACGCGGAAAAACACGAGCATAGTCGCGTATGAAGGATTTTCCACTGTTTTTAAGTGAATTTGTCCAAGTCTGTAGGAATGGGCGCCCATAAAGCCATGAAGCAATCATGAATCATGTCAAGGTGAGAAATGATGCTATAACAGATGCCCCCTAATATATGAGGTCAGAAGGGGTACATGATGGCAGAAATGTATTATGCACATAGAAAGAACTTCGCAAGGACAAGAGAGGACTTCACCAGATTTCAGCCTGCCAAAAACCAATGAAAGAAAACAGAGAGTCAACTCATGCTGAGGCGGGCATACCCATGCTCGGTCAAAAATACATCATATAGAAAGTACTGAATAGATCCAACATGTATACAAGTATCGCCCAGGCGAAAGTACCGCAGAGAATCATACGAGCGGGGCCGGAAATACAAAGTCGTATCAATGTCAGTATCCCACATGCCGAAAAATTTGTCAAAAGATCGTGCAAGTTTGGATGTACGATCGAGTAACTAAATCTCCGTCTGGATATAAGGCGGATCAAACGGGCACAATCACGCAACTCGGGGATCAACATATAAAAGATCTTTCTTGTCTTGAAGCGCAACATATAAGGGTGGACGGCAACAACGATACTTGAGGGGTAATCGAAGCAGAAGTGCGTGCAACCAGGGTCTTCACCGATCACAACGGCACAATTCTACACACGGGGAATAAATGAGCTGAAGTCGACCATGGGAGAAATCGTTGGATTACCGGGCAATGATGTTTCCCGTTAACCAACGCGAGACAACCCACCGATAATGATAATGAGTGTCGTGCCCCAGTACAATCTGACAAGTGTGAATGAATGAGTTGAAGTCGAACACTTGAAAGAATCTACCAATCAGGAGGCAATGATGAATCCCCACTGCCGATAGCGAAGAGTCTGCCACTGATGACTGCAAACCCTAAGGTACTGACAAAAAGACTCTAGACCTTATTCCCAGAGCAATGAGTCAGAGTCGATGGGAAAAGATCTGCTGGAAGGAAGGCATTAAGGCATCCCACATCAGTCCAGCGCGAGTGTAACCCGCAAGCCAAGATTTGGAAGGAATCGGACGAAGTAGAGTGATGGAACCAAAACCGAAGTACGTTTCCGACGTGCACAAGATGAAGCTAGCGCACGGAAGAAACCCTTTGAACCAACCAATAATGAAAGCTGACACAGAGGCGAGAAATCCACCGATAGGGTCAAATGGAAATCCAGGTACTGCACGAATCCCAAGTGTGATAATGTGTGCTGACGTCGAACACAGGGGAAACCACTCAGTCAAAGACCGATGATGATGATCAAATGCTGAGCACGAGGTCACCTATCAATGATGGAAATAGGCCCAAGGTGCGGCTCTAGGCTTGCTCTCAGAGCAATGTGTCGTACTCGATAAGAGACAAACCCGCCGGCAAGAAGTCAATGGAGACCTTCTCAAACCAGCACGAGCAGAAGATCAAAACATCTGATGTGATAGAACATGATACTGACAAGACCGGGAAGGCCGACTGAATAATGAGTCAAGAGACACCGTAGAATGGCCGACTCACGCTAGACTTCCTTGAACAAAAGCACGACTCTGTGATGACCATGGCAGTAAAAAGTGACACTGTATAAGTCTGTCTTGCAGGAGGCAAAACAAACTCTCCATATGATTGGAAGAGATAACCAACCGGGGGAGAACTGACAAGTGAAACATGGTAAAGGCTGAACCTAGGTCAAACTAGAACCATCCCAAATGAAGGAAATAAGTATATGTGCTTTGTTCAAGGGCAACAAACTGACTCTGTACTGCCATCAAAATAACGAAGATACATCCCGTTCCCGCTCTTTTTGTTATATTTGATTTTTTTGTCTTTTTCATAATAAGCCTGAAAAAGAATAAAAGAATGCTATGGTACAATGCATAGAACGAGTATCAAGAAAGCAGATGCACTAGTTCCGGGGTTTGGAACAATCCTATGCTCAATGCAAGGTGGCGAAAACTGGTCAGTGATACTCAGAGGAACGTTCCATCCATGGGTACAACGGTGTCAAGTCGTGATAGCTAAGTGCATGCAATGGTTAACTTGTACAGAAAGTCAAGGTCAAAAGTTGGCTTAAACATCGAGTCCAAATGAAGCCGGCTAAAGGCCAGGATAAACAAGTAGCCAATATGCAATGCAATAATACAACTTAACGACACCAGGGAGCCTCTAGGGTATAAGCCAGAAAAATGATAAGTGATGAAGGAGAAGAATGAAGCTTCAACACAGAAGACATGGCGGGACTAAAGAGGACTCCCGAGCCTACATAAAAAGCAGCATGGGCAACAAGTGATAGCGAGGAACTAAATAGGAAGCCCATGTAAAGGAAGGCTCTACCATCAAGTCATGATTTAAAAATCGGCGAGTGAAATGGGTATAATGCTCATGACCTGATGGGATCGACCCTAAGGCAAGTGATCAGTTTGGAGGCTAGAATGCAAGATGCAACGGAAAGTGATTCCCTAACCTAGATGCCAGTGAAGATCATATACCTGCCGTGAAGAGTCTGAAATCATGGGTCAAAAACCGGGAAAAGTCTCGAAATCGTCAAAATGTACCTGAAACATACCAAGCTAGGCACTTCCAAGCAATCAAGTTATACAGCATAAGACAGATCGAAAAAATAAGCATAAGGAAATTTTTGCAAAAATTTTCAATTTTTTAGCCATAAATACACAAATTACCTCTCAATTGGTTCATTATTGCATAGCTGATTTGGAAAAAGAGCTCTGGGGCTAAAACTTGTTTCGTCAAATCAGCAACAACCGACCGTCGGAATCCAGCGAAACTTCAGGTAGGCTCCTTATTCATCCTGTTTAATCATTTTGTCCGTTTAAAAATTAAAATTAAGTGAATTTTTGCCTAGAAACTCTTCTTAAAAAATGCGTATCTGCGCATACGCGGGTTCAATGAAGTGGAGCCGCGTATACACGCGACTGTGCACAGAACAAGTCGCGTATGCGCAGGTCCATAACTCAAAAAGAAGTTTCTAATGCAAATTTTAATGAATTTTCTCAGGATGACAATCTCATGGAGGGAACGCGAGCATAGTGCAATAGACCAAGAGGTCATGGAAGATCGCGCAGCACAAAATGTCCTCCGAAACTGTGGATTATTCAAATTTTCAAAATGCCCAATATGAAAAGTAATGTGAGATTGCTTGAAATGCTGGTAAATTATTGGGAACCGGATCAGGATTGCTTCATCATTGATCAAATGCCACTACGCATAGAAGTGGAAGATATATACTTCATCACTGGACTCTCCAGGAGGGGAGACCCGGTGGATCTGCACGGAAAGCCCCTGGGAGGGTTAACCGTGGAGGACTATGTCCAAATCTATTGCATAGAAAATTCCAAGAAAGTTGGCACACAAATTGCAATCAGAGATATCAGGGACTTGCAAATAAAGATCCTCCTATTCACCATCGGCAGAGTGGCAGGATCTGCCTCACTGCATCAGGCGTCCAGGACGCACAGGAGTATAGCTGTAGAGTGCTTAATTCATGTGTATGATTGGTGCACTGCCCTGCTACAGAACATGAAACAACAACTGACCTCCATTCGCCAAACAAAAACAAAACATTTTGGCTATGGAACCATTTTGACTACATTCTTCTTCGAGAGAGTTCCAACTTTGAGACCCAAAGTCATCTCAACTATCAGCAGCCCTCGGGACCCAAGAATTGCCCGTTGGGCAGACATGATGAAGAGACTGGGGGGCAGCGAGGTACCCCGAACCACCTGGGACGATGAGTTCTTCTTATGGTGGAGAGAAAAAATCATCGCAGTGGATGACTATCCCTATGCCGGGATGGATTTCCGAGGAGATCCAGATCTAGTACTTCCACCCGGTGCAGCATGGGGAGCAGTCGGTAAGTTTTTTCAAAAATTTTAACTTATATGATTTTTTTTGGATTTTTCAAATATGTATGAAAATGAAAAACAAACATGTTTTTGGATTGGATTCATAATGACTGACAAATGAAAATGATCATGTTTCAGATGTTGGACCAGTTCGTCCTGAGGGCCTAGCACGTCACAAACGCCGCAGAGGTGAGGCAGAGACAGCGGATTCCGACAGGACACTCCAGGCCGTGCAGAGAAACTTGGAGGGACTGACCCGCCAAATCCCTCTGGCTGCTGTGGAGGACTTGCCAGAAGCCGTCCAGAGACGGGTTGTAGGAGTACCCCGAGACTGGGTTAGACTGTTCCGCCGTGTGGCCACTGCAGTGATGTTCTATAGGAACGCCGGGCAGGGTCCTCAGGAGTAGATAGATTTCACATACTAGATGACTGTATATTTTTTGAGACTGAACATGATGGGGCATAAGCCCAAGTTTTGTACGGCATTGATGGATCCAAAATTTTGTAAAGTTTTTTGACATACCGATGATATATATACAGCGATTTTTGATGTGATGTGATAAATGTATCAAATGTATGATGTTCTTGATGATTTAGAAATTATTGTATTGAATGATTAATATGCCAATCTAAAGCTTGATTAGCCAATGAGTCAGCAAACCAATTGTCATCTCAAGGAATATGAATGAATGTTAAAAATTGAAATGACCTTTGTAACAAACGTACCCTCAAAAACAATCGTAATAAAACTGGATCTCGTACCCGATAAGTGTTGTTCAACTGCGACACCACCAGCTGGGAGTCCAAGAAAACTACCAACGAATCAACACCAAAAGATATTGCCTCCAAGAGTAGATGAATGACTGCAGTGTATTCTGCTACGTTATTGGAAGCAGGACCAATGCAGACCCCTCTTGATACCATCAGCTGACCGGAAGGATAGTGAAGAACCCAAGCCGCGGAAGCTAAGTTCCGGGTGTGTCTACTAGCACCATCGGCGAAACCAAAATGACTCATGACATCAACACAACCTGCCAAAGCAGATCAAAAAACATCACCATCTCATCAAAAATCGAAAATCAAACAGATATGTACAAGACAAAACTACTATATACAAAGAAAAATGCCAGGCCAAAGCCTAGGCATAGTACTTCTTCAAATAGAGCCCATTTCGGGGCTCCGGCAACTCATTCCCTTCGAAGTCAACCAAGGTATACGCTCCTTTCTTCAGGACCTTTTTGACGATATAGGGGCCATACCACATCGACTTAAACTTTCCTGCCCCCAAGGCATCTTTTTCTTGGGCATAGACCAAAACAAGATCACCTTCGGAAAAGACCCTAGGCTTAACCGCCTTATCGTAATACAGAGTGGCTGGACTTGACTCGGTTTTTATGCGCTCGTTCAACGTGGCGCATTCCGGGCGCTGCTCATCAAGATGTTCCGTATGAAGAAGCCAAGCCCGCTGTACTAGAAGTGTCGAAGAAGCTCATCAGCCAATGGCGGGAAGGAATCTCGCATTCAATGGGAAATACGGATTCCACTGCGGGACTAACCGAAACGAGTAAAGCTGCGCTTTAATCGAGCGTCCCGTATGCCTGTGAGTGTGATATAGCATAATGTGCCAGCTGGATCTATGTTTATCAATCGTCCGTTGAAGAATTGTCTTCAAGGACTTATTCACGGCTTCCACCTGGCCATTGGCCTGAGGATAATATGGAGATGAATGCTCCTGCCGGAAACCCACTTTAAGAGCCAACTCAGCCATCATACTGTTCTGAAAGTGACTGCCATGGTCAGTGACAATCTCTCTAGGTATACCGAAACGAGCAATGACTTGAATGAAGAAGAAAAGAGCTGCAGTCTCACCATCGTTCCCAAAAGTAGGCATAGCTTCGACCCACTTCGTAAAGTAGTCTACTGCTACGATAATGTACTTGTGACCTTTTGCTGAAGGCGGGTTACAAGTAGTATAATCCATACCCCACTTTGTAAAGGGTCCGACAGTAACGACTGGAAAAAGCGGAGCTGGATGAGCGCGCATTTTTCGAGTATACACTTGACAATGATGACACTTCTTGACCGATTCAATACAATCTTTGAAAATCGAGGGCCAGAAGTAGCCAGCACGCAAAATCTTTTGGGCTGTAGCAAGCCCTGATAAATGACCCCCACAAGCTCCACCGTGAGAATCATTGAGCACAGCCTCAGCTTCTTCGAAAGTTAAGCAGCGTCTTAGGATTGAATCAACCCCTCGATGGTACAAAGCATCACTAATAATCAGATAACTTTTAGCTAAGTGACGCAGCTTACGACGCTCATCTTTCGAAAAATAAGAGGGAAACTTCGCAGTCTGGAGATATACAATGATGTCCCCATACCAAGGATCTTGTGGAGAGATTAGAAACAAGTGTTCGTCCGGAAAGGACTCATCATAGATCATCTCCTCCCCACAAGGCAACTCGGAGATCAATTCCGCAAAGACCAATGACTTCTTGGATTTGGCAGACATGAACTCTAGATCAAATTCTTGTAATATCACAATCCATCTATTATATTTGCCCCCAATCACTCACCTGCTGAGGACAAACTGAAATGGATTGGCAGCTGCCAAGACATAAGTTTTGCGAAGAATAATATAATGCCGGAGTCGCCAGACAAAGATGAATCGCCGTTAAGGTTAACTTTTTCATCTGGGTGTGGCTCAGTCAAACCCTACTGTACCTCGACTAAGGTAGTAAATAACATGCTCAGCCAGAGCATCATCCTCCCGAACCAGAACCATACCAATGGTAGATTCTGCTGTAGCCAGATACAAAAGAAAATCTCTGCTATAATCGGGTGGACTCAGTAAAGGAGCAGAGGTCAATGCCTTTTTCAAGGCATCGAATGAGCGTTGAGCATAGTCGTCCCAAAGAAAAGGGACTCCTTTCTTCAACAGTCTCATATATCCCTTTGTAATCTCAGCATAGTTAACGATAAACCTCCGAAGAAAGTTAGACTTCCTTGGAGACTTTGAAGTTGACGGATTGAAGACGGGGGAGGCAACCGAAGTATTGCCTCAACCTTGAAGGGATCTACCCTTATCCCTTCATTAGACACGATAAATCCCAACAGCCGACCGGATGTTACCGCGAAAACGCACTTGTTCGGATTCAAACGAATTTTATAAAAACGACATCTCTCAAATATTTGTCGGAGGTGTCCCGGATGATCCATCCTCTTTCGAGAATGAGCAGCTAGATCATCTAAGTATGCCTCGATAATTTTCTTGATGTCGTGGAAGGCGTAAGACATGGCCCGCTGAAAAGTAGCTCCAGCATTTTTCAGACCAAAAGGCATTTTCTTATATGCAAACGTACCCCAGGGACAAATAAATGCGGTCTTATGTTGATCTTCCGGACGGATAGTAATTTGATTATAACCAGAAAAACCGTCCATGAAGGAAAAAATTTCGTTACCGGCACACTCATCAATAATCTGATCAATGAAGGGTGTGGGGTAATTATCTTTAGGACACGCCTTATTCAGGTCTCTGAAATCGATGCACACTCGAATTGTTCCTTGCTTTTTATCAACAGGAACGGGGCTTGAAACCCATTCAGTCAGAGGAACTGGGAAAATGAATCCCGCCTTAAGCAGCTTTTCAACTTCAGCTTTGATAGCTGCTGCCTTCCTAGGATTAACCGGACGAAGTTTTTGCCTGACCGGTTTAGCGTTTTCATACGTCTTGATCTCATGCTGGACAATAGATGGATCTATGCCAGGCATTTCCTCATAAGACCAAGCAAAAACATCCCTATACTCTTTGAAGAGCTCGGTATAAATTTGAACTTCTTCACGGGAACATTCAGCTCCAATGAAAACGTTCTCAATAATGTTGGGATTCCTGGAGATGTTCACCGGGATAGTCGGAGAGATCACAGCCATGTTCCCTTCAGCATAAACCTGTGGTGGTGCTAAGGGGCTCAAGACTGGGTGAACAGGTCCAGGAGACTGAGGACTTGGAAAACTAGCTTCGACTTCGCTCAAGTCAGGTAGGAAGTAAGACCGATGATGCAAGTCATCCCACGGTCTCTATATACCTGTCATTGCTTCCAGGATGGCCTCTTCAGATGGAAGAGTTGTATCTAGACAATCCTGGGCAGAAGAAGAAGTAAGCGTCCAAGCCGGAGCCACATCACCATCCAACTCTTCCGGCGAAAGAGGAGCTGGATCAGACTCTGTAGTGTCAACAACAGACTGATATGCAATCTCAGCTGCAGAAATCGGGAATGCCATTCCACCCACTTGCCCTTCCTCCAAAGTGGCAGTTGGGGAAGGTAAGGTCCAAGGGTCCGAAAAATAATGAGTTCGAAAGAACTCTCTTCGAAGGGGAGCCTTGGAGGATGAAATAGCATTGATAGACACCTTAGGAGGAGGAAGATCAAAAGAACCCATCAAGGAAGAATACATTCCCACTCCTAAATTCTCGATAGGCGCCTTGGTATTATCCAACTTAGGAACAGATGAGTCAGGAGGCGCATCCAGGTCTACAGGAGGACAGTCCAGTTGATCCACCGTGACTATCCTCCCTTCGTGGGGGAAACATACTATCCGAAATAGTGAAGATGCAATGGCATCCATATCATATATCCAGTTCCTCCCCAACAGAAGGTTGTAGTCCAAGGCCGCATCTACTACCTCAACCTCTATGTTAACGGTTTTGCCCCCAACACAGATGGGCAAAGCCGGGACAATACCATGGGGCCTATGAGAATGGCCATCGAATGCAGGAAGAATAGTGCTAGATGGAACAGCTTTGGGAGATCCTAGTGTCTTCCAGCATGCGAGAGACATCACGCAAGTAGAAGCACCCTCATCAACGACCGTACGAAAGATATTAGTCTTCCGGTACGATGATTTAATATGGAAGGCCATATGATGAGGAAGTCTCTTCTTAAAATTCTTCATATCAAAGGTAATCAGAAGAGAATTGTTCGGATCAATAGCCCCAATAGCAGTGAGCAAAGCACTGCGCTGAGCCGGACAAGACTGGAGTACCTCTAAAGCTGACATAGCACAAGGACTCTGCGCCAGATCTTCTACAATCGAGTAGTTCTGGGCAGCCCTCATGTTCGGATTAATCGTTGACCGCTTAGAAGATGCTTTTGGCATCTGAGGCATAGACTCAACAGTTGGCTTCGTAATGTGAAGCGGCTCAGTAGCATCAGGAACTTCCTTAGCTTTCGAAGATTCCTCTCCGCCATAATCACGGGATCTCGTAGCGACATCCACGTGAGCACTCATCATAAAGATATTCGATGGAATTTCCCCTTCCTGGGGACCTCCAGAGGAAGCCCCAGGATTCTGATTCGCGCCAGCAATTAATTGCTGCCCTTGGGGAAAAGGGTTTGTTAGCACAGCCTGGGAACTAGAAGAACCCTGCTGAGATAACAGGCGCTGAGCATCCTGAATTTTTGGGCAAAGGTGCGTGAGATGATCTCCAGCACAAACCTTGCACGGAAATTTAACCTTCTTTTTCTCCTTTTTCCCTTCACCAACACGCTCGTTGGTCTTATTTGCATTGCCCTTCCCATTCGTGCCCTTCTTCTTGTTATTACGTCCCTTCTTCTTCCCATCGGACTGTTGATTTCCTTTGGGTTCAGAAGATTGGACAGCATTAATGGACAAAGACTGGGAAGGTGAAGAATCAGCAGGCACAGCCTGACCAGAAGAAGCAGATTGTAAAGACAATTGCTGCAATTGAGAAAGCAGGCTGGCTGCACTACTACTGACCGATCCGACAAGTCCGTCACCATGCGGGCCAGGTTTGGGTTTCGAGAGATCCAATTTGGAGCGAGGAGCATTAGGCAAATACTTGTAAAGCATGCCAGACTGAGAATAGATCAACTCTAATTGCTGGGCCCTAAAGATGGCCTGCTCCTCGGAATATACCCCTGACATGGATACATCCTTTGAAATATCTGACTGAAGCGATTTCAAAAACCACTCGAGAAGGAACTCACCTGGAATATGGGCTTTTATAAGCCTCTTCCTTCTCCTCCATTCCTGAATATGATCAGAAATGTGAGTTGCCTCATCCTGCTTAAAATTAGCCAGGAGTTCGGTCCCAGCCTCATATCTGACGGGCAACTGAAAATGGTTAAGAAAAGTGACAGCCAGTTCTCCAAATGTGGCGAAACTGCCCCAAGTGAGCTCTATATACCACTTCGCGACATTTCCATTTAAGGTGCGCTGAAATAATCTCAATCTAATCGAATCGTCGATCAGAGAGTTGGATGAACACCATAAGTGGAATGTGGTGACGTGGTCTGCCGGATCTTCACCATTCTTACCTTCAAACTTAGGAATGTCTGAAGGAAGTTTGGTTGGAACCGGAGGCCAACCCGGACTATATCGAATCTGGTCATTAGTTAACTTCGCCAAGTCTGGCAAGTTTAACGTTGCCAGAAATGGTAATCGCGGCGGAGCCTGAGAATTCCATCCTTGATGGGATGGATTTCCCACATTCTGAAAAGAATAGCCCGGATTTGATGAGGCACCAGGCTGCCAGAAAGGACCCGTAGAAAACGGAGAAGAACCTCCTCCCCACGCCGAGTTACCAAGACCCAGACTAGTTCCCCCCGCTGAAGTATTGACTGAAGATGTAAGCCCCTGGTAGGGGTTCCATGCATTAGATAGAGGAGAAAAAGACTGATAAGCACTCGATGCAAGGAAAGAAGCATTCCATGGATGACTCGCGATGAACTGATTCCCTGCCCCCGACGTTACAAACATAGGATTCCACCCCATAAAAGCGGTCGAACTTGGTCCCTGAGCCCAAGGGTTAAAACTCTGGGTTTGGGACGTGAAAGGAAACGACCCTAAAGAAGGATTGGGACTAGGAATATGTCCAGTCCCAAAGGGGAAACCCTGGAAAGAAGCTGATCCACTAGCCATGTTGGACATGGGCGTAGATCCAGCTGCACCGGCGGTAAAGGAAAAAGAGGGATTTCCAGCAATGGACATCCCTGAAACGAAGGGACCAGATTGAGAAGCATATGCTTGGGTGAACCCAGAGCCAAACATAGCAGTGCTAGAAGCACTCGAAGATAGAGCAAGAGTGCCCACTGCCTCGACAGAAGCAGGGGTCTGAATGCCCGCAGCACTCACGGTAGAAGCCGCGTTCCCAGTCGTGGCCATCGAAAGATAAGAAAGATAAGGAAGATCCGGCGGTCTCTCAGACTCCGGTCCGATGTACTCTATAACAAACGGATGATCAAGAGGACGAGGAGATGGACCTGTAGCTGCAGGCTCAGGTATATCTTCTATCTGAAAATCTTCCTCCTGAGGAAACAATACCCTCGAGGTGAGCGGAACGCTCCTCTCGGAACCGACACCGGAATCAGCAACGAAACCTTCAGACCTTAGTGGAGGATCTCTCTCCACAACGTCAGACTCTACAGGGTGAAAACCACCTGCTAGATCGCTCCTACGCCTTCTCGAAGAAGGCTCTGCACTCTCGGGAGATAACCCCCGGACTCTCCTCGAACGTCGAGGCGCTTGATCAGCCACTTTTACAAATTTATTATATTAGACTCAAGAAAAGTGAAAAGCGAGGCAAGCTAGGAGCAAAGAGCACACACTAAAATCAAAAACCCTGAGAAACAGCAAGCAAACAGCCTCCAAGTATTTCCGCTCCGGGTGATGAGGACCGGACACCAAAATACAGGAAAGCGAAGTATAAGACCTTCCGAAAGCAGTCTGGGATGATTAGGGCCCAGAACAACTAGCGAAGGTATCAGAAACAGTTACGCCGACCTCCTAACAACAGCCTTTGCCGGCTCAAGCACCCAAGCTTCGCAAGGGCACCCCCCAGAAGTACTGCTGGAAGTGATGCGACGTCCGCCTCAGGTACCACGGGTATTCCCCCCCGCAGTCACCTGTGTGGAACCTAGGAACAGCAACTATGGACACCAATCCGTATCAGAAGCTGGGCGGAACGGTCTTGAGGTTAGATTCAGCTAATCTGAGGGGGGGTATCCCTCTTCTTAACCTTCACTTCCCCTCGCGCTTGACTCTCGGATGAGAGCTTTCCCAGTCCACTTCACGGAGTTGGATTTCGCTCAATTAATAAACTTCTATGTTTGTTTGAGCGGCCTTGGAGAGTTAACTCTCCTCTCTCCTATTCCAAGGCCCTACAACCTAGCTAGTTGGTGATTGACACTTAATAAAACTTGCTAGTTGATTTTAGATTAAATCGCTTATTTTAAGGGCCGTTGTATTAAGTCACAAGGATATGGAGTTGAAACCAATGATGTTCTGACGCAAAAGAAATTAATAAAAACCTGACTACATGCACATGCAGTTCTTTGTCTTTCGATGAAGAGCAATTTCTATGTAAGTTCTACGAGACTAAAATGTATTTTTCTTTTCGAATTACAAACTCACATGCACAAAAATTAAGAAGCTAACTAAATGATTCAATGCACCTAATGCAAATGACCACTAGCATGTAAATTCTAAGATGCAGAAAGTCCTTTGAAACAAGGTGAAATTTCCAAAAAGGCTCCTTCAGTTTTAACTCATCTTTTGATATCCAGAAAGCCAATTCTTGCAAACAAGAACTCTCAATATAAGACACCAAAATACTCAACAAGAAGAAGAAGAAATCAAAAGACACCCTCTCCTCAAAATCAAGTTAAAAACTAGAAGCAAGAAACTTCACTAAAGTCCCAAAAGATGAAGCCAAACGAAAATGAAAAAGGCAACAACAAAAACAAAAACAAGAAACAATGTTTTTTTTAAGTTTTTGATATGCAAAAACAAAAAGCAAAACAAATGTTTTTGGGCTTTTTAGTTTTATAAAACAAGAGCTTCAAGAAAACCAAGAACAACTATCCCAATCTAAGCCAAAACGAGACCGAATTTCAAGCATAAACTTCAACTATGCCCCCAAACCTTATAAAGCTAATGATAGCAAGATCAATAAGAGAAATGGAAGACTAAAAACTCAATCAAACAGCCAAGAGAAATAGTGCAAATTCGTTGCAACACAAAACTCCAAAGAAACAAGAAAAGATCTTCGAAAAATGCAACAAAACCCTAGCTTATGAAACTCAAGAAAACCAATCGAAAAAAAAGCAAAGAACGCAATGCAAAGCACAACACAAAGATAGGAACGAGTCAGTGAGCAGAAGCTCTCTGTTCTGGTAAAGCAGAACAGCCAAGAACGCTCAGAAAGCGATCTTGGAACTCAATCGAGGAGTGCTAGCACCAACAAGAACACTTCGCCAAAAGATCAGTTTTCGGACAAACAAAAGAGAACCAAGACTTAAAACCACTTCTGTCCCACTCCAGTAAGTACAGAGACTCTGCAGACACAGGCCTCCACAGCCAGAAAAGACCAAAAACACCAGAATCTTGAAATTTCAAATTCAGCCTAGGTATACGCGACCTTGCAGTTATGAAACAGGCGTGTATACGCGTCTGTGTTGAGGGAAACCCGCGTATACGCGGTTCCTTCTACACAAACTCGCGGGTATACGCGACTGTGTGCAAGAAAAACTGCGTATACAAAGAAAGATAATAAAAAATAAAAAGTACAAGCCTGGGAAAGGTATCAAAGCTTCAAACTGACTGCAAGAAAACAAACTGGACTGTAAAAGACAGAAGAAACTGTTGGCAACCTACCAAACAGCCGAAACAACCCAACAAGAGAATCACAAAAATGTGATCCCCAGTGGAGTCGCCAGTTCTGTTTCGGGGATTTAACACCCTAGAGGTTGGTTGGGATTCAACCTCCACAGAGCAGGGGCGTACTACTTAACAGAGACTCACACGATCATGCACAGTCATAATAACGAAATCGAGTAGAATGAGAGGTTTACCCGTTGGTCCTACGTTTGAAGTAGATCCACGTGGAGTTCAAACTCCCTGCAACCGTCCTTCCTCCTTCACCTGAAATACAAGAAGAAACCAGCACAAAGGACAAGTTGTACAGTATATTTCTACTCTATATGTTAGTGAGATTCATATAAAATATTAAATAAATCATCATGAATGCTTGTATAACAAATATTCTTCATACATTAAAGCATACACTAACACGTTTATTTCGGGAACAGCATGATACTTCCGTATTATAAAAATAGTACGTACAAAAGTAAGTGGAGAGATCACCTGATCCTTCCAAGGCCTTCGCAGACCGTCGTCCGGATCCGTCCAGCCCTTGCCTCGCTAAGACTCCTTCCAAATGAGTGCACACGAGATAACATATAAAGGGATGTGTATCTCAAGGAAACAAGGGTTTCCTGAAATGAACTGGGAAAGTGCAGGAGGCACGGGGAATCAGACTTGGATAGGGAACCAATAGAGTATAATAATAATAATTCTCCCTCTCCCTTAGGCCATACATATGAGGTCTTTTTATAGTCCCTCCAAGTAGTTTCAGCAGTTGGAAACAGTTGGCCACGGGCTGGGGTGGTTGAACTACCCGAGTAACCATCAACCCAGCGCGAAATTAGGGATTTTTATATATTTTTTAATCATTAAAATGGCATACGCGGAAAAGTCTAGCTGTACTCGCGTATACACGCGGAAAAACACGGGCATAGTCGCGTATGAATGATTTTCCACTGTTTTTAAGTGAATTTGTCCAAGTCTGTAGGAATGGGTGCCCATAAAGCCATGAAGCAATCATAAATCAAGTCAAGGTGAGAAATGGTCAAGGCTCGGTTGTGACTCTTTCTTTCTCTTAATATATGCATGACTAATGTTTTTGTTCCCGTCTTGTGTGATGTGATTTATTTTATGAAATACGTTTAATCTTCCTTAACTGATTAGCTAGCTATGAATGCAATTATTTTTCATGTATCTTTCTTTTTTCCTTTGATCTTTGTGCAGACATCCGAATACCATTGATTAAGGATCGCGACACGTCGGGACAAGGATCATGAAACCTTTGTTGAAGCCATGACAACCGCGTTGGGTTACAGGTAGGACAATCTATCCAAACACATTTCATTCGTTAACTAGGAACCGACACATTAGCATGTCCTCTTACTGCTAGACCCACCCTAGGGCTAGAGGGATCGCCTCTGTCTTCGTTGGGGATCAATGTGTGTTTGTCGTCTTGTTGTTTACTTAGATATTGACTGCTCGAGTCGACTTTGGTCATCCAATTGCTTTTCTGCCTTGCTTGAGTTGCCTGACTATTGTTAATCCTCCTGTTCAGTTCCAAAGTGTCAAGACTGACCTCTAGTCAGTGGTTTTCTTCTTTTCCCATAGTTTTCCATCTTACCACTTTTTTTCTTTGAACAATCACACCAATTGTCACTTGTTGCTTTTGTCACAAGTGCGCCAACACTTGTTAGGTGCGGATTACAGCCTGATAGTTGTGCCAAATCCTATAAGATTTGATTTGACCTTATTTGTGAGTTTTTGTCAGTAGTTCTTGGCTCTTGCTTGTTTCGTTGCCTTGCAATTGGTATTTTGAGATTTTTTTGACTCTGTAGTCTCGGTTTTCTCAGTTTTTTGTCCATTATCTCATCAGTGAATTTTTTTAGCCTTAGAATTTCTAAGTGTCTTGTGCTGTTTTTTTGGCCTTCTCCTCACTGAGCCTTCTGAGCTAAACATGAGTCACTTTGATCCTTGTCATTTTAATTCGCTGATCAATTATGTTAGTCTTTCTCGATTCTTCATGTCTTTGGTTTGTTGGATGATCACTATTGTTTTTTCTTAACTCTCCATTTCATCACTTCGACCATAGATCAAATTGCTCATTTGAATTGTTTTGAAAGCGTTTTTGTTTGCTTGGAAGAGTGCATCCTTGTTTTGAGTGTGTTTTATGTTTGTATTGCATTTGATTTATTCATTTTATATATTTACATTCATAAGTGTTCAAAACTAGTGTTCGCTTTGATTTTTAGTGTAATAGTGCATTGAGTGCTTTATTCATCTAAAAAACAAAAACAAAAATTGCATTCTTTCACTTGAATCGAAAATGAAAAGTTATTTTGCATAAATAGCTCTTAGTGAAATAGGAAAGAGTTTTTTGTTTAGTTTTATTAGATGCATTAGTGAAACTTATTTTTATGTTTTCATTGATTGCTACTTTGTTAAATATTTCTATCCTTCTCTTAGTTAGCATTCATCGAACAAAAATGGTTTTCTCTTGCATGTAGTGTGCATTTAGGAACTTGAGATCACATTTGGTAGAGCCTCTAAATTGAAACATTAATTCAAGATCAACCTTAAAATTAATTCAACAACCTAACATACATATTTTAAGAGGTCTAGGCTAGTGACGTGTTCCGACATCATTAAACCTAGTAGTTTTCGTTTGCCATCTGGCATTAGACAATGCTAGTACAAACTTGTGCTCCCCATACCGTCGAGTATATAAAGGGAGACCCTCATAGGTTTCCATAATTTATCCATAGGAAGCCAATTCTATCATCTTGTAATGGTGATACACCAAACACAACATTTGGGGAGACTACCTACACATACGTCAAGTCCTTGGTCATTTCCCTTTCATTTGATCACCAAGGTGTATATGGCAGTTCACGGAAACTTGGTACACCTCTTGCTTAGATTTCCTAAGTAGTCATTTTTATCTTCTTGTGACTCTCTAAAAGTGAAAAGATCATGGAGCGCTTGTCCTTCCATGCTATTTTCAACCTGAAAGTGATAGAGTCACCTTTTGCATGTTTTCTTGACTCTTAAAATATGAAATGACAAAGTTTTGTTTCAGTGTCTTAAAAATTAAATACCCATGAAATAATCTTGGTTAAAGTTATATTCCTTAGTGTTATGTTTTAGTGTTGTTTCCAATGGCAACATTTCCAGAGTTTACCAATCAAAGAATCCCCTCCGAAGGGAATCCTGGTCCTTTTCCTGCTTTTTGGAATGTTGGTGCTCCTTATATGGCAGCATTATCCCTTCCTGGGTTAAATCTTGGTTTTCTTGTGTGGTTATTCTCGACCTCTCTGGTCTCGAGTATTCCACCCTCTGTACAACCATCTCCTCCACCTGGATATTATCATTTTTATTCTAAGGTCGAACTCTCCCCTTCTTCACCTATTCTTTCATCCTCCTCTTCTACTTTGCCTGGTGAAAGTCTGGATTCTACTAACCAAGTGGCTAAGAAGAAGAAGAAGATGATGAAAAAGAAGAATTCAGATGAGAGAGAGACCAACTCTGTGGCTATTGTGTCTCAGATACCTTCCATTGATAACCCATCCAACCTTCCACGAGAAGTAAAATTCCCTTGGATGTTGCGCAAAGGTGACCATTTTCTTTGAGACTACCCTATATTCCCAAGGTACTTGAAGCATGGTATGACGATCATCCACCCTTGCCTTTGGCTTCTGGAAGTCATATTGGTGGCACTTCTTCGACTAGACATGATAAGATTCATTAGAAACATGGTAAGATCACGAATCCCTGTAAGTTGTGTGAAGGGCATCATCCCATTCACCTTTTTCCATACATGGATGAAGCCACGAGAGTGTTGGACAACCCTAATGTTCCTGAACCCTACCTTCCAATTGGTTACCAAAAGCTTTCATCGAGTCCTCCGCTAGTTTATTCAATGACCATTCAAGATTCATCCTTGGTCGATCCCATTCCCTCGAAAATTCAAATTCACGAATTCGTTCCCAACCAACCATTGGTCGTGGAATTGGTTGATCTGATCCCGCCTATGGTTCATCAGGTATTTTCTGTCGAGATTGGATCTCATCCCCCTCATGTTCTTCTTGTTTCTTCATATTCCCTAGAATTGGAGAAATATCCTCCCATCCCTATGGTCTAGGAGGATGCTCCTCTTGATCCGGTAACACCAGGGGATGACCATATCATTTCTATGGTACCCCCTCCAAGTAGTTTGGTCGCTTCCTTTGATTAGAGTCAATTTGCGGAATAATTTCTTCCTTCTTATGTACCTTTTGAGGTCACAGTACAGGCCTTTAATATGGTTGTACCTAGCACAATTATAGGTGAAGGCGCGTCTGTTAGTTTTCTGTCTTCAACTACTTGGCAAGATTTTGGTTCTCCATCCCTTACACAGAATCTGTTGTCGTTTAACAAAGGAACCAATCAACCATTAGGTATCCTTCTGAAGTTGCCTATCACTTTGGGAGGGAAATCCCTCTATATAGATGTGATGGTTTTTCCAGGCCCCTTGGATTTCAATTTACTCTTGGGGCACAAATATGCTTATGCCATGGGTGTACTCGTCTCTTCCCTATTTTGTGTGAATTGTTTTCCACACAAAGGTTGGATCGTGACCACTGATTAGCTTTCATTCTTTGGTCCTGAGGTGGCAGCTAGCCTGCCATCGTCTCTACTGGATCTTTATCCTTTGGTGGTATTTTCCCCGCCACAGGTTAATTATGTGGCCACTTGT
Source organism: Pinus albicaulis (assembly GCA_034641835.2). Lineage (NCBI taxonomy): Eukaryota > Viridiplantae > Streptophyta > Pinopsida > Pinales > Pinaceae > Pinus > Pinus albicaulis. Next base: position 96,950,263 of record CM076584.1, read on the forward strand.
TTGTTGCCCTCATCCAATGATAGTGCCATCGAGTACCATCTACTAGGGGCATTCGATTAATATTTCCAAGATGTTTTTCTCCCATCAGATGCGAACCTCTTGGACACCATGACCTCTTACTCATCATGAAACAAGGTCATCAGAGCAGAGTTCCTTTTCTTGTGTCAAGCTTGTTAAAAAATTAAACAAGGTGTCATGATGATGGTTCGTCTTCTATGTCAACCTCGTTAAAAAATTAATTAGGTCATGAGGGTAGTTCTTTTAATGTGTTAACCTCATTAAAACAATGAAATAAATTTTTGTTCAATTTGAGTCTTTGATCAGATATCATAAGCTCCCAGTCCAGTCTTTCTCTGATATCGTAATTTGAAGCTTCACTCCATCTGCTTTTCATTCATTGCTACAGGACTGCAGCTTGGGGGACATGTACCTTGAATTCAGTCACCATGCTGGGGGCATGCCCACTTTTCAAGAATAGTTTATCTTTGTTTCAAGCTTGTGTGAAAATTAAACCAATTTCAAGCACAATTTATCTATGTTTCAAGATTGTGTAAAAATGAAACCAATTTCAACCATAGTTTACTTTTGTTTTCAAGCTTGGGTAAAATGAAAAATTTTGGGCTTGGTGTGCTTTGTGAGCATTTTCTTGCCTTTTGGGTCGTTACTTATTATGCAGACTATTTAACTAATACAATAGCTAACATTGTATTATATAGACATTTGCGTAATTTGTAAAAAATCATCATCACATAACAAGATCCATATAGGAAAATAAATGTATATATATATATATATATATATATATATATCAGATGTTTGCATTAGTGTGCATCACAAATTCAAAAAATATGTATGTTTCAGTTACATCCCGAGACATCATGTCTCTCAAAAATTATGTGGAAATAAAACCTAGGTGTCTATTCGGCGTGATTCTCATGATAACATGTCACGACCCACACAAGCCACCTCAGCAAGCAGTGGACATGGTTTGACAGCCCTGCAGTGTGTCTCTTGTATGCACAAGGAACATCATCGAATCACGCATAGTCTAGGATCCCATGGGGGATTCCCTCCAAGTTGAGTATGATTTCCTCCTCTTTGCCTCCGTCACCATGAGGGGTTGTATCAAAATCACGAGGAATCTGCCTCGCTATCGGGGACATACCTGCAGGTCTCTTTGGGCTAACATCTACAATTACATGGATTAATGTCAGAACATACATAAAAAAAATATATAATACTCAAAATAAAAAAATGAGTTTTACCTAGTACTCCATCCCAATAATCTCCTTTTGGGAGTAGGATATCTACATCACTAGTGAAATATGTGCTAGAGTAGGGCCAATCCTCCATGACAGTTAGCTGATGGTAGAGCCACTCAAAGAACTTCGGTCTCTAGGACATCTGTTGACCACCCCCTGACCTTGGCATCATAACTACCCAGCGGGCCATCCATGGCTCCTGTGTTGGTGGTGTTGTAATTATCACCTCTTGATGCTGAAATATTGGTAGTCATTCCAAGATGAATGATACTAAAATACACTCGTAACTGAACTGCTTCAGCTTGGTTTTCTTGAATTTTGTTAGTTGACGCTTCATTTTGATTTTCACTACCTCTACCTAGTTGAAGAGGGTCAGTGCCATGCAATCTATAACAAGAAGTAGCTGTGTATTTTTATCCTCGTGTGGTGCCTACGATCCTACAGCTCATGTGATGGTGTGCAACACTACTTTTAGTGTCAAATCCGGAATTGTTTGGATGCCCAATTTTCCACTTCCCAATCCTTTCCTTGCCCCTGGGCACACCTTTCAATAACCATAATCATGTTCTCCATTGAGGGTTGGGTGCTAGTAAGGATTGGTACTACTCTCCTCCATGACAATCCAGTTATAAAATAAACGTCCGAAACTTCAATCTCAAGTTCCTGGTCATGAATGATGAATTTTTCCTGATCAATGTCCTAGACACTAATCAAGTACTGAAAATGCTCCGGTTGAGCTCTAAGACATGGTTTCATAATGAATTTCTTAAGCCCGCAATATTTGAGAGCTTCCATTCATCTATTTTTTCTCATGGCCGCTTCATCTTCTTCACTGTGTTCTCGTTCTTTCCATTCAATGACCATTTTTCTGTTTCACACCTGTAAAAACATTCATATGACTATCATTAGCCAAATACAAAGCTTTTGAATCATTAATTTGGGCCTCCCTATCTACAGTTACATGCTAAAATTTACTGTCGTGGTTGGCGCGATTGTTTTGAAAACAATCTAGCTAACTGGTGCGCCCTAGTTCAAATTTTAGGACGATTGGCATGGGTCCGTGCCCGATACCCGCGCCAACTACCATGCCCTAGCTTTTGAAAAATCCCCCATATATTTCCAAATTTAGGGTTGCAGGTAATGAAAGTGTAATCAAAATGCAGGGAAGGAGGTTAGCTCTTACCTGGAACTAATAGATTCGCGATTGGTCTTCCAGATTGCCTATTGTCACCGCCGCAAAATCGTAGTGAAAAAGGGTAACAAATTTCTCACAAGAGGTAAAAGTGAAAAGTAATTTATTTTTTACCATATTTGTCATTTTATAACATTTCAGAACCCTAATTATGTTTTAAAGCGTATTTTTCGATTATTTCACTATGTTATTTCGAGAAATGGGTTTTACGTGTGTCTCTTGTGCAATGATAGGTTTTCAGCATAATGATGATGAAGTAATGGGTTGTATTTTATACTTTTTCGAACTCGATAAAAACACAAAAAATTCACTGTTGGAGTCATATTTCATCTCTTTTTTTACTCTCTAAACATGAAAATATTGTCGAGGCTCTTGTCATTTTGAACTTGTTAAATGGATATGAAACAATATCTACCCAGTATACGTTTACCCCTTTTTTGGGCTAGGATAGATTATTTACGAAAAAGGAATACCTTAGCCTATCATGACTAAGAGGTTCTCTCAGATAGTTTTCTACCTTTTCGGATCTGTGAGACTACCTATGAAAAGAAACTTCTGTAGTTTTCTTTTCCACTTCTTTTCAAACTCTCTAAACATGAAAATTTATCGAGTTATTCCTTTCTCAGACTCGCTAAACCCTAAATAACATCAGAAATTATAACCTTGACATCACCGATTTCCTCCTTCCTAGGGCTCGTAAAATGTACTAGGATGGATTTTTTCGAAGGAAAAGCTTACATTACAAGCATATGCTATCCCCTTCAAGCTTTTTTTCCAAAAATAATTGGGGTACTCACCTGTAATGGTGGCGGAAAATGGAACCAGTTATCAGTCGTGTCAGCAATATGTCACTCTTGAACATGACACTCATACACATTCGTGTCGGTTTGGGGACATATCATTTCATCATATTTTCCTCCACGGGTTTGGGTAATCTATTTTTACCTCTCATTTTATCTTTTCCATGTCATCATGACCTCAGATCCCTTGATGTCAAATACTGCCAAATCCAGAGTTGTGTCATTGACATGTTCAAGAGAAGTTTTCGATTGCAGTTTCAACCTCCCTCTGATCCTCTGTTTAGTCCTAATTCCCGATCATCATGTTCCTCTGTCTCATGTCAATGATGTGGGAAACATTATGGCTCTCCTTCAACTGGGTTGCTTCCTGTCGACTTCATCTCATTATCTAGGAAGTTGACCAAGAGACTCCTTCTGATACCTTGGAGCTTTCATGCCTCAATGGCAAGTTCTTCGCACTTGATGATAGGTCCATATCATTGGCCTTCGATTGGGTGATTCTATGGGTGTTCAACGCCAGATCTTTGTTCACATTCTGTGGATTTTACCTATAGTACCTTGAGAGCCATTGTCATCATTAGTGGTTTCTCTCGTGCCCGTTAACAGCTTTCACCATTGGCTAGTAATCAGGTGACTTTCTTGCATGTTCGAATTTAGCTCACATATCTGCATGCTTGAATTTGTACTTGTTTGGGTCGAGATGGAGGGAAAGACCCTGGGTTTTGTCTGATAAGATCGAGGCTGCGGGATATTTTAGTTTATTATAACTATATGCATGACTCTTTTGATTGGATGGCTGCGACCATACCTGAGCCTATTTATTGATCCTTTTTGTTGAATGGATGCATCCATACCTTAGATCTCGATTTTCATATACTCTATTATGGACGGTTGTGCCCATCCCACATGTTGATGTATCAGAGATATCATTTATATTTGTACTTGCAGGTCTTTTGACAATAGTGTTTGGTTCAAATGCATTCTCGTAAAGCATCTAACCCCTCCCTCTCTCTTGGACCTCATGCTTTAGGGGGCATCTGTTACACAACATTTTTTCACCATCCTTGCAATCCCCATCCTCCACATTGGAGTCATCTTTCAGCTCTTTTCAGACTATCTAAACATAAAAATATTGCTGAGAATTTTGTCGTTTTGAACTCGTTAAATGGATGCGAAATGACATCTACCCAGTATACGTTTACCCCTTTTTCGGGATAGGATAGATTATTTACAAAAAATGAATACCTTAGCCTATCACGACTAAGAGGTTCTCTTAGACACAATTTTATACCTTTTTGGATATGTGAGACTACCTACGAAAATGGACTGCTAGATTTTTCTTGTCCACTTCTTTTCAAACACTCTAAACATGAAAATATGTCGAGTTCTTCCTTTTTCAGATTCGTTAAACCCTAAATGGCATCATAAATCATCACCATGACGTCATCAAGTTCCTCCTTCATAGGGCTCGTAAAATATACTAGGATGTATTTGTCTGAATGAGAAACTTACATGACAAGCATATGCTATCCCTTTCAAGCTTGTTTTCCAAAAATAATTGGGGTACTCGCTAGCAATGGTGGGGGGAAGTGGAACCAGTTCTTAGTCATGTCGGCTATATGTCACTCTTGAACATGACATTCATCTGCATTCATGTTGGGTTGAGGACATCTCATTTTGTCATCTTTGCCTCCATGGGTTTGGGTAACCTATTTTGACCTCTCATCTGCTCTTTGCCATGTCATTATGACCTGAGATCCCTAGATGTCAAATACTGCCAAATCCATAGTTGTGTTGCTGACATGTTCAAGAGAAGTTTTTGATTGTAGTTTTGAACCTCCCTCTGATCCTCTTTTTAGTCCTAATTCAATGTCATCATGTTCTTCTATCTTGTGTCGATGATGTGGGAAGCATTATGGCCCTCCTTCAACTGGGTTTCTTCCTGTCGACTTCAGCTCATTATCCAGGAAGTTGACCTAGAGACTCCCTTCCGGTACCTTGGAGCTTGCATGCCTCAATGGCAAGTTCTTCACACTCGATGATAGGTCCATATCACTGGCCTTCGATTGGGTGATTATGTGGGTGTTTGATGCCAGATCACTGTTCACATTCCGTGGATTATACATGTAGTACCTTGAGAGCCATTGTCATCATTGGTGGTTTCTATCGTGCATGTTAACAACTTTCATAATTGGCTAGTAATCAGGTGGCTTTCTTGCATGCTCGACTTCATATCACATATTCGCATGCCTAAATTTGTACCTTTTTTGGGTCAAGATGGAGCGCAAGACCCTGGGTTTCGTCTAATAAGATCTGGGCTATGGGATATTTTAGTTTATCATAACTATATGTATGACTCTTTTGATTGGATGGCCGTGACTATACCTGAGTCTATTTATTGATCCTTTTTACTATATGGTTGCATCCATACCTCAGATCTCAGTTTTTATATACTCTATTATGGATGGATGAACCCATACCACATGTTCATGTATCAGAGATATCAGTTGTATTTGTACTTACAGGTTTTCCGACAATAGTGTTTGGTTTGAATGTGTTCTCGTAAATAATTTCACCCCTCCCTCTCTTTCAGACCTCATGCTTTAGGGGGCATCTATTACACAACATTTTTTCACCATCCCTACAATCCCCATCCCGGACATTGGAGGACCGTTCTGTGACTTACATGAAGTTTCATGCCTTGCATAAAATACCAGTGCATCCCTTGGCATGAGGCAAAAGTTTCCTCTGTTGACTTTTCCCTGAACAGACCATCAAAAACACATGCTTTTGGGTTGGCGCTGGCAGTCTGTTATGCCCTCGCACCAATGGAGGAAATTAACATTGGGCCCCATGCCCATTGGCGCTTTGTCCCAGTGAGCTACCCACACCAAGCTATTTTTGGAAAGTTTTTTAAATATGGAAGCGAAGTTTCTACGCTAACTACTTCATGAGCAAGTTAGCTTGGGTTGTTCAACTGCATAACCATGAACACCTTCCTTTTGCTTCTTATTTCCTCCTTTTGAGGGAATCTCCCAAAGGATAAGGCCTCACTTCCATCATTTGAGGGAGCCCAACCTCCTCCTCTCCTTATACAAATACACCTATCTCACATAGATGCAGCTAGTTGAAAAGGTATTACTGAACATTTTGCTGAAACAGTCTGATGTAGGTGGTGTGAGATAGAGCAGAGAGAGAGACCCTTATCTAGAGAGACCTTAGTCTTTTTCCTTGCCATGTCCAAATTCCCCGATGAATGCTCAAGATGTGCTTCGACTGGACCTGCTGAAGGAGGTTGCGACATCAAGGCTCTCGTTGTAATCTCTTTCTTTCTCTTAATATATGCATGACTAATGTTTTGTTCCTATATTGTGTTGATGTGATTTATCTTATGCAATACATTTAATATTCCTTCACTGATTAGCTAGTTATGAATGCAATTATATGTCATGTATGCTAACTTTTTTCCTTTGATCTTTGTGCAGAAATTTGAATACCATTGTTGAAGGATCACGACACGTCGGGACAAGGATCAGGAGACCTTTGCTTTAGCTATGACAACTGCGTTGCATTACAGGTAGGAAAATATACCCTAACTTGTTTCATTCATTAACTAGGAACTAACACATTATCATGTCCTCTCGCTGCTAGAGCCACCCTAGGGAGAGAGGGATAGCCTCTGTCCGTAGAGGAAATTTACCTACACAACAACGAGGATATGGATATCTATGTATTTTGTCACAACTACTATTATGACTATTAAAACAAATCCATTTCATGAATAAAGCCTAAATATGATCTCAATGCATAGTTGATTGTGTAATTAAAGTGTGTGTGTCGACTTTTGTGCGGAAGGGCCCCTGCTGACAGAAGGTTTTTTTTCTTATTCACATGTTTCCTTTCAATTATAGTTTTATTTAATACTATAGTTTTGGTTTGAATGATTCATTTTTTCTAGTGTATTTTGATTCAAATAGTCTAGTTTCAACCTTATTTTTCCTAAGTATAGTTTAGTTTCAATCATATTATGTCTCGGTGTGTTTTAATTCAAATAAAATAGTTCCAATCTTATTTTTTTTAGTTTGTTTCATTTTCAGCGATTCTCTTTCAATAGATGTCAAGCCGACATAGATATATTTTCTAGAGCTAAAGAAATTGTCTTTCTTTCATGAATGTATATCTTAGATCAGATTTCCTTCCTTCATATAAACAATATAATATTTCTTTCAATTAGATAATTTTGTAATTCACTCTTAAATAGATTTCTTTCTTGCAATTTAAGTAGTTCATCTTTCACTATAATTTAGATTTTTGTAATTTATTTCTAATGATTTCAATAATCTAGGAAGTTGTTCATTTTCATTACTGTAGATTTCATAGATATAAAAATTCTCAAAAAACTGAAGTTGTTTTCTTTTCCTAAAATTTTAATAAGTAAATTGGTTGATATTTAGGAAAAGATTTAACTCATTTAAATAGAATTCAATCATCAAAATATTTTACATTTTATCAAAAATGACAAAAAAAACATAAATTGACAATCATCATAATAAAATAGGAAAAAGAGAGGCGTCTAGCATATATAGTGCACCTGCATTTCAGAATATTAATAACTCCAGTCGATAATTTATGTGATCAATTTAAGACATTAAATTGACTAAAAAAATACGTTCCCTTATTTGAATTCCTCCTCCCTATTTAATTTCTCTCGACCCACCTTAACTAATATGGGTAGCATTAATCCTTCAACTGTTGTAATGGAGTATTCTAACCTAGTTGCATATCTATCATATTTAGCTCCACTATGAATACCTTGAAATTCCTCTATTGATCTTTGGATTTGTTTTCTTGCCTTATTAGTGGGATGAATACTCTAAGTCAAAAAATTAGTACCTATCGATGACACACTGGTAATTTTTCAACCCTCCGTGGGATGAATACTCTAGGTCAGAAAATTAGTACCTATCGATGACACAATAGTAATTTTTCAACCATCCATTATGAAATATACGTTTTATTTTTTATTTGGGATTTCTTTTACACTATATTAACCATTTAAATATCTAATATTTTATCTGAGACATCATAATTTAGATATCAATTTCATATCATGGATAGTGAATATGTAATGTACATCCAAAGCTAAGGAATTTATAAACTCATGTTGCATATTAGACCATCATAATCCTGAGAGAAACTCTTCATCTATAAATACATATAGCTTTAACCCTGTATGCACCAGACATATTTAATATTAGCACATTTATTAAATATACCAAGTTAAGTATTCTCATTGAATTTATGGCATATGGAAACTTATATATTCTTGAAAAAAATATTTTTCTTGTTGTCAATGGAAATCACAAGGGCAAGGATTACTCCAATCATTTCCATTAAAACTCTTCTGAGTGTTTGGCCATGATAGAAGTGTTTAATTCTAAATGATTCCATTTATTATTTCTCTCTCTTTTATTTATAACTTATTTCCTCTTTGTTTTAAGGAATCCAATTTAAATTTTGATAAGGGTCCTTCATATATTCTACCTCATTTTTTTCTAAACTCTGCCACAAAAAGAGAGGTGCCCACAAAAGAAAGAAGAAAAAAATTGTTAATCTTGTGAGATACATTAATCGACAACATAGATTGGAGCACCAATAGGAAGGGTAGAAAAGATTCAACAAATCTACCCTTATGTACCGATAGCACAATTTAAAGTACCTAAATTTATTTTATTTCAATTATTATTCATGTCATAACTTTTGGAATCATGCAATTATAAACAGTAAAGCCAATATGTTTTACAGAAATGAAGATGTTAAATCTAATTATTTTCCACATTCTAGATCTAGGAATTCCTATGCTAGAAAGAGAAATCCATCTTCTCTCATATGAATGAAATTGAATGTTTTAAAAATAATTTTTTTTAACACAAAGCTAGTGAATGTAGAAGCAAACCATTTAATCTCTCCAATAAGGATATCGTTAAGAAATATTCACATCAAGAAAGCTCAAAGAGATGTAAATAGATATCAGACAAGTACAAAGAGTGTGGATTTGTGCTATATGGCCATAATCAAGAATGAAAATGTTATGTAGAAAGCGGGCCTTCAATGCACATGAATAGAGACAAAAGTAAATTTCCATTTCTAAGGGAAGATAGAAAGGAATTTTTACCTTTGGGAATAATGCACCAACAAAGATAAAAGAGGAATTTTCAATTTGGATGATAAGACTAAGGCTCAGAATGTCTTATATGTGGATGCCATGAACCATAATATCTTGTATGACTAAAATGTGTGACCAAGGTTATGATGTAACATTTCACTATAAATATTGTGAGATAAGGAAAGTTGAATCTGGTAAGTATTACACATGGAAATTAGAACTCACAGAAATGTGTATGCTTTTTATGACACAAAACTAAATTTCTACATTAGCAAAATAGATGAAACCTAATTATGGAACAGAACAATGGGACATGTGAACTTTGAAAATTTAATAAAAATTAGCAAAAAAAAATCAATAAAAGCCATTCCAAAGCAATCAAATCTAGATGGTTCCATATGTAAATCATGCCAATTTGGAAAGAAGGAAAGGGTACATTTCAAAATAAAGAAGCATCATCATCTATACCTGTTATAGCATCATTTCTCACCTTGACATGATTCATGATTGCTTTATGGCTTTTTGGCACCCATTCCTACAGACTTGGATAAATTCACTTAAAAACAGTGTAAAATCCCCCATACGCGACTATGCCCGTACTTTTCCACGTGTATACGCGAGTCCAGCTAGACTTTTCCGCGTATGCCATTAAAATGATTAAAAAATATATAAAAAATCCCTAATTTCACGCTGGGTCGATGGTTACTCGGTAGTTCAACCACCCCGAAACTTCGTGGCCAACTGTTTCCAACTGTTGAAACTACTTGGAGGGAGTATAAAAGCCCCTCATGTGCATGGCCTAAGGGAGAGAGAGAATTATTGATATTATACTTTGTTGGTATTCCCTATCCAAGTCTGAATTCCCGTGCCTCCTGCACTTCCCAGTTCATTATAGGAAACCTTCGTTTCCTGGAGATGCTCATCTCTTTATATGTCATCTCGTATGCACCAGTTCGGAAGGAGTCTTAGTGAGGCAAGGGTGGGATGGATCCGGACAACGGCTCGCGAAGGCCTTGGAAGGATCAAAGATTCTCCACTTGATTATTTCGGTACGTACTATTTATAATAATTGTAAGTATCATGCTATTCTAAACAAAACGTGTTAGTGTCTGCTTACATATATGAGAAAATTGTTATTTAAGCATTCATTATGGTTTATCTGATGTTTTATATGGATTTCACTAACATTTAGAGTAGATATATGCCGTACAACCTTGTCCTTTGTGTCGGTTTCTTCTTGTATTTCAGGTTAAGAAGGAAGGACGGTTGCAGGGAGTTTGGACTCCACGTGGATCTACTTCAAACGTAGGACCAACGGGTAAATCTCTCATTCTGCTCTATTTAGTTTTTCTAAACGTGCATGATTGTGTGAGTCTCTGTTAAGTAGTACGCCCCTGCTCTGTGGAGGTTGTATCCCAACCAACCTCTAGGGTATTAATTCCCCGAAACAGAACTGGCGACTCCACTGGGGATCACATTCTTGTGATTCTCCTGTTGGGTTGTTTCAGCTGTTTGGTAGGTTGCCAACAGTTTTTTCTGTCTTTTGCAGTCCAGTTTGTTTTCTTGCAGTCAGTCTGAAGTCTTGGTATCTTTTCCAGGCTTGTTCTTTTGTTTTTTTTCAATATTTACCTTTCCATACGCTTCTTCTTTTGCACACAGTCGCGTATACACGCGAGTTTGTCTGAAGGAAACCGCGTATACACGAGTTTCCCTTAGAACAGACGCGTATACACGCTGGTTGCACAGCTGTGAAGCCGCGTATACCTAGGCAGATTTTGAATTTTTAGGATTCTGGAGTTTTTGGTCCTTTCTAGCTGTCGAGGCCTGTGTCTGCAGAGTCTCTGTACTTACTGGAGTGTGAAGGAAGTGGTTTCATGTCTTTTCTCTCTTTCGTTTGAGTGGAAACTAGTATTTTGGCAAAAGTTTTGTTTCTGGTGCTGGCACTTCTGGATTGAGTTCCAAGATCGCTTTCTGAGCATTCTTGGCTGTTCTGCTTTATCAAAACAGAGAGCTTCTGCTCACTGACTCGCTCCTATCTTTGTGTTGTGCTTTGCATTGCGATTTTTGCTTTGTTTTCGATTGGTTTTCTTGAGTTCCATAGGCTAGGGTTTTGTTGCAATTTTCGAAGAACTTTTCTTGCTTCTTTGGAGTCTTTTGTTGCAGCGAGTTTGCACTATTTGTCTAGGCTGATTGGCTGAGTTTTGGTCTTCTCTTGCTCTTATTGATCTTGCTATTGTTAGCCTTATAAGGTTTGGGAGCATTCTTGAAGTTTGTGCTTGAAATTCGGTCTTATTTGGTTTGGATTTTGATAGTTTGTGCTTGGTCTTTTCGAGCTCTTGCTTTATAAAACTAAAAAGCCCAAAAAACATTTGTTTTGCTTTTTGTTTTTGCATTTCAAAAACTCAAAAAACATTGTCTCTTGTTTTTGTTTTTGTTGTTGCATTTTCATTTTCGTTTTGCCATATCTTTTGGAGCTTTTGTGAAGTTTCTTGCTTCTAGTTTTCGGCTTGATTTTGAGGAGGAGTTGTCATTTGATTTCTTCTTCTTGTTGTTAAGTATTTTTGGTGTCTTATATTAAGAGTTCTTGTTTTCAAGAATTGGCTTTCTGGACAACAAAAGATGAGTTAAAACTGAAGGAGCTTTTTGGGAAATTTCACCTTGTTTTAAGAGATTTTTGCATCTTAGGATTTACATGCTTGTAGTGATTTGCATTAGGTGCATTTCAGCATTTAGTTAGCTTCTTAGTTTTTGTGAGTGTGAGTTTGTAATTCAAAAAGAAAAATACAATTTTTTAGTCTCGTAGAACCTGTATAGAGATTACTTTTCATCGAAAGACAAAGAACTGCATGTGCATGTAGTTAAGTTTTTATTAATTTCTTTTGCGTCAAAACACCATTGGTTTCATCTCCATATCCTTGTGACTTAATACAACAGACCTTAAAATAAGCGATTTAATCTAAAATCAACTAGCAAGTTTTACTAAGTGTCAATCACCAACTAGCTAGGTTGGAGGGCCTTGGAATAGGTGAGTGGAGAGTTAACTCTCCAAGGCCGCTCAAACAAACATAGAAGTTGATTAATTGAGCGAAATCCAACTCCGTGAGGTGGACTGGGAAAGCTCTCATCCGAGAGTCAAGCGCGAGGGGAAGTGAAGGTTGAGAAGAGGGATACCCCCCCTCCGATTAGCTGAATCTGACCTCAAGACCGTTCCGCTCGGCTTCTGATACGGATTGGTGCCCATAGTTGCCACTCCTAGGTTCCACACAGGTGACTGCGGGGGGGAATACCCGTGGTACCTGAGGCAGACGTCGCATCACTTTCAGCAGTACTTCTGGGGGGTGCCCTTGCGAAGCTTGGGTGCTTGAGCCGGCAAAGGCCGTCGTTAGGAGGTCGGCGTAACTGTTTCTGATACCTTCGCTAGTTGTTCTGGGCCCTAATCATCCCAGACTGCTTTCGGAAGGCCCTATACTTCGCTTTCCTGTATTTTGGTGTCCGGTCCTCATCACCCGGAGCGGAAATACTTGGAGGCTGCTTGCTTGCTGTTTCTCAGGGATTTTTATTTTTAGTGAGTGCTCTTTGCTCCTAGCTTGCCTAGCTTTTCACTTTTTTGAGTCTAATATAATAAATCTATAAAAGTGGCTGATCAAGCGCCTCGACGTTCGAGGAGAATCCGGGGGTTATCTCCCGAGAGTGCAGAGCCTTCTTCGAGAAGGCGTAGGAGCGATTTAGCCGGTAGTTATCACCCTGTGGAATCTGACGCTGTGGAGAGAGATCCTCCACCAAGGTCTGAAGGTTTCGTAGCTGATTCCGGTGTCGGTTCCGAGAGGAGCGTTCCGCTCACCTCGCGAGTGTTGTTTCCTCAGGAAGAAGATTTTCAGATAGAAGATATACCTGAGCCTCCTGCTACATGTCCATCTCCTCTTCCTCCTGATTATCCGTTTGTTGTTCAGTACATCGGACCGGAGTCTGAGAGACCGCCGGATCTTCCGTATCATTCTTATCTTTCGATGGCCACGACTGGGAACACGGCTTCTACCGTGAGTGCTGCGGGCATTCAGACTCCTGCTTCTGCTGAAGCAGGGGGCACTATTGCTTCATCTTCGATTGCTTCTAGCACCGCTATGTTTGGCTCTGGATTCACCCAAGCATATGCTTCTCATTCTCAAGTCCTCGTTTAGGGATGTCCATTAGTGGAAATCCCTCTTTTTCCTTTTCCCGTCACTGCAGCGAGATCTACGCCCATGTCTAACATGGCTAGTGGATCAGCTTCGTTTCTCTGCGTGGTTTCCTTTGGGATTGGGCATATTCCCAGCTCCAATCCTTCTTAGGTCGTTGCTTTACCTCCTGCACCCGCAGTTTCAACCTCGGGTCCGGGGGCAAAGTTCGACTACTTTTACTAGGATGGAATCTTTCTCTTTACAATACCTGGGCAGAATCGCTCTTCATGGGTTACCAAGGGAATGCTTCTTTCCCCCTTCATCGAGTGCTTATCGCTCTTTTCTCCTCCTCGTCTACTGCATGGAACCCCTACTGTGGGCTTTCCGAGTCAATACTTCAAATATGGGGAAACTAGTTCTGCTCTGTAACTCGGCGTGCGGAGGAGGTTCTTCTCCGTTTTCTACGAGTCCTTTCTGGCAGCCTGGTGCCTCATCAAATCCAGGCTATTCTTTTCAGAATGTTGGAAATCCATCCCATCAAGGATGGAATTCTCAGGCTCTGCCTCGATTACCATTTCTGGCAACGTTAAACTTGCCAGAGTTGTCGAAGTTAACTAATGACCCGATTCGTTATAGTCCGGGGTGGCCTCCGGTCCCAACCAAACTTCCTTCAGACATTCCAAAGTTTGAAGGTAAGAATGGAGAGGATCCGGCGGACCACATCACCACTTTCCACTTATGGTGCTCGTCGAACTCCCTGATCGATGATTCGATTAGGTTGAGATTATTTCAACGCACCCTAACTGGGAATGCTGCCAAATGGTATATAGAGCTCACTGGGGGCAGTTTTTCCACATTTGGAGAACTGGCTGTCACATTTCTTAACCATTTTCAGTTTCCTGTCAGATATGAGGCTGGGACTGAACTCCTGGCTAATTTTAAGCAGGGTGAGGCAACTCACATTTCTGATCACATTCAGGAATGGAGGAGAAGGAAGAGGCTTATCAAAGCCCATATTCCAGGTGAGTTCCTTCTCGAGTGGTTTTTGGAATCTCTGCAGTCAGATATTTCAAAGGATGTATCCCTATCTGGGGTATTTTCTGAGGAGTAGGCCATCTTTAGGGCCCAGCAGTTAGAGTTGATCTATTCTCAGTCTGGGATGCTTTATAAGTATTTACCCAATGCTCCTCACTCCAAATTGGATTTATCGAAACCCAAACCTGGTCCGCATGGTGACGGGCTTGTCGGATCGGTCAATAGTAGTGCAGCCAGCCTGCTTTCTCAACTGCAGCAGTTGTCTTTACAATCTGCTCCTTCTGGTCAGTCTGTGCCTGCTGATTCATCACCTTCCCAGTCTTTGTCCATAAATGTTGTCCAAGCTTCTGATCCCAAAGGAAATCAACAATCCGATGGGAAGAAGAAGGGACGAAATAACAAGAAGAAGGGAAAGAACGGGAAGGGCAATGCAAATAAAACCAACGAGCGTGTTGGTGAGGGTCAAAAGGAGAAAAAGAAAGTGAAGTTTCCATGCAAGCTTTGTGTTGGAGACCATCTCACGCACCTTTGCCCGAAAATTCAGGATGCTCAGCGCCTGTTATCTCAGCAGGGTTCTTCTAGTTCCCAGGCTATGCTAACAAACCCTTTTCCCCAAGGGCAGCAATTAATTGCTGGCGCGAACCAAAATCCTGGGGCTTCCTCTGGAGGTGCTCAGGAAGGGGAAATTCCATCGAATATCTTTATGATGAGTGCTCACGTGGATGTCGTTACGAGATCCCGTGATTATGGCGGAGAGGAATCTTCGAAAGCTAAGGAAGTTCCTGATGCTACTGAGCCGCTTCACATCACGAAGCCAACTGTTGAGTCTATGCCTCGGATGCCAAAAGCATCTTCTAAGCGGTCAACGATTAATCCGAACATGAGGGCTGCCCAGAACTACTCGATTGTAGAAGATCTGGCGCAAATTCCTTGTGCTATGTCAGCTTTAGAGGTACTCCAGTCTTGTCCGGCTCAGCGCAGTGCTTTGCTCACTGCCATTGGGGCTGTTGATCCGAAAAATTCTCTTCTGATTACTTTTGATATGACTAATTTTAAGAAGAGACTTCCTCATCACATGGCATTTCACATTAGATCGTCGTATCGAAAGACCAATATCTTTCGAACGGTTGTTGATGAGGGCGCTTCTACTTGCGTGATGTCTCTCGCATGCTGGAAGACGCTTGGATCTCCCAAAGCTGTTCCATCTAGCACTGTTCTTACTGCATTCGATGGTCATTCTCACAGACCCCATGGTATTGTCCCAGCTTTGCCCATCTGTGTTGGGGGCAAAACCGTTAACATAGAGGTTGAGGTAGTGGATGCAGCCTTGGACTACAACCTTCTGTTGGGGAGGAACTGGATTTATGAAATGGATGCTATTGCATCTTCATTATTTCGAATAGTATGTTTTCCCCACGAAGGGAGGATCGTTACAGTGGATCAACTGGACTGTCCTCCTGTAGACCTGGATGCGCCTTCTGACTCATCTGTGCCTAAGTTGGATAATACTAAGGCGCCTGTCGAGAATCTAGGAGTTGGAATGTATTCTTCCCTGATGGGTTCTTTTGATCTTCCTCCTCCTAAGGTGTCTATTAATGTTATTTCATCCTCCAAGGCTCCCCTTCGAAGAGAGTTCTTTCGAACTCATTATTTTTCGGACCCTTGGACCTTACCTTCTCCAACTGCCACATTGGAAGAAGGGCAAGTGGTTGGAATGGCATTCCCGATTTCTGCAGCTGAGATTGCATATCAGTCTGTTGTTGACACTGCAGAGTCTGATCCAGCTCCTCTTTCGCCGGAAGAGTTGGATGGTGATGTGGCTCCGGCTTGGACGCTTACTTCTTCTTCTACCCAGGATTGTCTAGATACCACTCTTCCATCTGAAGAGGCCATCCTGGAAGCGATGACAGGTATAGATAGACCGTGGGATGACTTGCATCATCGGTCTTACTTCCTACCTAACTTGAGCGAAGTCGAAACAAGTTTTCCAAGTCCTCAGTCTCCTGGACCTGTTCACCCAGTCTTGAGCCCTTTAGCACCAGCACAGGTTTATGCTTAAGGAAACATGGTTGTGATCTCTCCTACTATCCCGGTGAACATCTCCAGGAATCCCAACATTATCGAGAATGTCTTCATTGGAGATGAATGTTCCCATGAAGAGGTTCAAATCTATACCGAACTCTTCAAAGAGTATAGGGATGTTTTTGCTTGGTCTTATGAGGAAATGCCTGGCATAGACCCATCTATCGTCCAGCATGAGATCAAGACGTATGAAAACGCTAAGCTGGTCAGGCAAAAACTTCGTCCGGTTAATCCTAGGAAGGCAGCAGCTATCAAGGCTGAAGTTGAAAAGCTGCTTAAGGCGGGATTTATTTTCCCAGTTCCTCTGACTGAATGGGTTTCAAATCCCGTTCCGGTTGATAAAAAGCAAGGAACGATTCGAGTATGCATCGATTTCAGAGACCTGAATAAGGCGTGTCCTAAGGATAATTACCCCACACCTTTCATTGATCAGATTATTGACGAGTGTGCCGGTAACGAGATTTTTTCCTTCATGGACGGTTTTTCTGGTTATAATCAAATTACTATCCGTCCAGAAGATCAACATAAGACCGCATTTATTTGTCCCTAGGGTACGTTTGCATATAAGAAAATGCCTTTTGGTCTTAAAAATGCTGGAGCTACTTTTCAGCGGGCCATGTCTTACGCCTTCCACGACATCAAGAAGATTATCGAGGCATACTTAGATGATTTAGCTGTTCATTCTCGAAAGAGGATAGATCATCCAGGTCACCTCCGGCAAATATTTGAAAGATGTCATTTTTATAAAATTTGATTGAATCCGAACAAGTGCGTTTTCGCGGTTACATCCGGTCGGCTGTTGGGATTTATCGTGTCTAGGGAAGGGATAAGGGTAGATCCCTTCAAGGTTGAGGCAATACTTCGGTTGCCTCCCCTGTCTTCAATCCGTCAGCTTCAAAGTCTCCAAGGGAAGTCTAATTTTCTTCGGAGGTTTATCGTCAATTATGCTGAGATTACAAAGGGATATATGAGACTATTGAAAAAAGGAGTTCCTTTTCTTTGGGACGACTACGCTCAACGCTCATTCGATGCCTTGAAAAAGGCATTGACCTCTGCTCCTTTACTGAGTCCACCCGATTATAGCAGAGATTTTCTTTTGTATCTGGCTACAGTAGAATCTACCATTGGTATGGTTCTTGTTCAGAAGGATGATGCTCTTGCTGAGCATGTTATTTACTACCTTATTCAAGGACTAGTAGGGCCTGAACTGCGATACACCCCGATAGAAAAGTTAGCCTTAGCAGCAGTTCATGCTGTGCAGCGACTCCGGCATTACATTATTCTTCGCAAAACTTATGTCTTGGTAGCTGCCAATCCATTTCAGTTTGTCCTCAGCAGGTGAGTGATTGGGGGCAAATATAATAGATGGATTGTGATATTACAGGAATTCGATCTAGAGTTCATGTCTGCCAAATCCAAGAAGTCATTAGTCTTTGCGGAATTGATCTCCGAGTTGCCTTGTGGAGAGGAGATGATCTACGATGAGTCCTTTCCGGACGAACACTTGTTTCTAATCTCTCCACAAGATCCTTGGTATGGGGATATCATTGTGTATCTCCAGACTGTGAAGTTTCCCTCTTCTTTTTCGAAAGATGAGCGTCGTAAGCTGCGTCACTTGGCCAAGAATTATCTGATTATTGGTGATGCTTTGTACCGTCGAGGGGTTGATTCAATCCTAAGACGCTGCTTAACTTTCAAAGAAGCTGAGGCTGTGCTCAATGATTCTCACGGTGGAGCTTGTGGGGGTCATTTATCAGGGCTTGCTACAGCCCAAAAGATTTTGCGTGCTGGCTACTTCTGGCCTTCGATTTTCAAAGATTGTATTGAATCGGTCAAGAAGTGTCATCCTTGTCAAGTGTATACTCGAAAAATGCGCACTCATCCAGCTCCGCTTTTTCCAGTCATTACTGTCGGACCCTTTACAAAGTGGGGTATGGATTATACTACTTGTAACCCGCCTTCGGCAAAAGGTCACAAGTACATTATCGTAGCAGTAGACTACTTTACGAAGTGGGTCGAAGCTATGCCTACTTTTGGGAACGATGGCGAGACTGCAGCTCTTTTCTTCTTCAACCAAGTCATTGCTCGTTTCGGTATACCTAGAGAGATTGTCACTGACCATGGCAGTCACTTTCAGAACAGTATGATGGCCGAGTTGGCTCTTAAATTGGGTTTCCGGCAGGAGCATTCATCTCCATATTATCCTCAGGCCAATGGCCAAGTGGAAGCCGTGAATAAGTCCTTGAAGACAATTCTTCAACGGACGATTGATAAACATAGATCCAATTGGCACATTATGCTATATCCTGCACTCTGGGCATACAGGACGTCAGTGAAAACTGCAACTGGCTTTACTCCGTTTCAGTTAGTCCACGGGGTGGAATCCGTATTTCCCATTGAATGCGAGATTCCTTCCCTTAAACTGGCTGTTGAACTTCTTCCTGACACTTCTAGTCTGGCAGAGCGGCTTCTTCATCTGGCACATCTTGATGAGCAGCGTCGAGATGCCGCCACGTTGAATGAAGCGCATAAAAACCGAGTCAAAGTTCAGTACGATAAGGCAGTTAAGCCTAGGGTCTTTTCCGAAGGTGACCTTGTTTTGGTCTATGCCCAAGAAAAAGATGCCTTGGGGGCAGGAAAGTTTAAATCGATGTGGTATGGCCCCTATATCGTTAAAAAATTCCTTAAGAAAGGAGCTTATACCTTGGTTGACTTCGAAGGGAACGAGTTGCCGGAGCCTCGAAATGGGCTCTATTTGAAAAAGTATTATGCCTAGGCTTCGGCCTGGCATCTTGCTTTTGTATATAGTAGTTTTTTCTTTGTACATTTCTGATTGATTTTCAATTTTTTGATGAGGTGGTGATGTTTTTTTGATCTGCTTTGGCAGGTTGTGTTGGATGTCATGAGTCATTTTGGTTTCGCCGATGGTGCTAGTAGACACACCCGGAACTTAGCTTCCGCGGCTTGGGTGCTTCATTATCCTTCCGGTCAACTGTTGGTATCAAGAGGAGTCTGCATTGGTCCTGCTTCCAATAACGTAGCAGAATACACTGCAGTCATTCATCTACTCTCGGAAGCAATATCTTTGGGTGTTGATTCGTTGGTAGTTTTCTTGGACTCCCAGCTGGTGTTGTCGCAGTTGAACAACACTTATCGGGTACGAGATCCATCTTTATTACGATTGTTCTTGAGGGTACGTTTGTTACAAAGGTCATTTCAATTTTAACATTCATTCATATTCCTCGAGCTGACAATTGGTTTGCTGACTCATTAGCTAATCAAGCTTTAGATTGGCATATTAATCATTCAATACAATAAATTTTCTAAATCATCAAAAACATCATACATTTGATACATTTATCACATCACATCAAATATCGTTGTATATATCATCGGAGTGTCAAAAAACTTTACAAAATTTGGATCCATAAATGCCGTACAAAACTTGGGCTTATGCCCCATCATGTTCAGTCTCAAAAAAGAATATACAGTCATCTAACATATAAAATCTGTCTACTCCTGAGGACCCTGCCCAGAAGTCGTGTTCCTATAGAACATAACTGCAGTGGCCACACGGCGGAATAGTCTAACCCAGTCCCGGGGTACTCCTACAACCCGTCTCTGGACGGCTTCCGGCAAGTCCTCCACGACAGCCATAGGGATTTGGCGGGTTAGTCCCTCCAAGTTTCTCTGCACGGCCTGGAGAGTCCTGTCGGAATCCACTGTCTCCGCCTCACCTCTACGGCGCTTGTGGCGCGGTAGGCCCTCAGGACGAACTGGTCCAACATCTGAAACATGATCATTTTTTATTGTCAGTCATTATGAATCCAATCAAAAACATGTTTGTTTTTCATTTTTTCATACATATTTGAAAAAATCCAAAAAAATCATATAAGTCAAAATTTTTTGCAAAAACTTACCGACTGCTCCCCATGCTGCGCCGGGTGGAAGTACTAGATCTGGATCTCCTCGGAAGTCCATCCCAACATAGGGGTAGTCGTCCACTGCGATGATCTGTTCTCCCCACCACAGGAAGAACTCATCATCCCACGTGGTCCGGGGTACCTCGCTGCCCCCCAGTCTCTTCATCATGTCTGCCCAACGGGCAATTCTTGGGTCCCGCGGGCTGCTGATAGTCGAGATGACTCTGGGTCTCAAAGCTGGAACTCTCTCAAAGAAGAATTTTGTCAAAATGGTACCATAGCCAAAGTGTTTAGTTTTTACCTGGCGAATAGAGGTCAGCTGTTGTTTCATGTTCTGTAGCAGGGCTGTGCACCAATCGTAGACGTGAATCAAACACTCTACAGCTATACTCATTTGCATCCTGGACGCCTAATGTAGTGAGGCAGATCCTGCCACTCTGCCGATGGTGAAAAGGAGGATCTTCATGTGCAAATCCCTAATATCTCTAATTGCAATCTGCGTTCCAACCTTTTTGGAATTATCTACGCAATATAAGTGGACATAATCTTCCACAGTTAACCCTCCCAGGGGTTTTCCGTGAAGGTCTATTGGGTCTCCCCTCCTGGAGAGTCCAGTGATGAAATATATATCCTCCACTTCTATGCGTAGTGGCATCTGATCAATTATGAAGCAATCCTGATCTGGTTCCCAGTAATTTACGAGCATTTCAAGCAATCGCACATTACTTTTCATATTGGGCATTTTAAAGAATTTCAACAATCCGCAATTTCGGAGGATGTTTTGTGCTGCGCGGTCCCGCATGACCTCTTGGTCTACTGCGCTATGCTCACGTTCCCTCCATGAGATGGTCATCCTGAGAAATTTCAATAAAATTTGCATTAGAAAAGATTTTTTGAAATCGGACCTGCGCATATGCTACTTTCCCTGTGCACAGTCGCGTGTATACGCGACTTGCCTTCATTGAACCCGCGTATGCGCAGATACGCAATTTTTAGCAAGGGTTTCTAAGCAAAAAATCACTTAATTTTAATTTTCAAACGGACAAAATGAATAAACAGGATGGTTAAGGAGCCTACCTGAAGTTTTGCTGAATTCCGACGGTCGGTTGTTCCTGATTTGACGAAACAAGTTTTTAGCTCCAGAGCTCTTCTTCCAAATCAGCTATGCAATAATGAACCAATTGAGAGGTAATTTGTGTATTTATGGCTAAAAATTGAAAATTTTCGCAAAAAATTCCTTATGCTTATTTTTTCGATCTATCTTATGCTGTATAACTCGATTGCTTGGAAGTGCCCAGTTTGGTATGTTTTCAGGTACATTTTGACAATTTTGAGATTTTTCCCGGTTTTTGATCCATGATTTCCGACTCTTCACGGCAGGTATATGATCTTCACTGGCATATAGGTTAGGGAAATTACTCTCCATTGCATCTTGCATACTAGCCTCCATACTGATCACTTGCCTTAGGGTCGATCCCATCAGGTCATGAGTATTACACCCATTTCACTCGCCGATTATTTAATAATGACTTGATGGTAGAGCCTTCCTTTACATGGGCTTCCTAGTTAGTTCCTCGCTATCACTTGTTGCCCATGCTGCTTTTTATGTAGGCTCGGGAGTCCTCTTTAGTCCCGCCATGTCTTCTGTGTTGAAGCTTCATTCTTCTCCTTCATCACTTATCATTTTTCTGGCTTATACCCTAGAGGCTCCCTGGTGTCGTTAAGTTGTATTACCGCATTGCATATTGGCTACTTGTTTATCCTGGCCTTTAGCCGGCTTCATTTGGACTCGATGTTTAAGCCAACTTTTGACCTTGACTTTCTGTACAAGTTAACCATTGCATGCACTTAGCTATCACAACTTGACACCTTTGTACCCATGGATGGAACGTTCCTCTGAGTATCACTGACCAGTTTTCGCCACCTTGCATTGAGCATAGGATTGTTCCAATCCCAGGAACTAGTGCATCTGTTTTCTTGATACTCGTTCTATCCATTGTACCATAGCATTCTTTTATTCTTTTTCAGGCTTATTATATGAAAAAGAAAAAAAATTCAAATATAACAAAAAGTGCGGGAACGGGATGTATCTTCGTTATTTTGATGGCAGTACAGAGTCAGTTTGTCGCCCTTGAACAAAGCACATATACTTATATATATTTCCTTCATTTGGGATGGTTCTAGTTTTGACCTAGGTTCAGCCTTTACCATGTTTCACTTGTTAGTTCTCCCCCGGTTGGTTATCTCTTCCAATCATATGGAGAGTTTGTTTTGCCTCCTGCAGGACAAACTTATACAGTGTCACTTTTTACTGCCATGGTCATCACAGAGTAGTGCTTTTGTTCAAGGGAAGTATAGCCTAAGTCGGCCATTCTGCGGTGTCTCTTGACTCATTATTCAGTCGGCCTTCCCGGTCTTGTCAGTATCATGTTCTATCACATCAGATGTTTTGGTCTTCTGCTCGTGCTGGTTTGAGAAGGTCCCCATTGACTTCTTGCCGGCGGGTTTGTCTCTTATCGACTACAACACATTGCTCTGAGAGAAAACCTAGAGCCGCACCTTGGGCCTATTTCCATCATTGATAGGTGACCTCGTGCTCAGCATTTGATCATCATCATGGGTCTTTGACTGAGTGGTTTCCCCTGTGTTCGACGTCAGCACACATTATCACACTTGGGATTCGTGCGGTACCTTGATTTCCATTTGACCCTATCGGTGGATTTCTCGCCTCTGTGTCAGCTTTCATTATTGGTTGGTTCAGAGGGTTTCTTCCGTGCGCTAGCTTCATCTTGTGCATGTCGGAAACGTACTTCGGTTTTTGTTCCATCACTCTACTTCGTCCGATTCCTTCCAAATTTTGGCCTGCGGGTTACACTCGCGCTGGACTGATGTGGGATGCCTTAATGCCTTCCTTCCAGCAGATCTTTTCCCATCGACTCCGACTCATTGCTCTGGGAACAAGCTCTAGAGTCTTTTTGTCAGTACCTTAGGGTTTGCAGTCATCAGTGGCAGACTCTTCGCTATCGACAGTGGGGATTCATTATTGCCTCCTGATTGGTAGATTCTTTCAAGTGTTCGACTTCAACTCATTCATTCACACTTGTCAGATTGTACTGGGGCAGCTTGACACTCATTATCATTATCGGTGGGTTGTCTCGCGTTGGTTAACGGGAAACATCATTGCCCGGTAATCCAACGATTTCTCACATGGTCGACTTCAGCTCATTTATTCCCAGTGTGTAGAATTGTGCCATTGTGATCGGTGAAGACCTCGGGTTGTATCAGCATTTCTCGGTTCACTGTTGACAGTCCTTTCAGTTTCTGCCAGTGTTGCCGTCCACCCTTATATGTTGCAGTTCAGCACAGCAACATCTTATATGTTGGTCCCCGAGTTGCGTGATTGTACCGTTTGATCCACCACTTATGATCTGGTACTTGGAGATTCAGTTACTTATTTGATCAGACATCCAGTTGCACCATCTTTGCTCAGCTTTCTATATGTGATACTTGGACATTGATTCAGACTTGTATTTCCGGGCCATGCTCAGATGATTCATTGTGTACTTACAGTTCAGCTATACTTGTATCCATGTTGGATCTATTTCAGTACTTTCCATGTGATGTATTTTGACTGAGCATGGGTATGCCCGCCTTAGCATGAGTTGACTCTCTGATTTCTTTCATTGGTTTTTGGCAGGCTGAAATCTGGTGAAGTCCTCTCTTGTCCTTGCGTAGTTCTTTCTATGTGCATAATACATTTCGGCCATCATGTACCCCTTCTGACCTCATATATTAGGGGGCATCTGTTATAGCATCATTTCTCACCTTGACATGATTCATGATTGCTTTATGGCTTTTGGGCACCCATTCCTACAGACTTGGACAAATTCACTTAAAAACAGTGTAAAATCCTCCATACGCGACTATGCCCGTGTTTTTCCGCGTGTATACGCGAGTACAGCTAGACTTTTCCGCGTATGCCATTAAAATGATTAAAAAATATATATAAAATCCCTAATTTCGCGCTGGGTTGATGGTTACTCAGGTAGTTCAACCACCCCAGCCCGTGGCCAACTGTTTCCAACTGCTGAAACTACTTGGAGGGACTATAAAAAGACCTCATGTGTATGGCCTAAGGGAGAGAGAGAGAATTATTGATATTATACTCTGTTGGTATTCCCTATCCAAGTCTGATTCCCCGTGCCTCCTGCACTTTCCTAGTTCATTGTAGGAAACCCTTGTTTCCTTGAGATACACATCCCTTTATATGTTATCTCGTATGCACCAATTTGGAAGGAGTCTTAGCGAGGCAAGGGCTGGACGGATCCGGACGACGGTCTGCGAAGGCCTTGGAAGGATCAGGTGATCTCTCCACTTGATTACTTTTGTACGTACTATTTATAATACAGAAGTATCATGCTGTTCCATAAATAAACGTGTTAGTGTATGCTTTTATGTATGAGAATATTTGTTATACAAGCATTCATTATGATTTATTTAATGTTTTATATGAATCTCACTGACATTTAAAGTAGATATATACTATACAACCTGTCCTTTGTGATGGTTTCTTCTTGTATTTCAGGTTAAGAAGGAAGGACGGTTGCTGGGGGTTTGGACCCCACGTGGATCTACTTCAAACGTAGGACCAACGGGTAAATCTCTCATTCTGCTCTATTTAGTTTTTCTGAACGTGCATGATTGTGTGAGTCTCTGTTAAGTAGTACGCCCCTGCTCTGTGGAGGTTGTATCCCAACCAACCTCTAGGGTGTTAATTCCCCGAATCAATACCCCTAGAGGCAGTGCACATTGACATATGCATCCCTACAGGAACACGAATCCCAAGAGGAGATAGGTCTTTTATTTTGTTCATTGTGATTTTACAAGGGAAACTTAGATTATATTTATTAATGAAAAATCACAAGCTATCAGTAAGTTCAAAGTGTTCAAGGATCAAGTAGAAAATAAAAAGTATATGAATATAAAATGTTGGAGTTTAGATAGAGGAGGAAAATTGACCTCTAATGTATTGGTTGAATTCTATGAAGAGCGTGGGATTAGAATAAAGTACCCAGTAACCAAAACTCCTTAGAAAAAAGGTGTAGTGGAAATAAATAACAGGGAAATTTAAGAAATTCCAATAAAAATGATGGATGAAGCAAAGGTTGCAAACACCTTCTCGGGAGAAGAAACTCAAATAGTTGTCTATTTATCA
Organism: Pinus albicaulis; assembly: GCA_034641835.2. Taxonomy (NCBI): domain Eukaryota; kingdom Viridiplantae; phylum Streptophyta; class Pinopsida; order Pinales; family Pinaceae; genus Pinus; species Pinus albicaulis. Next base: position 96,976,095 of record CM076584.1, read on the forward strand.
AACAGAGTTAAACTCGGACCAAATAGTGATAAAAAACCTTATGATTTGTGGAAAGGTATACTCACTTCAGTAAAACACCGAATATTATTTGGAAGAGAGTGCTACATGAAGAGAAATGATGACAATCTAGTGAAATTCAACTCTACAGTAGATGATGGTATCTTTCTTGGTTTATAAATTAGAATAAAGGGTTATAAGTGCTACAACAAAAGACAAGAAGGTACTAGAATGAATTTATTTCAAGGTAGATGAAGCTTTACCGCATTCAAAATAACCTCAATGAAATGAAAAATAAAATGACACAACAAGTGTATTTAAGAAGTATGAAGCACAAGAAGAGCTAGATGAAGAAGAAGAAGAAGAAAACATCCCTTAGAAGTAAAAAAAATCCATCCAAGTATGGATAAAATAAATAACTTGAAATTAAAATAATTGGAGATAAATATTTAGGAATTCATACTAGAAGGATATTTATAGGCACCCTAGGCATGCAAATCTCATAGTATTATCTCTAATAGAACCTAAAAGTTTTATCAAGCTAGTGAAGATAAATAATTTATTAAGGCAATGGATAGAGATTCGTATCAAATATAGAAAAATAATACTTGGGAACCAGTAGATAGGAAAAAAGAAAAAAATTCGTTGGCACCAAAGGGGTATTTAATAACAAGATTAATAAAGAGGGATAGGTAGTTTGAAATAAAGCTATATTGGTATGCAAAGGATATGCACGAGTAGAAGGTACTAGTTTTGAAGAAAATTTTCCACCTATAGCTAGATCAAAAGCCCTTAGGATGTTTTTGGCATTTGTAATTAATATAAATTTTGAAGTATATCAAATGGATGTGAATTATTCTTTTCTAAATGATGAAATAGAGGAAGAAGTTTACATTAAACAACCATAGGGATTTAAGCTATCTAAGGAAAAATATTAGGTTCTTAGATTAAAGAAAACGTTTAATGGATTAAAGAAAGCTCCAAGATTATGGTATGCAAGGTTGGAAAAATATGTATAATACCAAGGATTTAAATGAGAAACATCAGATAATAACATGTAAATTAAACATTTTCATCAAATTTTACTAATTATTGTTGTATATGTAGATGATATCGTTTTGGGGAGTGATTTGGAACAAATGGGTTAGCAATTTGAAAATTAAATGCAGGAGTTTGAGATGTCTATGCTAGGAGAAAATTCATTCTTCATTCACGTACAATTCTTCTCAAACAGAAAAAGGTATCTTGATTTCTTAGCCCAAGTATTTAAAAGTAATTTTGAAGAAATTTGATATGGAGGATCGCAAGTCTACTAGCACACACATATTCGTTGGATGAAAATTGAGCAAGGATGATGAATCCCTTGATGTAGATCAAACTAATTATAGATCAATGATTGGATGTATTGTATATTTAATAGGATCAAGGCCTGAAATAATGCAAGTTGTAGGTTGGTTGATAGATTTCAGGCTAACCCCCAGGAAAGACATGTAAGTGTAGTCAAGAGAATATTTAAATATGTACATGGCTCAATTGATTACAGTATAAGGTATCCTAGATTCAAATATTACAATCTAATAGCATGTTTTATGTATATTCAGTAGGTAGCATTGATTATAGAAAGAGCACAAGTGGTGCAACATTATTTCTAGTCAATTCTATAGTTTCTTAGGTAAACAAAAGGAAAAACTCTATTTTTTTGTCTAAAGTTGAAGCAATGTATATAATAGTTGTCGCATGTTGTACTCAGATCCTTTGGATGAAGAAAACACTTAAGGATATCAAGTTTGACCACATTTACCTTATTCCCATCATATGGGATATTAATAGTTCCATTAGTGTTTCCAATATTCTTATTATGCATTTCAAATCGAATCATATTCCAATTAAGTGTCATTTTTTGAGAGACGAAGTTGTTGATAAGACTATTAATCTTGAATATGTTTCCACCGGCAAAAAATTTGCAAATATATTCACCAAATTGCTTCCTGGAAAACCATTTAAGTACCTCTTACAGTATTTGGGACTATCAATTACTCTGTACATGGAGAAATTTAGTGAGTCGGCTGCAAGAGAATAACAATGAAATGGAAATTTTCTCAATGTGTGGTACCATGTTAGGGGGAGATATATATTTCAACAATGTGAAATTTTCAGGGGGAGTGTATGAGCTTTCATCTAAATGGTATGGCAACATAATTCCTCAAACAACATGAGACATGCATGAAGGAGTACGAGCTTAGGAGGAGTAGAATCTATAGCATCTCGTTATATCCTTTTAGGGGGAGAGTGTTCAAATAGAATGATCAAATTTTTGCATAAAACAATTGGCGTGACAAACCCTTGGCGATACATTGGAAATTTGCCACACATTAGATATTGCAGATGGTGTTGTTAGTCATCAGTATTTTTCACTATCTTTTGATGACTATAGATTGATGGCAGTCTTCTGAAAACAAAATTTATTGAAACATTATGTATTTTCAGAAATCACACTGCCTTCATTATCTTCACAAAAAAAATCCCTATCTATCAGTTTTCCATCTCACAGTCACCATGTTGCTCTTAAAAGATTCATTCTAGGCTTATATCTCTCATTTTCATCCCTTTTTCCTGCCTAAGACATCATTCCCTCATTTTCCCCTATCAATGAACTCCATCATCCCTCTACATTCAAAATCAGGTCTAAAGGCACTCACATTAGGTCATTAGGGTTTTGTACCTTTCAAGGTCATCGTTGGATGTTTCAGGCACTACTTTTCCTTTGCTAGAATCTGACTCAAATGTAATAGAATGTAAAGACATGGTTATTCAAGAAGGACCTAAAATCTCCAAAGAGGATTATCTTCTAAGTTCAGAACTTGTAAGTGAGAAAAATGGAAAAACTATAGCACTTTTGCAGAAGTGTTGGAAGATTTATCAGCAGAAAGTACTGAGGATGTAGACTTTCTACTCATGAATGAAAACAAATTATGGCAAGGAAAGAGGAAACACTTGGTCTTGTAGATGACTAGGGATATGAACTGGTTAGTCCATTTGAGTGCCAAAGTAGTGATTACTTGCGGGAAAATGACATGGAGAAAGCACACAAGTTCAAGCATGAAGAAAGTCTATCAGAAAAGATTGATGGAATATGGAAAAAGGTAAGGTGATATAGACATAAATGAATGAACTTTAAAGGGCTATAGAGAACTTGGAAGACAACACTAATGATTGCTGTAAAGAACTGCAGACACTCATGGTTTTGAAAAAGGTGGACATACAAGGTGGAAAAGATGAGTTCAATTTTATGGTGGAAACTACAAAATATTTTGAGGATGCTACTATGTGTAATCATCCTGAGTTGTCAAAATGAACTTATCATGCCTCAATAAGAAAAAGGAAAGCCAATTCAATGACTTCAGTCATCTGCAAAGAAAAAGTTTAAAAGAATATCAATGATTAAAGGAAAAGGGATTTCAAACATTAGAAAGTGGGATTTAAAAGTTAAATTAAATCCATAAGCCTATAAAATCCCATTTCACACTTCAAGAGAATCATTGCTACCTTTCAAAAGATCAAGAGCATTATGAGGAAAAGAATTTATGAGTTTTCTGAGCAAATCAGGGAAAATATTTTTGGCATTGCAAGTTTGGCTTGGCACTGCGCACATGGGAGTTGGTGCTATGCCCTTGCCAGTTTTCCTCTATGCAATTTTTGAAGGTTTTGCATGCCTGGGAGCTGGCATTATGCCCTTGTCGGCGTGTTGCGCTCTTTCCCAACAGAACCCTGCTAACCTACCTTGGCGCTGCGCGGTCAGAGACTAGCGCTGGGTGCTCATCTTGGCGCTGCAACCTCAACCATTGGTGTTGTGCGCTTGGACAGAAAGGGTTTCTGATGTCTTCCAACCATCCAAATCACTTCAAAATTCATCTAAGTTCTTGCCAAATTCTTCCAATAATTATTGAGTGGTAAGTACATAATAATTAACCTTATTTTTATGCCATTTGATCACATTTAATCAATGGAAATGAAACCCTAAGAGAAACGCTAAGTTTTGGATTGAAATCACTATTTCATTCCTATTTCATCCTCCTTGAAGAAAATTATTCATAAACAAGGGTAATTACTTTGATTTAGGGTTTACATCCATCAAGTTTGTCCCTTCATTCAGACTCATTCCCTTCATTTTGCAAAGCTACCATTTCATTCCTTTCCCCTCATCTCATTTCCACTCACATCCTAGGGTTTCCAAAATAGAGTTTAATATGTAAGAGGGATAATATAGTAGTGTTGAGGCACAAATTCCAAAGTGTCATGATGATAAGGGAGGAAAGATAAACAGATTTAAGCCCATCAATACAAGGGAAATCATGGCCTCTTCCCTCACTGTTTCTTGCTTCAAGCATGTAGGCTGCTTTGAATTTTGTGAAAAATTACACCAAGTCCAAAACCACAGAGAGCTAAAAAGGCTATTCATTATCAATTTTCATGGCAAACAAGTTAATCTTGTTGGGGTCAGCTTTGAGATGTCTACAAACTCCATTGCAGCTGCTACATGGATACCTAGTGTAGGAAAGAAATGGTTCAAACAAGAAAACCTTGACTGAGTTACTTTGAACCATACCTTAAACCTAGGTATAAATACCACAGCAAATCCATCCTCCCTTTTTCTCATCTGCTTGATAGATATGCACCCATGATGAAGATAATAATGAAGTATTTCACTTGTGAGGGAACGTTTTCCCGCCTTCACTCATATCATATCCATCTTCTTATGCATTTTACTAGAGTGAGAATGCTACACATACCATATTATATTTTCCAAAGCATTGAAAAAATGGCCTACATTGTGTAAAAGAGAAACTACAATCAAAAAATACATATCCTTTTTCATCATTCACTTATCAATATGGTGGTTATGCATCAACTCTAGCAGAAGAACATTCCATGGGATACGTTCATTTCCCATGAGGTTTTCACCACTCCACATGACCATCATCAATAGGATGTTCCTTCATCTTCTCATCCTCCCTTATACCTTATCCATATCATCCCACTATTCATACATCTCCACCCACTCATATTCCTTCACCCCATGATGACCCTTCCACATCACCTTTCCATAACCCTTCACCCTCATATCATGATGACAAAGCATCAAGAAATGATGGAAACATTGAGACATATGGCACTAAAATGAGTGACATTAAGCCATTTCCTTTGACCTACCAAAGAGGCTACAAACATGTGCTTGCTTCACTTCAGGTGCAAGGGGCCATGCCTTCTTCATCAGCAAAGAAAGTTGATAAAGGAAAAGAAAAGGTCACAGAACCTATCATTGTTGAGGAGGAAAACACACATGAAACTGAGCAAGAGTTTCAATTCATTGAATTTGATGATGAGGATGAAAAGAGGATTAACAGTACATTGCTCAAAAGCAAGGATGCCAATATTAGTGAGCTCCAACATAATCTAGGTAGGGAAAATAACGTAATCAACTATTTTGAGTTAGAAAACCAACACTTGAAGGCAAATAAGGCCATCAGTGAGGTCAGGGAAATCAAAGCCCAGAGAGAGGCCACAAAGGCCAAATTTTTGTTGGATGAGGCCTTGGGTAGATATGAGGATAGTCATGATGAGGAAGATCAACTTTCTAGAAAGAGGCCAAAGACCATTAGGCTAAAGAGGGCTTTAGCCCGGGAAAGAGAAGAAGAGGCAGAGTTGGTTGAGCAACTCACTCCAAGTGAGCTGCTTGCCATAGAAATTAGCAAGTATAGGGATTCTTGGCTTGAAATGGAAAATCTAAATTTAGAGATTTAAATAGAGAAGGTGAAGAGAGACACTAGCATTCAGAGAAGGATGGAAAGACATTACGCCATGAGAAACAGGGTTGCAAGGGCTAAGATCAAATGAGCCCATGCAAAAATTCAAGCCCTAAATGAAGCAGAGGAAAAGGAAAATCTCAATATCCTTGCTGAGGTGTCCCTCCAAGCATCTAAATCCTAATCATCAAGTTAAATTCCAAATTTTGGCACGTTGTGCACATTTTTTATTTTGACAGTTTGGCTTGCAGAAAATTGGACCAAACGTGAAACAACACTAGCGTTGCACTATTTTTTGGGGCACTCAAATGAAAAAAGGTTAGAATTTTCATGTTTCTCATGCTAAATATATAATCCTCAGAAATTTTCAGAGGATTTGGAGCAAAATTGTTCCCTCAAAAGGGCCAAAACCCACCAAAAAGTCACCTTTCTGCCCTCTTTTTGGCACTAGCGCTGCACATTTAGTAGTCTTGGGAGAAGTTATTTTTGACATGGAAAGTGGGCACTATTTTTCAAACTTAAGGAAGATCTGGAAACTAGACAAGACAGGCTTTCCAATGAGCTATCATGGAGCTCATTTGGACACCGGGAATGACTCCAAACATTAGCTTGAAAATAGGTCATTTTCTCAATCTTGGCATTGCGCCCTTACCAAGAGTTATTGATAAAGATATTTTGAATCCTTAAAGTCAAAAAAATTCAAAAATTAGCTCAAATAGTTATGTTAGAAGTTATTTTTTCCATAAATAAGTTTTGGTTATTTTTCCTTGGGCCTTGCATGGTCTCAAAGGTCAAATGCATTAATTATGTAATGAATGACATTTGAAACCCAAGCTAGGGTTCACCTCCTCATTTTGCAGATAAATACTGCGTGTAATGCTTCATAATTTTTGTTGTTGGTTTATTGTTGAGCTAAGTTCTCCATAGACTCTGAGTTTGTTAAGAATTTTGGCTTTGGAGCATTATAACTATTTTGGATTGAATATCAATGGAACAAGCACATTTTTAGTATTCATGGACTTTGTCAAATGGTAATGTTATTCCAATTTTTTAATTGTTTCCTTCTATTTTCCATTTTGTATATCAATTTCTCTTGCAATAGAACAGATAATTTAGGTTAAGATATGATGTTAGAGGCACCCTAAGTCTGTCTACTTTCTATTTTTTAGATGTTTTCCTCTGGTAGGTCTAATTGGAGAATTCTTATTTTCTTTCTGATTCCACCTAGCTTGTTGTTTTGAAAATGGTTTAGTAAGAGTCAAACCAAAGAATTTTATGTTATGCCCTGTCCTTTGGTGTAGTTTGAAACATTTTTTTTAAGGCCTTTCTTTGAACTTTACTGATTAGGGTTTCGCTAAAGAATTTTATGATTTTCCCTGTCCTTTGGTCCACCTTGAATAGTCACTTTGAAGGTATTTTTAAGTCTGATTGAAGAATTTAGGAGTTCCCTGCTCTTTAATCATCACTTATATGTCATCTTAAAGCTTTTCTTTTTCTAAAGGTAAATATCTAGCGAATTTAGGATTTCCCTACTCTCTAGGGTTTGTTGGATTGTTGGCTTAGGGTTTACTTAGTGAAGTCTGACCAAAGAAGTTTATGGTATGCCATGTCCTTTGGTTATTTCTTAATCATAGTGATCTTAAAGGCTCTTATTGTTCTATTATATGTTAAAGAATTCTTAAATACCCTTAAAACCTACTAAAGTCACAACATAATGTTCATTTCACAACCACATAAGCTATTAAGATCCATTTGGCTTTGTTAACTTTCCTTATGAAACACCCTTGATTTATTGTTGCACTTTTCAAGCCATTCACAAACCCCATAGCCTAATGGTTTGAACTTCTCTTAATCTATCTTCTCTACTTAACAAGAAACCCAACCAAACCAAACAAAACAAACAACCCTATCATTTTAACTAGCCTAAAATCAGCATCCTAAATTAATCAAGATATATATTTTATAAAAATATAGAGAGACCCTTCTCTGAGTCCAGTAAGGCTAGGTCCTAAGGCTCCAAAGTGGGTTTTATGTTACCCTTGTCTATTTGGTCTTACCAATCTGACAAATTATAGGGACCTAACATAACAGTGACTCCACTAGGGAACACTCATTATAAATCTTAGCATTACATAAAGAGCTCAGAAAACCCAAAAATATCTCAAGATTGGTATCCAATTTTTGATGGTGGACAACAAAAAATCCTCAAAACAATTAGCATCATCCACCTGGTGACTCCACTAGTTTTTAATAGGCCTTCTGACTCCATAGGTTCTCACAGACTCCTCTGGGAATTTATTAATCAATCCTAAAGCCCAGTCACATATTGTGTAAATTCAGTATTCTTGCAGATTGGTTTGTTTTCAAAGCTCTTACAAAATTTCAGCCTCTCTATGGTGTGGGTCTAAAATTTGGCTTCACAAATAATCAACACTAGATCTCACCCTGACCCAAACCCTCCTACCATAGTTGATGACCCAGAAATAATCTTAAGAAAAACTTCTAGGACTGAAGATTCAACTAGTGTCAGACCAATTCAAAAAGCAAGTTCCTTTCCTAAAAACCTTATATCCTTGCGAAATACCCAATTTGACTTACACCATAAGAGAAACCTATTCACAACTAAGTCTCAAATTTGGATAGACTAGACAAACCTTGAGCCTACAAGCTTACAATAGAGTCCTAGTAGAGAAGCCTCTCCTTTCACTCCTCCTGATTTTCAACTTCTCCAACACTTTGACTCCTTTCATTCCAAATCTGCTTAATATCAACTAGCTGGTCCAAGTACATCTACTACGCCCACTCATACATCCACTGTGAAAATCACTCCATTTCATCCTCCACCCCCACTGATAAACCCTCCTCTTATAAATCCTCCTTGGGTTCCATTATCTCCCATCATGGCAACATGGTATGCCCCCTGGTACTACCACAACCTTTACTTCCTATGCCACATGACTATCAATCTAAAATCCCCCATTTTAATGGAACTGATCCTACAACTACACAACAACATGTAGACAAGATAAATGATGCTTTTGACTACCAAGAAATAGAAGATGAGACTATAAAAATGAGAATGTTTTCCCAAAGTTTAGGAGGAGAATCAAAGAAATGGTTCAAGAACTTAACTCCTAATAGCATTCATGATCTCCCTTCCCTTTATCAAACATTCATAAACAAGTGGGAGACTAAGAAAAATCCTCTTCAAATCCTATCAGAATATGAAAACCTTAAGAGAAATGTTGGAGAAAGTATCCAAGGCTACTTCACTAGGTTCAATAGTGTATATAATGCACTTCCTCCCCACATGAAACCCCCACAAGGCCTAGCCCTAGTAAAATTTCCAGATGGATTTCATCCAGACATGGCTTATCAATTAAGAGAAAGAGATCCCCTTACCTTAGAAGACATGATAAGGGGAGCAGAAAGTGTAGAAGCTAAAAAAATTGCTAAAAGGGCTCGAATGAGAACAGAGAAGAGGGTTACATACAAAGAAGAAACTACGACCTCCACATCTGATGCTAAAACTGATAGTCTATTTAGGACAATGGAAAGGATGATGGAGAGAATTAACTTAAATGAAAGAGCACCCCCTAGGGAAAATCAAACAAACCCTCAAAACAAAAAAAAAACCAAAACTTCAGAAGAGATCCTCCTCAAATAATACAAACAGAAAAATGACCAGCAAATCAGATCTCCTTTCCAAGAAAACTATCTAGATGAAGAGGAGAGAGAGATTGAGGACCCAGAAGAAAACCATGTGAATCTAATAGGCTCTAATAGTGAGGATATTTTTTTTCTCAAAGAAGAAGAACAAGGTTTTTTTTCCTCAAAACAAGCTGAAAGACCATATGAGGATTCTGAAGAATACAAACTGGGGTTTGAAAATTCTAACATGGAGATTCATACGCAGTATGACCTCAGAAGGAGGAAAACCCAAGATATCCCCAAGAGGAACAAACTAGAAATTTTTGCTAGGAAGACCCCTAAAAAAACTCCTAAGAAGACAATAGAAAATACAAACACCATGCCTAAAAATTCTCATCAAAGCAAAAACAAAATCAGCCAACATGATGGTGACCAAAGCTACACTAGTACATCAACTAGTGGGCCTAAAAGAACTGCTTTAATTGAGATTCCAAATAAAACCCAGCAAACTAAAATATATGAAAAGACAATGTATGATAAAACCTATCTAACTCTGTCGATAACACAGACACCATTCAGTATTGAGAGTGAAATTCCCAAGATAAAAATAACCATACCCCTTACTGAATTAGTTACACAAGATGTATATATATATATCAAGTTTTGAAGGCTTTAAACATAGGAAATGACATTGACACTCTAAATATGACTGGTCACAAGCTAGAATTGTTGTTTGGACCAGAGGTAGAGGGAAAGGTTCAAGAGGGAGTTGCACCTCCGTTGTATGTCAGTTTGAACATCCATGACAAAATCCTACACAATGCCATGCTAGAATTTGGTTCTTCACATAACCTCATGCCAAAGGTAATAATGGAAAGATTAGGCCTTGAAATAACCATACCATATAAAGACTTGTACTCTTTTGATTCAAGTAGAGTTAAATTTGTAGGCCTAATCAAAGATGTATGTGTCAATCTGGCACAAATACCAACCAAAAGCCTAGTCATGGATATTGTAGTGGCTGACATTCCCCCAAAATATGGCATGATGTTGTCAAGATCATGAGGCGCCAAACTCCAAGGAAACCTCCAAATGGACATGACATATGCTAACATTCCGGTCTTTAACCAAACAAGAAGAATATATAGATAATCTCACATGAAATACATGGTAAGCAGCCAAGATAGGCCAAATAACACCCCTCTATGTTCTATCAATTCATACCTTGATTCATTTATTTGTACAATGAAGATGACATTAATGAACAAGTAGATGAAAAAGAGGAAGAGCGAGACCTGTCAGAATTGTCAAACCAAACACAATATGAAGAACATGACAGCCAAAACCCTAGCAGCCATGCGCAACAACATAATGGCGAATCTGAACTTGAAACTCTTTGGAACATGAGCTTTGATGGCTCTTGTGGCAAAGATGTTTCAGGAGCAGGTGCTTGAATACACAACACTAATGAAGGTCACTCTTACCAGTTGGATTTTCAATGTACAAACAATATTCGAGAGAATGAAGCTCTTCTCCTAGGATTGCAATTGCTGAAAAATATAGGAGCTAAGAAGTTTTCCATTCAGGGAGATTCTAAGCTAATTATTAGGAAAATTAAAGGATAATATTCAACCAAAAATACTAGGCTAAGAGAATATAGAAATGTTGCCTTAGACCTCCTGAAAAAATTTGGAAAAAATGAACTTACCTCTGTCCCAAGAACTCAGAACAACCTTGCAAATGAACTAGCCTTTGTTGCCAGCACTTTCCAACTACCTCATGCCAATGGAAAAGACACGGTAAAGGTCAAAAGAAGACCACGAGTCCCAGATAACATATATTATTGGCAAGTTTTTGAAGGTGACAAACATATTTAAGACTTCTTGCAGTCCAAAAATGAGTTTGAAATTCCAAAACCAGACTCGGATCACGAAAAGGACTGCGCTGTTGAGGAACAAACACACAAAACAAAGCAACCTCATGCTACTGATATAAATCTGTTAGAACACCCTCATGAGGCAGAATTGTGTGGAGATCCCGATAAAAGGGACCTTGAGGTACCACAATGAAAATACAATCTATTGCCAAAAGGACTTGCACCCTCATAAGAACTATTTGATTTCAATGATGTTGCTAGGTAGCCTAAAATGGAATCCAATGAAACAGATGTAGAATAATGCAACATAGGCAGTGAACAAGAACCTAAAATGATAAAACTATCCAAAATACTGCCATCTCTTATAACACAGAAATACATTGAGCTTTTCAAAGAATTTAAGGATGTGTTTGCTTGGGGCTATGAGGAATTGAAGTCCTATGATACAAACATCATTCAACATAAGATTCCTCTCAAGGAAAACCAAAAACCATTCAAGTAGAAATTGCATAGGATAAACCCAATCCTAATGCCTCTAGCTGAGAAAAAAATTAAAAAGATATATGATGCTGGAATAATAGTCCCACTTACGTACTCAGAATGGGTCTCAAATCTTGTATCAATGAGGAAGAAAATAGGGGAAATTAGGCTATGCATACACTTTATAATTTAAACAAAGCCTCCCTGAAAGACAACTACCCTTTACCTAAGATGGATCATATACTGTAAAGGGTAGTAGGATCCAAAAGAATATATTTGCTTGATGGTTTTTCATGGTATAATCAGGTGCTAGTACATCCAAATGATCAGCACAAAACAACCTTCACTACACCTTTGGGCACCTTCATGTATGTCAAAATACCCTTTGGGTTAATGAATGTTGGGGCCACTTTCTAAATAGCCATGGACATTGATTTTTCCAAAGAGATAGGTTACTTCATTGTGATATACCTTGATGATATAAATGTTTATTAAAAAACTGATGAAGAAAGCCTAGATCACTTAAGAAAGGTCTTTGAAAAATGCAGAAACTATGGTATATCTTTAAATCCTAAGAAAAATTTGTTTGGTCTTCCAAAAGAGAAACTTTTAGGCCATATCACATCTGAAGAAGGAATTAAGATAGACCCAAAGAGGATTAATGGAATGTTGCATATGAATCACCCTAGGAACATCAAAGAGCTACAATCTTTCATTGGAAAGATCAACTTCTTAAGAAGGTTCATACCAAACCTTGCAGAAATCCTAAGAAACATTAAAAACATGCTAAAAATATAAATAGGATTCAAATGGACCATAGAAGCAAAGCATTCATTTGAACTAGTAAAACAAGAACTTACCCAAACACCAGTTCTAATTAGCCCTGACTTTACCAAGGATTTTTTCATCTTCTCATTGGCATCATAACACACAATTGCTGCAGTATTGCTACAAAAGAAAATAATCGCACAAGAACATCCCATAGCTTTCTTCAGCAAGGAACTAAGAGATGCACCTCTGAAATATAACATTATGGAAAAATAGGCTTTTGCCGTAATCAAAGCATTAAAATATTTCAGATTTTACATCTTGCATTCACATGTCATTTCTTTTGTTCCTCATGCAGTTGTTAGGGACATACTAACTCAGAATCCTGATGGTAAAATACATAAGTGGATTGATGCCATCTTAGAGTATGATCTAGAAATCAAGTCGACCAAGCTAATCAAAGGGCAAGGACTGGCCAAACTGATGGCTGAAGAAAACTTTAAAGCATTGGACATAAACATGATACATTCATTAGATGAACAAGAAGAGCTGGCAACTCCATCTATTGAAGAAGAATTTCTAAACTCACTCTGGTATGCTGATATATTATATGTGCTTTTTAATCTAAATTCTCCTCCCGGTTTTTCCAAAACAAAGGCCAAATTTTTGAATCTAAAAGCTATAAATTTTTTAATTCTAGATAAAGCTTTATATTGGAAAAATATTTTGGTATCTTTCTTAAATGTTTACTTGAAGAATATGAAAATAGAATCATGCATGAGATTCATGAAGGAGAGTGTGGAGGTCATCTCTATTGGAAAATCACTGCCAAAAAAATCCTTATAGTTGGTTACTATTGGCCCACTCTTTTCCCTAATATCCACAAGCTAGTAGTGACTTGCCATAAATGCCACATCTTTGAGGGAAAGAGAAAACTAATGCCTTTTCCTTTACAACCTATCAGTGTTGAAGCTCATTTTCAACAGTGGGGTCCAGATTTCATTAGAGAGATCCACCCTGGCTCCTCTTTCCAACACAAATGGATCCTCATTGCAACTGACTATTTCACCAAATGGATAGAAGCCATCCCTCAAGGAATGCCACAAACTCGGTAGTCATCAAATTTCTCGAAACCAATATTTTGTCCAGATTTGGTTGTCCAAGAAAAATCATCACTGATAATGTTGTTGCATTTAAATCTAAGAGAATGGTGGACTTTTTCCACAAGTATCAAATTAAATTACGACATTCTACATCTTATTACCCTCAAGGTAATGGGTTGGCTGAGTCCTCTAACAAAATTTTGGTCAATATCATCAAGGAATTGTTGGAAGAGAATAAAAATTCATGGCACAACAAATTAGTGCATGCACTATGGGAAGACAGATTAAAAAACAAAAAATCAATTAACATGTCTCTCTATCAACTAGTGTATGGCATGGATGCAATTTTTCTTACATCCTTGGGAGTCCCAGTGATGAAGCTTATTCAAGAGGTAGAATTGGAGGAGAATGATATGCAAAGGAGGTTGAACCAAACCATTCAATTTCACCAATCAAGGGAAGTAGTATACAACAGAACATAACAAGTACAAGAAAGCATTAAGAAAATATTCGATGAGAGGACCAAAGCAGATGACTTCAACATTGAAAAAAAAGTGTTGAAGTGGGATTCAAGAAGAGAGGACAAAGGCAAGCATGGTAAATTTCAAAATCTATGGAAAGTTCCATACATCATACATTTAACAAGAGGTAACAATGCATTCTTCCTACAAGAAATGGATGGAACATAGTTATTTGGAGGTCCTGTCAATGGTAGGATGCTCAAGCATTATTTTTGTTGAAGTTTTTACTTTAAAGCTTTATTCATTGTACATAACACTGCTTGAATAAAATATCGGAAAAATGAAACAAAAACAAAGAAAAGAAGAAAACGAGGGCAGATAAAAAGAAGAGGTAAAGCCCCATACCATAACTGAATATGTCTAAAAGTGTGCAAGTCAAAATTCCACTACTTTTTAGAAAGGAAAGTCTTGTTCAGTCATACATCCTAATCATGATTGAACATGTTTTAAATTTATGTTGATAAGTTAGAAAATGAATATTTTACAAATGGTTTAAACTTGGCTCATCAGTAGATTAGGTTAGGAAAATATATTGGTTCCCAAATATTAAATCTGAACCAAAGAGAAAAGAGAGGGATAGATGACCAATTTTAAATGATAGCCCTTAGTTTTTGTTTTACTTTTTGCAAAAATAAGATCTATGTGCAGCTTGTTCAAAATTCCACAGCTCATGACAAACCAAATTTCTCAACCTTGATTTGATCATGTTTTAAATTTTATGTTGATAAATTAGAGAATGGAAATATTTCAAACTATTTAATCTTGACGGATAAATAGATTAAGTAGAGAAAAAAAGAGCTCATCAATCTAATCTAAGCATTTGGATGATATAATGGTAGAAATAGATGTGCTTTCAAAAGAAAATGATGTCAAGGGTTTTCCAATCCACATGCACCCAAATGAAGAAAAATGTTAGGAAAAGTATGATTGGCAGGTAGAGTTGATGTTGAAGCAATCATGTTTTTAAGATTTTAAGATCATAGCTTCCAAGAACATCAGAAAATCAAAAATTGAAGAAAGAGAAATCTTCCAAGTACAAGTGAGGCATTTCATCTGCAAAATCAGAGATCTAAGGTTCTTGACACCTCTTGAAAGGAGCTTCCCTCCCCAAGTGGAGCCACTGTTAGTCATCAGTATTTTTCACTATCTTTTGTATGACTACAGATTGATGGCAACCTTCTCAAAACAAAATTTATTGAAAAATTATTTGTTTTCAAAAATCTCACTGCCTTCATTATCTTCACAAAAATTTTTCCCTATCTATCAGTTTTCCATCTCAAAGTCACCATGTTTCTCTTAAAAGACTCATTCTGGGCTTATAGCTCTCATTTTCATCTTTTTTTATTTCCTAAGACCTCCTTTCCCCATTTTCCCCTGTCAATGAACTCCATCCTCCCTCTACAATGAAAAGCAGGTCTAAAGGCACTCAAATTAGGTCATTAGGGATTTCTACCTTTCAAGGTCATCCTTGGATGTTTCAGGCACTACTTTTCCTTTGCTAGAATCTGACTCGGATTTAATAGAATGTCAAGACAAGGTTATTCAAGAAGGACCTAAAATCTCCAAAAAGGATTATCTTCTCAGTTCAAAACCTGCAAGTGAGAAAAATGGACAAAGTCTAGCACTCCTGCAGAAGTGTTGGAAGATTTATCAGCAAACATTACTGAGGATGTAGACTGTCTACTCATGAATGAAAATAACTTACAGTAAGAAAAGAGGAAATACTTGGTCTTGTAGATGACTAGGGTTATGAACTAGTTAGTCCATTTGAGTGCCAAAGTAGTGATTACTTGTAGGAAAATGACATGGAGAAAGAACACAAGGCCAAGCATGAAGAAAGTGTATCAAAAAATATTGATGGAATATGGAAAAAGGTAAGGTGAATTGGATAGAAATAAATGAAATTGAAAGGGCTATATAGAACTTTGAACACAACAGTGATGATTGATGTAAAGAACTGCAAACACTCAAGGTTTTGAAAAAGGTGGCTAGACAAGGTGGAAAATATGAGTTGAGTTTTACGGTGGAAACTACAGAAGATTTTGAAGATGCTACTATGTGTAATCATCCTGAGTTGTCAAAATGAATGTAACATGCCTCAATAAGCAAAAGGAAAACCAATTCAATGAATTCAATCACCTGCAAAGCAAACGTGTAAAAGAATATCAGTGAGAAAAGGAAAATGGGTTTCAAGCATTATAAAGTGGGTTTTCAAAGTTAAATTAAATCCATAAGCCTATAAAAGCCCATTTCACATTTCAAGAGAATCATTGCTACCTTTCAAAATATCAAGAGCATTCAAAGGAGAATAATTTGTGAGTTTTCTGAGCAAATTCAGAAAATTTGTTTTGGCACTGCACATTTGGCTTGGCGTTGCATGCCTAGGAATTGACACTGCACCCTTGCTAGTTTTCCTCCATGAAATTTCTGAAGGCTCTGCATGTCTGGGAGCTGGTATTGCGCCCTTTTTTTCATGCTATGTTCTCGCCTGACCAAACCCCGCTAACTTTCCTTGGCATTGCACGCTCAGCTTGGTGCTGCACCCTCAACCATTGGAAATGCGCGCTTGGACTGAAAGGGTTTCTGATGTCTTCCAACCATCCAAATCACTTAAAACTTCCTCCAAGTTCTTGCCAAAGTCTTCCAAGAATCCTTGAGTGGTAAGTACATAACAATTAACCTTATTTTTATGCCATTTGATCACATTTAATCAATGGATATGAAACCTTAAGAAAAACCTTAATTTTTGGATTGAAATCACTGTTTCATTCCTATTTCATCCTCCTTGAATAAAATCAGTCATAAACAAGGGTAACTACCTTGATTTAGGGTTTACATCCATCAAATTTGTCCCTTCATTCACACTCATTCCCTTCATTTTGCAAAGATTCTGTTTCATTCCTTTCCCCTCATTTCATTTCCACTCACATCCTAGGATTTCCAAAATACAGTTTAAGATGTCAATGGGAAAAGATAGTGGTGTTGAGGCACAAATTCCAAAGAGGAATGATCATAAGGGAGGAAATATGAATATATTTGAGCCCATCAATACAATGGAACTGATGGCCTCTCCCCTCACTATTTCTTGCTTCAAGCATGTAGGTTGCTTTGAATTTTGTGTGAAAATACAGCAAGTCCAAAACCACCCAGAGCTAACAAGGCTATTCACTATGAATTTGCATGAAAAACAAGTTAATATTTTCAAGGTAACCTTTGATATGTCTACAAATGCCATTGTAGCTACTACAGGGATAAATTGTGTACAAGATAAATGGTTCAAACAAGTAAACCTTTACATGAGTTACTTTGAACCATACCTTAAACCTAGGTATAAAGACCATAGCAAATCCATCTTCACTTTTTCTCATCTGCTTGATAGATATGCACCCATGATGAAGATAATAATGAAGTGTTTCACTTGTGAGGGAAGGTTTTCCCACCTTTACTCATATCATATCCATCTTTTTATGCATTTTACTAGAGTAAGAATGTTGCACATACCATATTATCTTTTCTGAAGCATTGAAAAAACGGCCTACATTGTGCAAAACAGAAACTACAATCAGAAAATGCAGAGCCTTTTTCATCATTCACTTATCAAGATGGTGGTTATGCACCAACTCCAGTAGAAGAACATTCCATGGGATACCTTCATTTCCCATGAGGTTTTCACTACTCCACATGACCATCATCAGCAGGATGTTCCTTCATATTCTCATCCTCCCTTATCCCCTTCTCCATCTCATCCCACTATTCATACATCTCCACCCACTCACATTCCTTCACCCCATGATGACCCTTCTGTATCACTTTTCCACAAACCTTCACCCTCATATCATGATGACAAAGCATCAAGCAATGATGGAAACATTGAGACAGATGGCACTAAAATGAGTGTCATTGAGCCATTTCCTTTAACCTACCAGAGAGGCTACAGACATGTGTTTGTTGCACTTGAGGTGCAATGGGCCATGCCTTCTTCATCAGCAAAACAGGTTGATAAAGGAAAAACGAAGGTCACAGAACCTATCACTGTTGAGGAGGAAAACACGCATGAAACTGAGCAAGAGTTTCAATTAATTGACCTTGATGATGAGGATGAAGAGAAGATTACCAGGGAATTTCTAAAAAGCAATGATGCCAAGAGAGTGAGCTCCAAGAAAATATTGGTAGGGAAAAGAATGTAATCAACTATTTTGAGTTAGAAAACCAATAGTTGAAGATAAAGCAGGCCATCTGTGAGGTCAGGGAAATCAAAGCCCAGAGAAAGGCCACAAAGGCCAAAGTGTTGTTGGATGAGGCCTTCGGTAGATATGAGGACAATGATCATGAGGAATATCATCTCCCTATATAGAGGCCAAAGACCATTGGGCTAAAGAGGGCTTTAGCCTAGGAAAGACAAGAAGAGGTATAGTTGGCTGAGTAGCTCACTCCAAGTGAGCTGCTTTCCATAGAAATTAACAAGGATAGGGATTCTTGGCTTGAAAGGGAAAATATACAATTAGAGAGTCAACTAGAGAAGGCCAAGAGAGACACTGGCATTCAGAGAAGGATGGCAAGACATTATGCCATGAGAAACAAGGTTGCACGGGCTAAGCTCAAACGATCCCATGCAAATATTCAGGCCCTAAATGAAGAAAAGGAAAAGGAAAAGCTCAATATCCTTTCTGTTGTGTTCTTCCAAGCATCTAAATCCTAATCAGCAAGATAAATTCCAAATTTTGGCACTTTGTGCACATTTTCTATTTTTGACAATTTGGCTTGCAGAAAATTGGGCCAAATGCACAGCGTCACTAGCGTTGTGCTCTTTTTTGGGGCACTAAAAATTAAAAAAGGTTATCATTTTCATGTTCCTCATTCTAAATACATCATCCTTAGAAATATTCAGAGGATTTGGAGCAAATCTAGTCCCTCAAAAGGGCCAAAAACCACCAAAAAATCACCTTCCCGCCCTCTTTTTGGCACCAGCACTGCACGTTTTTCAGTCTTAGGAGAATTTTTTTTTGAAAAGGAATATTGGCACTATTTTTCAAACCGAAGGCAGATCTGAAAATTAGATAGGAAAGGCTTTCCAATGAGCTATCATGGAGCTCATTTGGACACTGGGAAGTCCTCCAAATGTTAGCTGCAAAACGGGTCATTTTCTCAGCCTTGGCGCAACGTGTTTGGCTTGGCACTGTGCCCATTTACCTTGGAGCTACACCCCTATACCTTTGAGCTACGCCCTTACCAGGAGTTATTGCAAAAGATATTTTGAAGCCTTAAAGTCAAAAAATTTCCAAAATTAGCTCAAATAGTTAGAAGTTATTTTTTCCATAAATGAGTTTTAGATATTTTGCCTTGGGCCTTGCATGGTCTCAAAGGTAAAATGCATTTATTATGTAATGAATGACATTTGAAACCATAGATAGGGTTCACCTCCTAATTTTTCAAATAAATATTGCATGTAATGCTTCATAATTTTTGTTTTTGGTTGATTGTTGAGCTAAGTGTTGCATAGAATCTGAGTTTGTTAAGAAGTTTGGCTTTGGAGCAATGTAACTATTTTTGATTGAATATCAATGGAACAAGCACATTTGCAATATTCATGGACTTTTTCAAATGGTGATGTTATTCCAATTTTGTAATTGTTTCCTTCTGTTTTACATTTTGTATATCAATTTCTCTTGCAATAAAATAGAGAATTTAGGTTAAGATATGCTATTAGACGCACCTTAAGTCTGTCTTATTTCTATTGTTTAGACGTTTTCCTCTACTAGGTCTGATTGGATAATTCTTAATTGCTTTTTGATTCCACCTAGCTTGTTGTCTTGAAAATTTTTTAGTAAGAGTCAAACCGAAGAAGTTTATGGTATGCCCTATCCTTTGGTGTAGCTTGAAACATTGTTTTTAAGGCCTTTCTTTGAATTTTACTGATTAGGGTTTGGCTAAAGAAGCTTATGGTTTACCATGTCCTTTATTCCACCTTGAATAGTCACTTTGAAGGTCTTTTTAATTCTGATTGAAGAATTTAGGAGTTCCCTTCTATTTAATCATCTGTTATATTTCATCTTAAATTTTTTCTTTGTCTAAAGGTAAATAGCTAGATAATTTAGGAGTTCCCTACTCTCTAGGGTTTGCTGGATTGTTGTCTTAGGGTTTAATTGGTGATGTTTGACCAAAGAATTTTATGGTATGCCCTGTCCTTTGGTTATTTCTTAAGCATAGTGATCTTAAAGGCTCTTCTTGTTCTAGTATATGTTAAAGGATTCTTAATTTCCCTTTAAACCTACTAAACTCACAACTTAATGTTCATTTCACAATCACATAAGCTATTAAGATCCATTTGGCTTTGTTAGCTTCCCCTATGAAACACCCTTTATTTATTGTTGTACTTTTCAAGCCTTTCACAGACCCCATAGCCCAATGGTTTGAAATTCTCTTACTCTATCTTCTATACTTAAAAAGAAACCCAACCAAACAAAACAAAACAAAAAACCTTATCATTTTAACTAGCCTAAAATCAGTACCCTAAATCAATCAAGTTATATCTTTTATACGAATTAGAGAGAGAAATCTCTGAGTCTAGGAAAGCTAGGTCCTAGGGCTCCAAAGTTGGTTTTATGTTACCCTTGTCTATTTGGTATTTCCAATATAACAAATTACAGGGACCTAACAGGTGCAAAGAAATTTTGGAAGTGAGTGAGTAGTCAATGATCAAGCAGTATTTTCAGCAAAGCAGGATAGTGAAAAAGAAACAACAATAGAGAGTGAACAAATTCGATAGCCTAACAGTGGGAGTATAGCTAAGTGGTGCTAAGAGAGTTGTTAAGAAAAAGTGTTGCCATCAATAACCTATAATTTTTTGTGGTGTTTCCATCAATTCCAAAGGGGGATATTGTTAGAAAAATTAGTTGTTGCGAAAGTTGAGAATGGTTTTCTAGTGGTTGTCACTGATTTCAAGTTTAGGAATATTTTAAATTCTCTAGCAAGGTCCTTATTTGGGTAGTCGTCTAATATAAATTTTCAACAATATATGACACTTGGTATAAATCTTAATGAATAAGGATTTATCTCACTTTGAAGATGTGAAAAGGTTCCAAATGGTTACTAGTTCCATAAGCATCGGATCAAATTGACGCAACATGCAATAGAAAAGGAGTAAGGCTACATGGATGATTAGTGGGGAGAAGCGAAGGCATTGAACATAGCCTTAAAGGGCTCTAGATAAGTGTTGAATCTTGTATCAATCTACCTGGTCCACTTAAATGCAAGTACTTGCATTTGGTAGTGAGTGGCGAGTGATGGTCACTAGATCTCATTGTCATAGCACTTGGTCACAAGTTTCTTGAGTTAAGCATATAAGTGCTTATCGAACTACCCAGTGTGCTTTATGTGCAAAATCTCTGGAATAACTAGAAAATTTGGTGTGGTTATGCATGTAGTTGCGATGTGGATACCATGTAGGAGGTACGCATGGCTTAGAGGGAGATGTGGAAGTATCAAGAGGTGACATGTGGCAGGGAAATTTGGGTTTTTTGAAGGGCCTATTGGTCCTACTCTGAGTGACATGTGGTAGTGACATGGCACAAACAGGTGGCTCGGAGATGATGTGGTAGGTGACGTGTAAGTGACATGGTAGGAGAAGTGGTAATATATTTATATTTTCTCCAGGGATTGAATTTTAGCGAAGGTTTTTAGTGTTAATGATTCTCTAATATTTACAAAGGTGGGAAATGAGTCACTACCAAATGTCCATCGTCTTGGGAAAGAATCAAAGACCTTTCTAGTGGAGAAGCGATGAGCGATGGGTAGTCTCCTCTATTGATGGTTGCAAGGAATGGTAATATAACTATCTTTTGGAACCCATCCTAGTATTGGGAACTCAGAGGAGTCTCTAGAGGAAAGAATATGAGATTCAACGATAAGCTATGAACCATAAGGAACTAGTCACAGCCATCGGTCATGAATGTTAGAAAGTAAAGTGACTAAGGGTCTATTGGCATCTCAATCTATCTACAAACTGGTAATCAGAGTGACATGTAAGTGAGTCTAAGGAAGATAATAAACCACTAGCTTGAAGGTTGTGGATTTGGACATCAATATTCTGAAAAGAGGAGTTGATCTTCAGGAGCTAATAAAAAATTTCATTCGAATTCCAAATTTCATTTGAGAACTAAAGGACCATAGAAGATAAAAATTAAAGGTGTAGAATATATAAATAGTAAGATATGTATACATGAAGGAATAGTGATTTGAAGTGAAAGGAGTAGAAATTTTCATTCGACGTGAAGAAGGTAGTTCACATGCACAAATGCATGAATTAGCTACCAATGCAAACACAAATAGTGAAAGGGATGTCCATCTAGCAAAAAAAAAAAAAAAAACCTCTTTTTAATGAATATGAGAAGGAGGGGAATAAAGATCACAAAATTATAACTAAATATATTTATTGGAGAATTAAAGAGAAGAAAGAACGACTGCAGGAGATAAGTAGGAGTTGAAAGAATTATCAAATTGTTCAATAATTCCTTAATGCCATGGATATTAGTTTTAAAATGACATGAAATATGGATTTTATTGGTTGTTTTAGGTTGATTCGTATAAATATCATAGGTTGGTTCCTCTAGTAAGTTAGGGCTTGTAGATCTAAGGGATTTGGTGCCTAATGTGAGATGGTGCTCACAAAAACTTAATGTAATTAGAAGTTTGAGCTTAGAATTACATCATAATAAAATAAAATAAAAATATTTTCTCCCATATAGATTTCCACGTTATTTCCTGTGTTCAACATTTTATATGAATGATGCTTTGTTTTATTATTGACTACATTTGATTGAATACTTATATAAATAAGTGTAAAATTTGTACAATATTGATTCACCCCCCTTAGCAATATTATTTGATTTCTAATAACCATGCCACACAAGAGGATGCATTATCATTAGGGGTCTAGCAGTAGAGGCCCTAAAGGTTGTTGAAATTTGCAACAAGAAATGTTCCAAATGGCAACAAGAAGAGGCTTCTAATTTAGTTTTCCCTAAATTAAATTAGAAGCAAATTGTAATTCCATATCACATGAAATCTTGTACGAGTGAGCTAAGTCATGAAGACTTAGTTAGTTCAATTAATTCTAGTCGAGGGTTAAATTGGAGGCATGTAGAGCATCTTCTACATTATAGAGCCTTGGTTGAGTTTATTTTGAGTTGTAATTAATTAATTTAATTTATTTGAGTTAAAATTAGTGTAACTAGTTTTAACTGATGGAGAAACTAGTGAGAGGTTAAGTTAATTAAATTAGATTTAATTCACATGCAATGATCAATCATATAATTTATAATTCACTCATAAATAACTCATGCATGTTACTTCCGAGGAAGACCCAATTGAGATTGGAGTTAAAAGGGAGTGTACTATCAATTATATAATCAGAAAATTGTACAGGTGGTACATGGATTCATAGGAAGAGCCTTGATGTATTGCACAATGATTATTGGGGAATTTCATTTTTAATAGGGGGTTAATTACCCAAGAAAACTCACAAGGAAGTAGGGAATCCTTAACCAAATGCCTAGGAATCAATGAGATAGACAAAGATAGTGTAGAGAGATCTCAAGCCTGACAGAAGAATTTTATTTTTCTCATATTCTTTGGCTTATGCAATATATAGATAGTGTTGTTTTTAGCTGAGACTTTCCCCAAATATTTGTGTGATTGAAATTTTTATCTTTCTTGTTCATATGATTTTGTGATCGTAATTGGTTTCTGCAATTTTTAGAGTAGATTCAACCATTATTTTTAGCATATTACAAATATCAATTTGAATCTACATGGATTTTCTACAAAGGGTAGCCATAAGCTCAATATCAAGCTCAAAATGATGTGGACATATTCCAGTCCACTGCTCTAGAAATCCAAGAGGAAATCTGCCAACTATAAACCTTGACCACTAATCACTGCCATGGTTACTTCGATTGTAAAACCCAAGCTGAAGTAGCCAATTGGGTTTCTAACCCTAAAAATACTAGGGGAATACTAAGCCAATATATTAACCTCATTATACTTTACTGGAAAATGAAGACACTCCTAGGCAAGGTCTGGAAGGAAAAACATGAATATTGCAACAACATCATCTCCTATCTTAATGAAATTCAATGAGATCAATAGCAATTGTGTTCTTGCATTACCAGCTTGGATGCTCAGTTAGCACACATAGAATTCCATCTCCAATGTGGCTAGAAGCCCCTACCTGAGCATGTACTGATACCTAGGATCTTACCCCAGTCACCTCATCTGATACTTTATATCTTTAAATCATCCTTTTGGCTCATGTCCTTTACTATTAGTATTAAATTTTATTGTAATAGTTATGTACTTAGCAGTGACAGTTGTTTTAGATTTTGATAGACCTAGACTATTACATTGTTAATAGTTGTGATTTCTTTTATGGTAGATTGTAGCAACACTTAGTTTAAATAGTGATAATTGGTTTTGTATAAAGTCATTTTTAGCTAATAGAACCTTGAGTCAACAAACGAAAAAATACCAAATAAAACTAACTCAAGGTTGTCCTTTATCATCTCTCATTTAAATCATAATGGATGAATGTTTTATAAATAAAATTTAAAAGAGGAAAAATTCAAGACATTAATAGAGAAATGAACCATTCTTAGTCTATTGATGACCATTATCTTTTAAAAGTAGCTTCAAATATAATATATTGCACATGTATAAATGTTTTGAATATTTACTTAAATTCCTCTAGATGAAAAAATCAATAATTGAAAATTTCTTATGTGGACGGAATTCCTCTTTTGAGCAACAATATCACATGTTTAATACACGTGGAATATGGTTTTATTTAAAAACCTAGGAATTTCTCATCTCAAGTTTGGGAAGGTATCTTAGATAGAATTAAAGAAATCACACAATGGTGGGGGCTAAAAAGATAAAATAGCACACTGCAAACTCTAATCAAATTCTATATTATGAATGAAGGAAATTACACTCATATTTATACAAGAAAAAGTCTCAAGATAGGAATTCTATCTTAGACGTACAGTAATGTGGTTGAGAGATTCTCTCAACCACACACTAAACTAGGAGAAACTATATTCTATCTATTTCCTATTATGTAGGAACAAACTCCTCAAACGGAGAATTACAACCATAGACAAGTAGGAATTAGTTATTTCTAACTCCCCCCCTTAATGAATACTTGTCATGATAGTGATTCACAAAGTCTGGTTGTGGTCAAACATAACAAAGAATATGTCGACGTCCATATAAAAGAGCAACCATCCACCGGAATGCATGGGTACCAATCGCTGCAACCGCTAGTCCCGTAGGATGTCCTTCGCATACATGATTCTGTCGACCGTTATCACTGCATATATGTACCTGCAAATCCACCACCATCAGGTGAATTGCATGTGCAGAATCTCCAAAAAACACAATCTGCCTCTCTCGGACAGATCCGCAACTTCTTCGATCTGCTCCTCTCGCAAATCGTCCAGCGAAGTTGAGGCTTCCCGCGGATCTTCCAATCTGCCTCTCCCGGATAGATCCACAACTTCTCCGATCTGCTCCTCTCGCAAATCTTCAAATGAAGATGAGGCTTCCCACAGATCCCCATGAAGTTGAGTTGGCGTCTTCCTAAATAAAAAATCCGCGCCCAGAATAAAAACCCTGGTGCGAGTTTATCGTGCGCTTCCGCACCATTCCCGTGATTTGGTGCGTTGGTACGAGTATGTACTGAACAGTTGTGCCAATTGCGCTTCTCAGCACGACTGTCAGTTAAGAAAGCATGCCAACCCCCTTCTTCTCAGAGATTAATGAATCATCTGAGACTCAGCCAGGTGTTACTGCAGTCCACCTACTCGATTGAGCACAAAGCTCTGCTGAGCACACAACTCTCATGTACACGCGGCCATTCATGTACATGCAGCCACAAAGGCACCTCAAGCCACAAAGGCTCTACAAAGTGGTTTTAAGATCACCACGAACTTTCAAATGCCTTTAAAAGGCTTACATTTCATACTTCAATATTTTGGAGTTTTTGGGTACATACAATGACCATTACAACAACCAACTAGACTTGGTTATAATATGCTAGGGAGTCTATTCCAAAAACCACACTAACTCAAACAAACATCTATTTTGTTGTCCACCATAAACGTTGTTGTTGCTCCTTTACCTCATCTGTTCATTGTTCACATCTTGGGCATCTTTGTCTGTTCAAATAACTTCTTGGAACTCCATGTTTCACCTGTCATTCGTTAGAGTTGAAAATTCTAACAAAATAAATTTGCCTACATTGAGTTAGCTAGGCTCAATAAGGCTCAATAATATTAAAACACGATTCCAATAAAATACAACATAAAATCTTCAAATTTAGTTCCCTCTCTGCCCAAAGATGATTATTTCCCAAACATACCAGTAACCATTCCAATGATACCTGTGAGGGGTCCACTGATAAAGAAACAGAACATAGGCACTCACAGCCACACGAAGAGAACACAATTTTCCCTTCAAGAACATTAATTTAGGACTCCACAGTCCAATCCTCCGTTACGTTTCAGTATCCACTCCTCTGGCAACATAATGCCACTTCCCCTACAGTATCAAGGCTAGTCACTATTTTCAAGCATACTGCCTCATGCTCGCTGACAATCTGCAACACGATCTCGATCATCTTCCAATCTCTGATGTAGCTCCAATTGATGTCGTTTTCACTGTCATGTGTTCATCATTCCTTGCAAATTTGCTTAGTGTTGGAATGACCAGTTCCAACACAGACTAAGAATTGTGACAATAGTTGATCATACTAATGTCAGTTAAATTACAACCAATTTCATTGTCATGGCAGTTAATCAATACATTGCAACATCATCAGAGAATTAAAAAAAAAACATTTCGACAGTAGCATAAATTTCTCCCTCTATATATCGAGTGAGATGAAGCAAGGAAAGCAAGTCCAACACACGAGCCATCTCTTGAATGATATATTAATGTTGGAAATTCTCCAGCGTCATTCACACTACCTCTTCCAATATTTTTCAATATTCCAGCAACCTTGACATTAGCAGACTTTTAGTAAGGAATCCAAGGAGTTCATCTTCATATATGAACAAAGCACAACCTAACTTGGCAACATCCATAGCGGGGAGAAATTCCAAAATCTTCAGCTTAAGTTCTGTGGGAAGCAGAATTAAAGATGGTGGAGATGGCAACCCAGTTCTTTTCACACAAAGCAATAAGCACCGGCATCGAAAGCCTGTCTTTCACTATTCTCCACAATTCAAACACACACATATCATGGCTTGAAGAAGCCTTCAAACCGATTTCACAATTATATGATGAAGCCTTCACACCCATTTCAGGCCTTGAAGAACCCCCCCACAATCATTCCAACATGTTTGGAATCTCTTATGTTAAGAGAAAAAATTTGATTATTTTAATTTCGCTTCTTGCCCTCTGTGAATAAAGAATTTGTAGAATTTTCCATTACAGATAACTTCTATTGAATTCACAGCAAACTGTAAAGCACTTAAAACATTTCAACTTTCAGAGAAAGACGGTATACTTGTGAATCCTTTACATTCACCAGACTCCCATAAACAACTAAAAAACTCCCTAACGCATATGCTTTCCACACATTTACCATCATCATAAACGAGCTCAAGGAGCATGTAGTAAAGACTCACCATTGCCTTCGTAGACCAACCCTCAGGGAGTCGAAATCCGTCAAACCCTGGCTCCTCTGAGGCCTTCAAATCAGACCCTACAAAACCTGGCTCGAGCATCACCGCGTGGACGGCCATCACCAGCAACTTTCTGCATTCCCCCTGTTCTTCCAACAAGACCTTCTCAAGAAAAAACGGGACAGAACAACACCCGCCTTTTCTGTAATCCTCTCCATAATATAATGAGCACACCACATCTTTGATCGCAGAGCTCTAATTTCGGGAGTCGTGAACACATCTATCACATCCCCAGACGAATCACTCATACATTATCCATCCATCCTGGCACTAGATTCCGCACTCAATGCACCGGTCGATAGTATCAGCGACCTCCTGAGATTCGACCCGGTCTTTTCCAGCAGGGGGCCTCTGCATATGAATTCATAAAGGTCAGCCACCGAGGATACCATTGCAGAGGATGAAGCCTTTGACGGTAATTCCATCGCTAACATTTGCCCCGACATTAGCCAGCGCTTCCTATCACATCCAAAATCCACCACCCTTGAACTCCAACTCGCGGTGGTGAACTCACGGTTCACGAATTTGTTGTCCACTACATTTCGGACGAATTTGAAGGGCTGGGTACTCTGATTGTTGGCCTTGGGGTTCAAGTTAAGGGCACTTGGGGTGCCCAATCGCAGTAACTGGATCATCTTAAAACCATTACTGAAAGAATGATATGGAGAGAGAAATATACAGTAACCATTTGAAATGATAAGATAACATTGCGCAGTGTAGACTGCACGCCACATATTCAGATAAAATATCACACTGGATTCGAATGCCCAAAGATCAGGCTGCCTTCGCCATGAGAGGCTCCACAGCCATTCTCAATTTCCCTGTAGAAGTTGATTGCAACTCCTTCAAAGACCGCCAGGTCCTCCCAGCGTCTAGTAACTGCATTGCCAGCTGAACCTCTCATAGACGCAGGCAGCCACTCCAGGATACTCAGACCTCAGCACTCTGCAGCTCCGCCTACGCTGCTTCCATCGCCACCTGGGCCTCCTCCACGGTGACCACCGTCATTTCCAATATCACTCCCCCTTCTTAAATAAAACAGTAAAACATCCTCTACAGAAAATCAACTGTTCAGCTTCTATCACAAAGGCACCACCAAGACACGATATGGCACAACCCTTAAAACAGTGTTGGTTCCTCAGGAAACAACTGCGATCCAGCAGGAAGATCGATACATAGCTTGCGGACTCTTAGATTTCTTATTCACTCAACAGCAGCTCTCCAGCACTGGATGGACAAACAAAAATTCAATAAAGCTATACAAATGAACTAATTTATTTATCTATTCTCAGGAAGGGCCAGAGGCCGTTACAGGCTCTGAAGCTCTGATACCAAGATAAAATAGCACACTGCAAACTCTAATCAAATTCTTTATTATGAATGAAGGAAATTACACACATATTTATACAAGCAAAAGTCTCAAGATAGGAATTCTATCTTGGATGTACAGTAATGTGGTTGAGAGATTCTCTCAACCACACACTAAACTAGGAGAAACTATATTCTAGCTATTTCCTATTATGTAGGAACAAACTCCTCAAATGGAGAATTACAACCATAGACAAGTAGGAATTAATTATTTCTAACTTAAAAATGGTTAACCTTGAAAGAAAAACTCTGTTTAATAAAATCAGTGATATCATGTTCCCCATTTATCAATGTTTGACTCTTCCATCTTCTGAATAAATCACGAAGTATCTTCTAACTAAAACAAAGAATTTTTTTTCTTATAAATTTAGTAATAAGAGTTAAAATTTTGTATATTGATAAGAAGCCCTTTCACATGGAAATAGTTTTCAAAAAGCAATTTACGGGAATAAGGAAGATATGCTTTGATAATCTTTTTCCCGAGAGGAAGGGATCAATAACAAGGAAGATATGCTTGGATAATCTTTTTGCCGAGAGGAAGGGATCATTAACATGGAAATTTTTAAAAGAAACAACAATTTTCATCTCATATAACTTTCATGGTCCATGGTAATTGGTTGCATAATTTTTTCTTCAAGAGTGTTGAAATTTTTAAAAG
Source organism: Pinus albicaulis (assembly GCA_034641835.2). NCBI lineage: Eukaryota > Viridiplantae > Streptophyta > Pinopsida > Pinales > Pinaceae > Pinus > Pinus albicaulis. The sequence goes on from CM076584.1 coordinate 97,006,063, forward strand.
AAACAACAATTTTTATTCAATATAATTTTTATGGTCTATGGTAATTGTCAAATAACCCTGATTGATTTATTTTAATTATCATTTAGAACAAGAGTTAAGAAAGATCAAATATTTTAAGTTGCAAACTTCTTTTTTATAATACAAAGCTTAAAAAATTGCAATCTTTATTTCCAAAAATTACATTTTTCTAAAGACTTTATAAATATGGTTAAAATGAATATATATATATATATATATATATAATAATTCATAAAAGTTTGAAAATTATATATATTATATTAAAAATATTTATTAAAATTACATGTTTAAACTATTTTATTTCATATATCCAAAAAAAAATTCAAAAAGTTAAATTTATTTATACATTTAAAAATACAAGTTATATATATATATATAAGTTACATTTATTGCATTGCATTTTTCGTTGAATTTACTGCATATGACAAGTTAGATATTCTCGTTCAAATTTTTGGGTATATGGAGATGGTAGAAGCGTTTAATGGTAGATGATTCAGTGGATTCTCTCTCCCTTTTTAATTATAACTATGTTCTTTTCTTTTGTTAGGGGACAGAATCAAATATAACTTTGGGTAAGCCTCAGATATTTTATTCGATTTTACCAAAGTCTGCTACAAAAAACATTAAACTTTGCCGCATGAGTCGGCTGTAGAGAGAGAATTTACAATGAGATATCAAAAACAGAAAATTCCACATCAACCCAACTTTACGAAGATGTCACTGGAATATATCATATTCACGTGCTCTTCTATGCTGATACACAGGAATCAAAATTCAAGGTGCCATTGCTAGTACTGCGTCATTTTCTTTATCTTAGAATGAAATAAAATTATTGTCTTTTTGTAACTTAAAAAAAATTACTATTTTAAAGAGAAATAATTAAAAAAATTCCATATAGGTTTTATTCTCATTATATTTATTAACTTAGTTTTGTTTATAAATTATTTAATGCTAAATAATATATATATATATATATATATATATATATATTTTTGTTTGTTTATTAGTTATTTTAACTCTAAATAATATATAATATTATATATTATTTAGAGTTAAAATAACTAATAAACAAAAGTAAATTAATAAATATAATGAAAATTATATATATATATATATATATATTCAGGTTTTATTAATCATTCGAACAATTAAAAGCAATATTTTTTTCCATTAATCATATCATTTCAAAAATAGATATCTTATTAAATAATCTTATTCTTATAAAATTCATGTATTTATAATTTATTTATTAAAATCCCAACTGTATGATAGAGATTGACCACAATTTTTTTTTTTTTAAATGGCAATGAGTTTTCTTCCGCTCTTTATTTCGAAATCAAGCCCTCACAAATTCAACAACACTAACAATCTTTATTTACTGGGATATTTCATAAGCATGAAAACATTGCGATAAAAAGAGGGAAACAAAAATCAAATAATGGAGAGTTCGTATACATAAATTATTTCATATTTGTAGTTGGTATATGTATAAAATCATATTTATAGTTGTTATAGGTAAAAAGATCATTTTATTTTGGAAGAAGGTTTTAGTAACTTAAATTTAATTATTAATTATCATTAAGAATGATAGAGATATAATTTTTATGGACTATTTTAGAATATTTTAAGTAGTATTTACAAATTAACAATTGATATTTACCTCCAAAGTAGTTATACATTTTCTTTCTTTTTAATCAAATTGTTTAAATAAAAAAATGTCATATTAACAATTGTCATTTGAAAAGAGTTATTATTTTTTTTGGCATATGGTATTTGTAAGCCATTGTATGGTTTTTATGGCATATGGTATTGGCCATGGTAATGTAGGAAAACTTATTATGAGGATAGGCATTTCTATTTTGCAAATTGGGTTCCATAATTTTTATTTAAATATTAATATTTAATAGGTGGATATTAGGGATTTAACCTCCATAGAATATTCTATAATATTATGAATAATATACACAAATCAAATTTTGATATTTATTTTCCCAAATTAGTAATGTGTTTTTTTCCTTTTAATTAAATTCATTACTTGAAAAAAAATATCATACTAAATGAGTTATGGTTTCTTTGACATGTGGTATTGATAAGCCATAGTATTGTCACAAAGCTCATTTAAGGATTAAAAATTTGATCTAGATTTATGCAGGAATGAAATTAAATACATATTCAAACCAAAACACAAAGATATAGTGAAACGGAATTTGAATTAATAAAATAACAACTACTCAAAATTGTTTACATAGATAAGAGAAACAAACTAGCTTGGTGATGGTAGCTTATATCTGAGAAGAGATGTGATGACTACTTGTTTTCTGAACTATGTTACAATGAGGCTCGGAGGTAATTTTATTATTGAGAAACAATGGAAAACCCTAAACATTTAAAAACCTAACCATAGCAGATGAAACACCAAAATTTTGTGGGTCTCGTTAGGATTAGTTGGAATGAAAACTTCTCGGGTTCATAATTTGGGCATATGATATCCATTTTGTGTGCAAGATAACTCATTAGAAATATCTATCTAAGGAAAAAAATCTTGGAAAGGACCTACCCTATAGATTACGAGCTTTGCAAGTTTTTAAAAAAAACATCAATTAGGGCCTCAAAGTAGCTCAAGAAGTTCAGGACTCGAAAAAATTCCAAACATATAAAGTTATGCTAGAATTAAGGAAACAAAAAGGAAACGGTGTTGGTGGTCTAAGTGGAATAGGCAGGTGGCCACCAATATCCACGTGGATCAATCCCACCCCCTTAGGAAGCAATTGTCCCCATTGCATTGAGTGCCTCCATGAGATGGGGAAACTTCTGGTAAACTTGGTCCCTAGTGAGCCACTTGCCTTAGTGAAACAATTGGTCGGCTTTGACAACCCAATATAGTTGGATCCTATGTTGGCGAGTGTTCTTGAGTTGTTTGTCCATGATCTGATCATTTGTGGCCTATTAAATGCAATATGAGTTGAACTTTGTTGGTGTTAGTAGCTCAAAAATGTTTGATGTGTCTAGAAATGGTGGAAAGTATGGCTAAAGGCATTCCACATTAAACACTAGGTGCAGGACAAGAAATGGAGGGATGTTGAGCTCGAAATAATTGTCACTCATGGCCTTGGTGATAGTGTAACGCCCATATTATAAAGGTTGAAGATTTAGATGGGCTCCAGTAAGGCATTCCTACTGCAAATTCACCCAAACTTTATTACCCACTTCAAACTTATGTGGCACTCGATGTGGCTCATGATGTTGTTTGTACTTGGAATTTGATTTATCTAGGATTTCATGTACCTGTTGGCGGCTGTGTTGGATGTGTTTAATAAACTAGGTGTATTTATTAGCGTCGGACTAAACATGTGCACATTATGTCAGTCCAGTCGCAAGAGGAATTTCAACATAAATGGCATACAATGGTGGATATCCCATGCTAGTTTGAAAGGAAATGTGGCCATTTGAGCTATGGAGAACTCTGTAATAGATGTGCTACACATAGGAAAGACTCTCATCCCATGTTCGTGGATTCTTGGAGATGCACATGTGTAGTATGTGCACTATCATGATGTTGACAACTTATTTTTGACCATCAGCCTAAGGATGGAATGTAGTCAACTTTGTGAGATTAATATCTAACAATGACCAGAGGCTCAACCAGAATACTCTTAATAACCTGTTATCTCAATTTGAGATAATGTTATGTGGGATCCCAAAATATACCCACACTCATTCAAAGAAGAGTTTGCCATTTTCTTTTGTTGTGAATCTCTTCTTGCAAGCCATCTAAGAAAATCCATCAAAAACTACAAATATATAGTTTTTGCCATGCTTGGTAGAAGGAAGGCCAGGCATATAGTGCATGGAGATGGATTCCAAGCGCCATCTAGGATTAGGAAGAGGAGTGTTGAACCCTAGAATTTCCCTTTTCTTTACAAATTTCTCATCTAATTTCACCTCTCTTTCATAAATTCATAAACCCCAATCAATGAAAAATGTTTAGGATTGTCCTAAGGATACATGCAATTGATTAACATATTGTATTTTCGTGGTTTTTTTCTGTTTTAATAATATTGTTTTGATATATCTCCTTTACATAAATATGAAGAATACCCTAATAGAGGAACCCCAAATATAGATCCAACGCAGCAACAAATTTATGACTATGTGGAATCACTAGAAAGAAAGGCCTTAGAAAATCAAGAAAGATCTCTCAGTCCACAAGAACCTCCAATAGAAATCTTGAGAAAAGACAACCATGAATTGGAGATACTGAACAGACATATCAAAAATGAAAATGAAATCTTAAGAGAGCAGGTCAATTTGAAGAATAGTATGAACAACACTCTCTCTATCTACAAATGAGAACACTGTATAATAAGCTAAAGAAGAAAAATAAGAAACTGAATAGGGCACTCATAGATCTTAGGTTCAAATTATTCATGAGGAAACCCAAAATGGTATTGACTACCAAAATAAGCAGAAAAAGGAGGCTGGATGTTCTTGCAGAAGTTTCAGAGCACATGGAAAAGAGTTTTGTTGAAGCTGCAGTGGGGGTATGTTGAGCCCTGAAATTGTCTTCTCTTTTGCCAACTTTCACCTCATTTCATCATTTCTTTATCGTTTCATAAACCTAAAGATCAATGAGAATGATTAATATTACTTAAAGGTTGCATACAAATGATTAACTTATTTTATTTTCATGATTTTTGTTGTCTTAATAATTTTTAAACAGTTTAGCTACAGAATACAGGCATTATGTAGCCAGTCAAGCATTCCGCAGCTGTTTTTTTGTTTAAGTATGTTACAGGTGTCAACTAGAGAAAAGGCACACATAGGTGGATTCCAAATCTTCCCTACATGGTTCCTTCTTATCCATGAGGATTGAATCAATAGTTGGAGGTGTCTAAGCCCATGGTCAAAGAAAAGGTCAAAGAAATTGTTTTCTACAAGAATTAGGACTCCTGATTTGCTTTACAGCAAATCACATGTCCCAAAAGAGTTTCAATTCAATTTTAACTTAAAGATTACACCTGTACCTATTTTTGTTCGATGTTAGTTATGAATTTGCATATAAATTAAGCTCTGTAATACCGAAAAGGGACAATTGATAGATATTTTATCATTACAGCGATACTCTATTTTCAAGCACTGTGTTAATAAAAGGAGTTTAGCCTTGATGTTGTTTTGAATACAATGTTAAAGAGCTAAAGGATTAATACCAAATTGGTAGCAGAGGGCCCCTGCTATTCGAGGAGGTTTTACATGTTTTCTAGCTAAGTTATTTTCAATTCTCTTTTACTGTTTTTCCTTACTTAGATTGCTTTCTTAAATCATAGTGTTTTAGCATTTCGTTTCATGTCATCTACTTAGTTAAAGGATCCTCAGTATACTACAATTAGTCTCTTTCACAAGCTCTTTCAATAAATCTCTATTAAATGAATGGGATTCAGTTGTAATAGTCTGAGTTATTAGCATTTCATTTTATATTATTTAGTTAAATAGAAGATCCTCATCATGCTGCAATTAGTCTCTTTCACAATCTCTTCCAATAAATATTTAATTCACGAATGAGATTTAGTTGTAATATTATGAGTTATTGATTGTCTCGTTTTATAGAATATCCTTATCACATTATAGTTAATCTCTTTCTCAAGCTCTTCCAATAAACCTATGAATGACATTTTTCTGTAATGTCCTAAGTTACTGATTGTTTCAGCATTTCCCTTTTATGTTTTAGGAGATCCTTAATGTACTAGAATTAATATTTTTCACAAGCTCTTCCAATAAACCTCTAATTGAATGAATTAGATTAAGTTGTAGTGTTTTGAGTTACTTTTCATTTCATGAATGTTCATTTCGAAGTTCTAATGTCCATGGATTAGGACTCCTTGTTTTCACCATTTTCTAGTTAAGAACAAAACTTGCAAATAAACTCTATTTTCATTTATTCATTAACATTTTCCTGTTTTTTCTCTTTACATATATTTAACTTCATATTTCTAGTGTAGATCAGAATAATGAGAACCAAAACATAAAAACCCCAAAAACATCACCAAAACACTAAAACAACGAAGTAACAAAAGGGATACTTAGGCACATATAGTGCATTACACTTCATCAGTTTACTAGCCCCGGTCGATACTTTATGTTAACAATTTAGGACACTAAATTGACTAAACAAGGAGTATATATGCCTTTCCTCCCAATGGTTGGCTTGTCAATGGCACAAGAAATGCAGGATCTAATATATTTTTCAACATCCTGATAGAGATTTAGCCAATAAAAATAATTTTGTAGTACTTCTACTTTCTTCTCTACATGAAAGTGCCCCATGACTTGACTGTAGCAGGCCTACCAAATCATCTTGGCTCACTCTCTTGAAGGAACACAAAGGTGTCCCAGGTGGAATAACAGTGCATCCTTGAGGTGAAATTATGGAACTTTCTCACCATCCATCAACATCTTGTATGTCGTGTTGAATTCAGGATCACTTTGTAAATTTGCTGCCATAAAGAAGTCTCAGGCCCACAAGAGCCCTGAATAGTGGTCAGCACTGCAACTAGTGACCGACTGAGGAAATAAGAAACATTGTTGGTGTTTTTATTCTTGTACTTAATATTCATATGAAATGTTTGCTGGTATGTGGACCATTTCTAATGGTATTCATTCTGTAGTTTTCCTTGTGTCTGTATAAACTTAAGAGGTTGATGATCTATGTGGATGGTCGTTTCTTTCCTTATAATGTAATGTTTCCACTGTTTGAAATCATGAACGATGGAATACATCTCTTTATCTTAAGTGGTATATTTCCAAATTGTATCAAAGAGTGTCTCACTTTGATAGGCCACCATATGCCCTTGTTTGGTGAGAAATGCACCATTAGCATAGTCGGAGGCATATGTCTCAATTTCAAATGGTTTTTGTAGGTCTGATAATGTGAGTACTGGTATAGAGCCAAGTCGGTGCTTCAGCTCAACAAATGCCTTCGATTGGGACTCAAATAAAAAAAAATTCTTTCAATATGCCCTTAGATACTTTACTCAAATTCCAAGTTATATTATAGAATCCCAACACGAACCTTTGATAGAAATTGGCAAGCCCCAAAACGTTTTGAAGATATATTAGAGTGGTCGGGGTCCCCCAATCCAAAATTACTTACATATTAGCCAGATCCATATCCACACCTCCATTATAAATGATTTAACCAAAATATTGGACCTCGTTCATTCCAAGGGTGCATTCATCCAATTTGGCACATAGTTTGTGGTGTTGTGGGGTATGAAAGACCTCGAAAATATGTTGTAAGTGTTATTCCTAACTCTTGTTGAAGATCAGGATGTCTTGAAGATATACAAACATGAATAAGTTGGATAAAGGACGCAAGATGTCATCCATTAGACCCATAAATATTACAGGGGTACTTTTCAACCTGAAGAGTATGGCCAACTACTCAAAAACACCCTCCTTAGATTTAAATTTTATCTTCCATATATTTGTGGGTTCTATTGGAACATAGTGACAACCAGACTTCAAATCAATCTTGCTGAAGTACTTGGTCCCCTTGCATTGTTCAAGAATTTCATCAATCTGTGGGATTGGATACTTTTTCCTCACAGTGATTTTATTCAATGCTTGATATTCAATGCAGATTTTCCAAGTCCTATCCTTATTCTGTACGAGTACAATTGGGCTCCCACAAGGTGAGGAATTTGGTCGGATGTGCCTTTTTTTATAGAAACTCCTAGATCTGCTGCTTGATTTCTTTATTTTCCATAAGAGAGTGATGGTATATTCACCCATTACATAGAGGTACTCCAGGAGTCAAATCGATCGAATGCTTGACTTGACAGTTCAAAGGTACCCTCATGGGTAAGGAGGAGATGTCCTTGTATTCTTACATGACCTTATCCACCTGCTTCTACTGTGTGGAGTAACCTTTCCTATGGGCCATGCATGTGGCCATGATATTCCCCTTACTATTATAGTGAATAAGAAATAAAACAAATTTTTCGATGTGGGAGATGATCTTACTATATTACTTAGAAGAGATTGAAGAAATGGTAGTAGGTAGGGCTACCTCCAGTATCTTGTATATCTTACTTCCAAAATTAATTATAATAGTGTGATCCATGGACTCATACACAGCATGACGCTTCCACAAGTATGGTTGGCTTAATAATATATCACAAGCTTCAAGAGGAGAAATATCACATAGTACTTCATGCATGAAGGGCTTGATGTTGTAGGGCAGGTGACATTGCTAGCTGATGTAGAGATCTCACCCTTGGTGGAGCCACTCGATCGTGTACGACTGTGGGTGTTTTTTCATTAGTAGGCCCAACCGCTTCACGAACTCAACTGAGATGAGTTTATTTTGACTTTCATTGTCAACAATGAAATGTAGTAGTGAACCCTTCACCCACATATGTTACTAAAAGATGCGCTCACCCTCTTTTGGATCTTTGGGGTCAATATTTTTGGCCTTGGTGATGGAAATGGTGGCACTAGGTTCTTCATCAATAATATTCTTCCCCTTGTTGGTCTCTGGCTTAGAGTTAGAAAAAACATATGATTTTGTAGCTTTTAGCTTGGTCATCAATGACTTCCAAACTTGACACTCATTTGTGTTGTGGGTGGGGATCTTCTGGAACTCACCATTGTCTGGTGTCCTTCTTCACCTTCGTGGTGCTATTATTTTATTGTGGATTTTATGGGTTTTCATGGGCAACTCCAACTTGGATTTGTCTTTTTTTTTGTGGTTTCGAGATTCCTTTTACCTACTTCATATTCGCAGATCCAAAGTCCCACTTATTTTGTTTAAACTTGTGCTCGATCCTCACAACATATCGATATGTTGCACCAATAAACGAGATGTTTGGGAACTCCATTTCTTCTTTCATTTATGTTTGCAGACAACCACAGTACTCGAGTATCATATACATCACTTATAATCCTTGATAACCAACACCGTGCTTAGGGTATAGAAAACTTTTGAGAAATCTAGCACTTCTTGGTCCCTTCCTTGTCACAATGAGGTTCACTTTATATATTTATCTTCATATCTTCTCATAAGGTAATATTGTTCCTTGATAGCATCTCAGAAATTATTCCAAGAAGGTGTGGCTCAAAATAGTGAGGGTTTCTCCTTATCCCTCTACTCACAATAATTTTCCTACTAGTCCTTGACATGGGGGGCAACTTTGAGGAGTGAAAAAGCAATATTTTCCTTATCAGAAAAAATATGGACCAAAAAATATCTCTCTAACATACTTAACCATCTATCCAGAGCATTTGTGTCTGTTTGGACTTCAGATATATGGATGTCAAATTTAACTTGTACCTTAAATGGGTTTGTGCCTCCAAAGTGATTGCCAGATGAAGACGCTTCGCCCCCTAATACCCACTGAAGTATCTCGGAAAAATTATACATCATCTCATTCCTTTGTTTCTAGAGGGCTTCTTCGAGAAATATTTTGAAATGATATCTTTCTTCCTCCTCTTTCATTTCTTTTGCCATGAGAGGTCTTCAGTGTTGGTTAGGCCAATCTTGCAAGTGTTCAACCAGTTCAACTCCCAACTCCTTATACCCCAACCTTATTGGGGACATGCAATAAAAAAAAAAAAAAGAGCAGACTGCTCTAATGCTACTATTCTAGATGTATGCAGGAATGAAATTAAATATATATTCAAACCAAAACCCAAAGCTACAGTGAAACAAAATTCGAATTAATAAAATAGAAACTACTGAAAATTGTTTACATACATAAGAGAAACAAACTAGCTTATGCGATGTATATTATCTCTGAGAAGAGATGTTAAGGCTACATGCCTTCCTAAATGTGTTACAATGAGGCTCATAGGCCTCTTTTATTATTGAGAAACAATGGAAAACTATAAACGTCTAAAAACCAAACGCTAGGAGATGAAGCGCCAAAAGTGTGTGGGCCCGGTTGGGATTAGTTGGAACACCAACTTCTTGGGGTCATAATTTAGGAATATGATCTTCATTTGGAACTTAAAATACCTCGTTAAAAATATATATCTGAGGAAAACTAAATTTCCTAGCAAGCCCTTCCCTACATATTATGGGTTTGGTACGTTTTTAAGAAAAACGTTGTTGAGGCTTCAAAACTACTCTTGAAGTTTAAGACCCAAAAAAAGCTGCCAAAAATAAAAATTTGTGTTAGAATTAAGAAACCTGAAAGGAAACAGTGTTGGAATCCAAGTGGAATAGGCAGGTGGCCATCAATATCCACCTTGATCAAAATTTCTAAATTATGCTAAAGTTGTAGTGAATCTCAAGAATTGAGAATCTTATTACATGTTTTTTTTAAATTTATATATGTTTTAACATATATAGATCAATTATTTTTATCATTATTAATAATAAATCTTTTAAATGAAGTTATAATTTGTTAATATTATTATTTTTTTAATTTTAACAAGCTTAGATATATGTTAAAATATATATTGAATTGTTTTGATGCATAATATGGATTGATTCCAATTGGCATTTACCAACCATTTACCTTATATGGTTGCACTCCGTTACAAATTAAGAATTTATATAGTGAAGTAGAGTTGAATCCCTATGGTTAATAATTTTCTTACATGTTTTCTTAAATACTAATTAACTTATATATTAATTATTTTTATAATTAATAATAATAAACAAAAATAAAGTTATAATTTCCTTAATTTTTCCCCTAGATGCTACTGTGTCCATGTTTGAGCCATTGGATCAAATGTTAGACGGTTGAAATGTTTTAAGCCATTAGATCAAGTAAATATTTTTATATATGTTTTTTATAATGTTAGTTTTTATTTTTATTTTTAATAAGTTAGATTGAATTTGTGTTTTGGTGACTTTTAAGTTAAAATGTTGTTATTAAAATTTTGTCAGATTTTAACCTCAAATTTTTTAATTAAATTTAAATTAATAACCTAATAAAACTATATTTAACATAAATTAGTTTAATGAATATTTTTTTTTGTAAATTACATAAAATGATAAACTATAAATACAGCCCATGGTATTGACCCATGGTATTCATGTGGAATGTACTTTCTTTATAGGGTGAACTATGATTGCCTAAATCAATCTTAACTCTCGATCTAAACTAATTATTTAATAAAATTATTTTTAAATGTTTATAACCATTATTCTTTTAAAATTTTACTGAATAAAATGTATCTAAATTTTCATACATCCAAATACACATAGTTTTTCTCGTTCTGTATTATTTTGCATGTAACTATTTTATTATTCCAAAAATACATGGTTTTTTTTGTTATATATTATGTTACAAGTGTTTTATAATTCATGAATATTATTTCTTAATATATAAAAAATTAAATTAATAATGAATTTTTTAAAATATGTGATCTTTTTTAAATTTCCAAATTATTTGAGAGGACATGATTTATCTTGAGCAATAATGATGAATGTTCATAATTCTCATTTCTTAAATAACACTAAATTTACCTTCAACGGGTCTCAATTTTTTTTAATATAATTTAAATTAATAACTTAATAAAACTAGATTTAACATATATTAGTTTAATGAATAAAAAAAAATGTAAAATACATGAAATGATAAACTATGGTATTAAGATGGCCTAAATAAATCTTAACTCTGGATCTAAACTAATTATTTAATAAAATTATTTTTAAATGTTTATTTATCTAAATTTTCATACATCCAAATATACATAGTTTTACTTGTTTTGTATTACTTTTGTTACAATTATTTTATTATTCCAAAAATACATGGTTTTTCTTGTTATATATTATTTATGTTACAACTCTTTTATAATTCATGAGTATTATTTCTTAATATATAAAAAATTTAATTAATAATGAATTTTTTTTAAATATGTGATCTTTTGGAAAATATCACTAAGCTTATCTCATGTTCCATTCATTTCATTTAGATTTGAAGTATATGGAAGAAGAAAAGAAGGACAATGGATACTTATCAAGAATTACCTTTAGAAGGCACTAAAGTCTAAGTCGCTAGATTCCCTGATTATGACCTCATTTTTTCTTCTTACTTTTGGGTCTTCATGATGTTTTTTATTCTAAGTGAGGTGAAAAGTTCCAAAGAAGTGCAATATTGGTCGTTAAAAGAGGAAGTATGGAGATTGTAGATAATTTATTAATATAAATTATTTGAAATGAGATTAATTAATCATCCCCAAGGGTTAAAAAAGGGCCTAAATGTCTCTTATCCATAAAATTGCGATTAAGATAATTCTATGCTCTATGTTCAAATGACAAGTGATGGTGGATTTACCATACTTAAGTTTCTTAGTAGTCTCTTATGAAGTACATGTCATAGTGATAATTTTTTATTCCATTAAATAATTATAGCTGTAGAGCTGAGTCATAGTTGTAGGAGTAGTATTAGCGGAATTCAACATTGCAAATGTGATGAAGCAAATAATTTCGTGGAAGGGTGACGTCTGCCCAACTTGGTCATAAAAACCAAATGCATCCTTCATGCAAAAAACAATAAACGTGCAGATTTCGTCATATACAGGTCTTCAGTACTTTTGCCAAAATTTCTCATCCATTATGAAAAAACACATCTTACATGCAATTAATAACAAAGAATTTGTTCCACATCAATTACCCAATATGGATATTTTGATTCGAGGTCCAGTAAACATAATTATCCACCCCTTATACTGGAGGATCACTTGGAGTCGAGAAAGTTCCTACTACCTCTTCTTTCTTATATGTTATTCTTTCCTATACCACAACCTTATAGCATTTCCTTAGTTCCTACTACCTCTTCTTTCTTATATGCTATTCTTTCCTATACCACAACCTTATGGCATTTCCTTTGCAACATGTTGTGCAATTGCTGGTTATGATTTCTTTTAATTATACCTAGAGACATGTATATTTTGGAATAGAGTTTTCACAATTTTAATTTAATTATCAATAACTGATAAGTGGATCGTAGAGATTTAAAATCTATGGAATATTCTAGAATATTCTTAGTAGTATACATAAATATTTATTTCTAAAGTAGTTATGTCATTTTTTCTCTTTTAATTAATTCATTAATAAAATAATATTAATAATATGAACAAGTGTCATATGAAATAAATTAGGGATTTTTGGGCATGTGGTATTGATAAGTCATGGTATTGAACCATTGTAGTGTAACAAAGCCTATTTACAGATTAATAATCTCCATGATAAAGTGGGGGTGAATATCCATGGTTAAGAATCTTGTTACATATTTTTTAGTAATGTATATATGTTTGACTTATATATTAGTTTTTTTAATAGTAGATATTATTATTTTAAATAAATTTGTAATTTAGTTGATTCTTAATATTATTTTAATTTTATTTACTTGAACTATATGATGTTTTGATGTTTATTATGGCCATTTACCAACCATTTAATTTATATGGTTGCACTAGTTGTAGCAACATGAAATGTATCATGAAGTTTTTTTATGCTTATCATGAATTGATGCCTATAGCTTTTAGCAACCATTTAATTTACATATCATGAAGTGTTTTGATGTTTATCATGAATTTATACCTATACCTTTTAGAAACCATTTAACCTATATGGTGCTAGCAACTATTTAATTTACATATCATTAATTGTTTTGATGTTTATCATGAATTTTTTAGACAACTAATCCTCATGCTAGTTTTTTATAGGTTAGTTGGTTATTAAAGTTCAAGAAACTTGGGGAAATGATTCAATAGTTTCTTGATGTATTTATATGTGTACACATTGTACATCATACATTGAGACATTCATTAATATATCATTGCATTTGTTTTCGTTTTGTGTCTAACAGTGGTATTGGAGCGTTGGTTGGGGAAGATGAGCCACTAGTTTTGTGGCCATGAATTTTTATGCTCCTAAGGGTGGATGATGGTGAGAAGCTTGTTGATATTGCAACAAGATGATGAGCTTAGTGGAAAGGAGCCACCTTCACTAAGTGGGCCCGCAAGCTATTTTTGGTGCAAAGTCTATTTTTAGACTATGTCTATTTTTTAGACATATGGATCATGTTCTATGAATTGCAAGATGCTATTTGTGGATGGTTGGTCAAGTCGTAAAAAATAGATGGACTTCTATTTTTAGACATATTGGGAGGAATCTATTTTTAGATTATCAGTCTAAAATAGATATGTCAAATATTATTAGCTCTTAATAATATTTGGACTCTAAACATTATCTTATTCTCTTGGAGCACTTCATTTAAGTGCACAGATGTGGCACAGGAGCTGACAAAAGAAATTATGTTATTCCTAAGGGTTAAGTGGAGATATTGCATGGATAATTCAGTTAGAACTCATGTGACAGAGTTTGGTGGAGTTGATTGAGGAAGTTAGTAGAGTTGTATTTAGTTTAACTAATCTAAACATAGTTGAGCTATTTGTATTTAGTTTAACTAATTGATAAAATTAGTGAGAGTCGTGTGAATTAATTATTAATTAATTCACTAATTATAAACTCATTAATCAACTAAATAATGCATCAGTTAACTTTAGTGCATGGACAGTTTCAGTGGAGACCAGTGCAAAAATAGGTGAAAGAGCAGGTTAACTATCAGTGGTGACTATACTGTTGCTATTTGCAACACACAGAGAGGTGGAGAAGCCCATGAGGATTGTGCAGTACAAGCCAGGTGGTTTATCTATTTAATGAATCCATCTCATAGCATTGATAACGCAATAGAGGCTGGCTATCAAGTGGAAAAATATTGGAGCATGTGTTTTGCTAGATCTAGCTTGATAGTGTGTAGCAATTGAGGGTGTGCATGAGAGCTTGTGAGGATCTTTTGTACTATGATTGTTACATGATCTCCATGAAATATAATATACAGATATTTGGGGTTTTCAGCTTTAAGCTTTCCCATTAAATACTGTGTTCATATGTGTGATTGTTTGTGGTTTTAATGTATGCATGTAATTGATTTTATTTCCGCATGTGATGATCAATGGTAGAAGAGATTATGTATTATGCATGAAGCTAAAATAGTGTGTGATCAGGAGAATCTCGGTGAATAATATATCAGTTTTTCAAATTTCTACATGGTATCAAAGCGATATTGATCATTGGGGCAATTGCAAAACATTGAAGCAGTTGAGTTTTGTGCTAGTGGAATTCGAATTTGCAGCAGTGTTTTCTTGGTGTCGAAGTTGAGATGTCTTTCAACGGATTGCGATTGGATTATGCCCTTGAGGACAGCTCGAATTATATTTCAGGGAAGGACAGGATGGAGAAGGTGCTGGATGACAATGGGTTGAAGGAGTTCATAGATGTAGATATTCCAAAGCCTACTTCTAGTGATGTTGTCATACTTGACGCATGGCAAAAGAAGACAGCAAAGTGTCGAAGGATTCTGTTGGAAGGTGTGAAGGATCACATAGTATCCAGCATTCATGGTAAGGCTTCTCCATTCTTGATGTGGAAAGCTTTGACAGATTTATTGCAAAGCAAGAGCGACCAGAGGAAGTTGGCACTCAAGGAAAAACTCAGGAACATAAAGATGGAGAAAGGCGACAGTATGCCCAAGTACCTCATGAAGTTCATCCAATGCAGGGATGAGATGGGAAGTGTGGGGGTTATTGTTGATGATGAGGACTTGGTGAGCTTGGCTCTCCTTGGACTTCCGAAGAGTTTGCATTCCTATCAGGACTCTGTCAATGGTCGGGAGAAATTGCCAGGATGGGAGCGACTTTGGTCAGATCTTGTGCAAGAGGAGATAAGGCGGAGTACCAAGGACGAATCTTCATCAAAGAACTCTAATGAAGAGAATTGTGCTTTGGCTGCCAAAGCAAAGAATGGGAAGAGAAAGAAGCATGCTTCTCAATCCGGTGCGAAAGGCAAGAAGAAGGACATGTCCAAGGTGAAGTGCTTTCACTGTCACCAACACGGACATTACGCCACTAATTGTCCACAGAAGAAGAAAAATAAGTAAGCTGTTGGGAATGCAGCTTGAGAGGCCTTAACCTCGCATTTTGAGCTGGATTTTTCGCTAATCGCATGCTTGGTCTCAAGTATGATGGGATCAGTGTGGTTTCTTGATAGTGGTGCGCCTTTTCACATGACAGGAGATCAAGATTTTTTTACTGATCTGGATGAGAAAGATCTTGGAGTGCACATCGAGATGGGTGATGATGGTAGATACAGTGCGACCAGTATCGGTACCATTTCCTTTGAGAGGGAGTCTGGTAAACCCTTCATATTGAAGGAAGTGATGCATGTTCCAGGATTGAAGAAGAATCGTATCTCTGTGGCGATGTTAGAAGACAAGGGATATGATGTTGTCTTTAGCGAGGGAAAGGCCTTCCTGCGCAGTAAGGCAACTAGTGAGACCCAGAGGATAGGGGTTCGAGTTAAGAACCTTTATCAATTGCAGGTAGATGGCTGCGCAGCAATGGCAGGCAAAGCAGAAGGAGCGGTGAGCCGAGATGATGGTGAGTTGTGGCACTGGAGATTGGGCCACCTTCACCATGGAGCTTTGAAGATACTGCAAAATATTTCTACTGGGCTTCCTAAGGGTACTCTTGCACAGTCAGATCAGTGCAAGGGATGTACCTTGGGAAAAATTTTGAAAGCCACCTTTCACGAGAAGGATAGTCATGCCACGACGATCCTTGAGAGAATTCACACAGACGTGTGTGGACCTCTCTCAGTAGTTTCGACAGCAAAGCACAGGTATTATGTGAGTTCAAGGCACTGGTTGAGAAAGAATCGGGGAAGCAGGTGAAGGCTCTTATGAGCACCAATGGTGGTGAATTCATCTCTGGCGAATTCAAGGACTTTTGCAGCGCAAAAGGAATTCGAAGAGAGCTTATAGCACCTCATAACCCACAGCAGAATGGGGTTGTGGAGTGAAAGAACAGAATGATTGTGGGTGTTGCACGGGCGATGTTGCATGATCAGGGCCTTCCCATACACTTGTGGGCTGAGGCATGCAATACTGCGGTTTATGTGCAAAACCGTTGTCCTCACAGGATACTTGGCATGAGTACACCCGAGGAGGCGTTTTCTAGTAAGAATCTTGATATTTCCCATTTGAGGATTTTTGGTTCACCTATTTACATTGCAAAACCGAAGGATGCCGGTGGGAAGTGAGCACCGACCGCAAGATTTGGATATGGGGTACATCGATACACCCCACAACTATCGTGCGTATCTTCCAGTCAAAGACTTGTGCGACGGGATATCAAATTTCAGGAGGAGAAAGTCATGAAGTGTTCGCTTGAGAGGGAGCCACACTTGCATGCAGATGAGAAGCTATTAGTTCCTAAGGATGAGTCTTAGGACGTGGATCAGCCACAATATGAGGTTCATGGAGTGGAAGAGACCACTCAGGCAGCACCAACCATCAGAGGGCGAAATCGCACTACAGAAGCTGAGCGACTGGCTCAAGATGTAGAGAAGGTTGTAGGAGCACCTACATCACAGCGTAGACAGAGACAGTCACCTGATCGGTATATTGGATACATGGCTCTTGTGAGCAAGTGTATCATGACAAAGCCATCCTCTTTCGAGGAAGTTGTGGAGGACCCTGCATGGGTAGATGCCATGGTGGAAGAGTATGATTCAATTGTCAGAAACAGTGCATGGGAGATTGTCCCAAGGCCGAAAGGGAAATCAATGGTGGGTTCGAGATGGATCTACAAAGTGAAGCAGGCAGCTGACGGGAGTGTGGAGAAGTACAAGGCAATATGTTTTGCCCAAGGCTTTTCACAGATTGAGGGGATCAATTATGCGGAGACCTTTTCACCTGTCACAAGGTATTCTTCCATACGGATGATTCTTGCTCTCTCAGCGCAGATGGGGTGGCACATTCATCAGATGGATGTGAAGACTGCGTTCCTCAATGGAGTCATTGAGGAGGAGGTGTACTTAGAGCAACCCGAAGGTTTTGAGATCTTCAGCAGCGAGTTGCATGTGTACAGGCTCAAGAGAGCGTTGTATGGTTGAAACAAGCACTGCGGCTTGGTACACATGGATAGACAAGCTATTTCAATCGACTTGGATTCTCCAAGAGGAAGCATCCTAACCTATACCAAACATTGTGGTGGAGGTAAGTTGTTGATCATTTTATTTTATGTAGATGATTTTATTTTGATGCGTGATGAACTGTTGATACACTCATGCAAGGCTGATCTTGCAAAGGAGTTTGAGATGAAGGACTTGGGCCTCCTTCATTATTTCCTAGGATTGGAAATTTGGCAGCGCAGTGGTGGACTATTTGTTTCTCAAGGTAAGTATGCCCGAGAGATACTGGAGAAGTTCAACATGCATGGTTGAAAGCCTGTTGATACTTCTCTTCATGGTGGATTGAGGAAGGAGGATGCTACTTCAACGGAGGTAGTGGATGCCATTGTTTATCGACGGTTGGCGGGGTCGCTCATGTATCTGGTTAATACACGACCTGACATATGCTATGCTGTTAACCAACTTTCACAAGCTATGGTTAAGCCTACCAAGCTCTACTGGAAGGCAGGGAAGCATGTATTGAGATATCTCAGAGGCACATCATGATATGGATTATGGTACAGACAGTCAGATGAGGTGAGGCTATGTGGCTTCACAAATGCAGATTGGGCAAGGAGCCCAACGGACAGAAAGAGCACATCTGGAGGGATTTTCAGTATCGGGTCGACAACAGTTTCTTGGTACAGCAGGAAGCAAAGATCTGTGGCACTTAAGTCAGCAGAGGCCGAGTATATGGCAGTGAGTTTGGCTGCATGCGAGGCTATATGGATGAGGAAGATCCTGGTCAGGTTGTTCGGTTCACACTTAGAGCCTACTATGATTTATTGTGATAATCAGAGTTGCATCAAGCTCACGGTTAATCTAGTATTTCATGATATATCTAAACACATTGACATCCGGTATCAACATATCAGATATTGTGTGCAGCATAAGGTCATGTTACTTTCATACATTCCCACGGAGGATCGGGATGCTGATATCTTGACGAAGGCGCTCACCAGGAGAAAATTTGAATACCACAGAGACAGGATAGGGGTGGCAGAGAATCCTTATCTTGTTGAGAGGGAGTGTTGAGATTGCAACAAGATGACGAGCTTAGTGGAAAGGAGTCGCCTTCACTAAGTGGGCCCACAGGCTATTTTTGGCGCAAATTCTATTTTTAGACTATGTCTATTTTTAGACATATGGATCATGTTCTATGAATTGCAAGATGCTATTTGTGGATGGTTGGTCAAGTCAGAAAAAATAGATGAACTTCTATTTTTAGACATATTGGGTGGAATCTATTTTTAGATTACCAGTCTAAAAATAGAGATGTCAAATATTATTAGCTCTTAATAATATTTGGACTCTAAACATTATCTTATTCTCTTGGAGCACTTCAGTTAAGTGCACAGATGTGGCACAGGAGTTGACAGAAGGAATTATGCTATTCCTGAGGGTTAAGTGGAGCTATTGCATGGATACTTCAGTTAGAACTCATGTGACATAGTTTGGTAGAGTTGATTGAGGAAGTTAGTGGAGTTGTATTCAGTTTAACTAATCTAAACATAGTTGAGCTATTTGTATTTAGTTTAACTAATTGATACAATTAGTGAGAGTGGTGTGAATTAATTATTAATTAATTCACTAATTATAAACTCATTAATCAACTAAATAATGCATCAGTTAACTTCAATGCATGGACAATTTCAGTGGAGACCAGTGCAGATATAGGTGAAAGAGCAGGTTAACTATCAGTTGTGACTATATTGTTGCTATTTGCAATGCACAGATAGGTGGAGAAGCCCATGAGGATTGCGCAATACAAGCCAGGTGGTTTATCTATTTAATGAAGCCATCCCATAGCATTGATAACGCAATAGAGGCTAGCTATCAAGTGGAAAAAGATTGGAGCATGTGTTTTGCTAGATCTAGCTTGATAGTGTGTAGCAATTGAGGGTGTGCATGAGAGCTTGTGAGGAGATTTTGTACTATGATTGCTACATGATCTCCATGACATATAATATATAGATAGTTGGGATTTTCAACTTTAAGCTTTCCCATTAAATAATGTGTTCATATGTGTGATTGTTTGTGGTTTAATGTATGCATGCATGTGATGATCAATGGTAGAAGAGATTATATATTATGCATGAAGCTAAAATAGTGTGTGATCAGGAGAATCTCGGTGAATAATATATCAGTTATTCAAATTTCTACAAAGCTTCCCCTGTTGAGGACCCACAGTTGGGCATTGAGTTTGCAAGTATTTCTAAATGGGTCAAACTCAACAATATATTAATGAATGTTTCAATGAATGATATACAATGTGTACACATATAAAAACATCAAGAAACTATTGAATCAGTTCCCCAGGTTTCTTGAACCTTAATATGTGTACACATTGTACATCATTCATTGAGACATTCATTAATATATTTTTGAGTTTGTTTCTAGTTTTTGTCTTAAAAAATTGATACCTGTACCTTTTAGAAACCATTGAATTTATATGGGTGTGCTAGCAATTAGGTGGATGGTAGGGATTTAACCTCCACTGAATATGTTAGAATATTTTTAGTAGTAGTCATAGATCAAAGGTTGATATGTATCTCCAAAGTAGTTATGTCATTTTCTCCTTCTAATTAAATGGATTAATTAAGAAAAAAATGTCACATGAACATTCATTAGGGAATTTTCCCCTTTTAATTAAATTGATTAATTAAGGAAAACAATTCTTATGAACATGTGTCATATCAATATGAGTTGTCATTTTGGGCATGTGGTATTAATAACCCATGGTATTGTATCAATGATTATTTATAAATGAAGAATATCCATGGTAAAGTGGGTTTGAATATCAATGATTATGAATATTATTACATGTTTCTTTAAATATATAGGTGATTTATATATATGCACATGTTTAACTCATATATTAATTCTTTTTATAAATAATAATAATTAAAAATAAAGTTATGATTTAGGTGAATTTTATGATTTTGTTTTCTAAGCATCTTGATGCATATGGGTGTTTAACAGAAATTTAATTTATATGGATGTGCTAGTTTATTTATACCTTTATGTTTTTTTTTACACATTTATTTATTTATTAATTTGTGTTTATGTTAAATCCTTAATTATTGTAAGAAAATAAGGTAGATTTTGTGAAGGGCATGGTTAAATAGGTCAATAAAATTAGGGCATGATTTGGCCTGGATTTAGAGGTATGAGACATTGGAGTGGGAAGATGGCCTGAGACTTCATGATCACTTAGTCAAGAATAGAGATAGAGAGTGGAAAAATAGACGGCGTGGCATTTTCAATTTCATTCTAGTTGTGCAATTTTGATCCAAGGGTGTTTTCATGAGAAGGTCTGCATAGAACTGCGTTGGAAGGCATGGTTTCCCTCTCTGCTCTTAGAAATTTGGAGCCGTTGAGGGGTATTTATATTTTAGAGGACCTCATCTTTGTTTTGTAAGTTGAGTTGTTGGGGCGAATGATAATTTTGTTAGAGTAGAGCATCTATGTCCATTGAGGGAGACGTACCCAAAATGAGTTGGAGATGGCTCTTGCTAGAAGCGGTCGCCCCTAAACGGGGTGAAGATCCCACAACACTCGAATTCTATAGTGGTGTGCGGGGGTTGTTGGATTCATCAGTTCATGGTATATCAGAAGAGGATTGGCGATGGAAGCAGACAGTTGGAGGGGAGGTGAAGATGTTTAGACGAAGGGGAAAAGTGAGGAGAGGGGTAAGACAGTGAGAGAAGGGGAAAAACATAGAAGAGAAGATGCATTTTATTCATAATAACTATGGGTAATGGCTATTTGGGGTAGCTGTGAATTTCTTAAACAAAATGGTCATAATAATTAAACTTAGTAGAATGATGGTTTCAACATAAGATGTGTAGTTTTTTTTTAGAAAAATACTTATTCAATATCATTTCCTTTTATTAATCATCTTTTACTACAATAATAGATCTCTTCTTTACTTTGGCATGCACTATGGGAATGGATGGATGGATGTTAGAGTGAAAAAAAGTATTACCTTCCATCCACAAATGAAGAATTGGAATCTTAAAAAAAGCTTTAAATTAGATCAATTGCAATATGAGTGACTAACCTATTATATATGGACATAGTTATAATAATAGCATAAACAATTTTAAAAGTACTACACTTTTTGGAAGTGTCTCTTAGATTTTGTTCTAAGGGTCCACTAGCTATTTTGGAATTATTCCTAAGAAAAGGATGGTGAAGGAGGGAGAAATGCATGACCAACCATTTAAATACGCATCAACAAATTTTAGAATATTTGCATAAAGTTAAACAAAATGCTGAGATTACGCATGATCAACATAGGACAAATCCTTTGCATATATTCAAAATCTTATTTTCAAGGAAAATATGTGAAAATCAATATACTCAAATATGGAGCGCCAAACTCTGGCACCATCATAATGTAGATAGGGAAAATATTTTCATTATGTAATTACCAACGTGTATATTAATTTATCTAAATTTTATGACCAATACCCAATAAAACGTGGGAAACCTCCATAAGTACATGCACATTATATCTAATGTGAAACATGTGCACTAAAAATAATTAATATTGAATTTCAAAATGAATTATGAGATATTAAGAGAATACTCTAAATAATCAACATACATCATAATATAATAGTCTTCACATCACAATATAATAGCCGTCTCATAATGTGTATAATAATAACTACATATTATTATATTTCTATTATTTACAGTAATTCTAATTTATTACTCATGATGGCTCACATCCGGGTTAATCTATTACTTTATGACCTCTCCATTTGAAAAACCTATTTTTCAATATTGATACATTTCATCCAATCACCATATTTGATTCTTTCTCTACATTTATCTTTCGATTTTCATAGTATAATACATTTTCTTTGAATTTCACCCATTATTGTAAGTTTACTATTGGTTTGTAAATGAGAATATCGTGTTTCATAGTTATTCCTCAATATTACATTTTATAAATGCCATTGATTCTATCATATTCTCATTCTAGTGAGTAAAAGTGGGAGTCTACACTATTGTTTTTTATACTAACTTGTAAATGCGTATGTAATTAGGATTTTTTTTAAATATATTTTCTCCCTCTTGCCAACTTGGTATTTATGTTCTTTGGAAATATATTAAAACATTTTGTTTTATTTTTAAATTATATATATATATATATATATATATATATATATATTAAAGCATTTTGTTAAATTTATCAATTTCATTAATGTTTGTTGAGTTAGCACAGTTGAAAAAACAAATAAAAGAAAATAGAGAGACAACAGATTTAACTGGTTCACCCAACCAATCTGGGCTAGGTCCACCAAACAGAAGTATCGGCAGTCTTATTTCTAAACATGAGATTTACAATAGCAGAGTTTCTCATCTGCACTTCTCTTCCTCTCACCTCACATCCCTCATGCATATTTTCCTCTACAGGCTTACATTTTATAGCTGGGAGTAGAAACTGAATCATAAATTCAATCACAACAAATTGCAATAACTTCACATCAAAATTAGATGCAGTCAATTTAACAACAAATCCTATTGTTGTCATATTTATGAGATTTTCTCCAAATTATTATTAGAAATCTCAACAATTTTTTCATATATTTTATGGTTCAACATTTAATGGCTATTTTTACAACTTAACCAAAAAGTTCCTAACATAAATGAAGAAATATATCCTAGAGTTCCCATGACCAAAAATTAGAATGAGAAATAAAAAAACAAATTGATGCAAGTTTCTTATGTCAAATTGAAGAGGTTTGTGGTTATACAAAAATTTGGGTTTTGGTCAATTTTCCAAACCTGTAACTAGGATTTCAAGAGCTCAAATGCAGCTCCTGGGAATCAAACTTGTTCAGTGTTTGAACGTGCAAGTTTTGGTAAACATTCCAAATCTGTAACTAGGATCTCAGTGTGGAAATTACAAATTCCATAAAGGTACAATGATTCCTCTAACATCTCCCTCAAAAACAACTCAAAGAAATCGAACCTGGGTCCAAAACTCTGAACCAACATGTTTTGGTAAACTTTCCAAACCTATAACTAAAATCTAGAGAATGAAAATTACAAATTCCATTGATTCCTCCCAACCTATAACACCACATTTCACTATAGTTATTCCTGCAACACAAACTCATAGCACCACATTTAAGCAACATAGCACCACATTTCAGCAGCAATATCAACTATACTTGATCGGGGCTTCGTGTCGTCCACCGATTCGTATTATAATCTCCACGATATTTAACAAAGCATGGTGCATTTTACAGTTTGGGTAAGCTAGCGATTTATATATTTTCATTTATAAATGGTAGGTGATTGCAGTTACACCAAAAATTGCACTTATTAGTAAATTTTCTAAACCAGTAATTAGAATCTAGGGTTTATGCGTGGTTACACCAAAACTTGTAAGTATTAATAAATTTACCAAACAGATAGCTAGAATCCCAATCCCTAAAGAGACAATCATGGATTCCATAGGTACGGTAATTATTCCAACAATAAAGCTGGAGTTGGGTAAATCGGAACAGAATATATGAGAACGCCGATCGAAGCGTAAATTGGATGCTTTAAAAGTGACAGAAAGTAGCACCGATAAAGGAACGAAAGCGTTGACGCATCTTCCTCCTTTAATGCATCTATCCTTACCCTATATTCCCATGATTTTTCATGCCAAATGCGACGCATGTTTCTTCTATCTTTCTTCTGCTGTATTACTATAAATAAGTCCGTAGCACACAGTACTAAACATGTTGGTACTGGATATAGTCTGCAACCTATATTCCATTCATTGTTTATGATGTTCGCCGTGGATTATGAATGTGTAATCTGCATCCTGAGGTGTGAAATTCCATGCCTGGGGATGCAGGTTACCTATTCTTTATCCATGATTTAATAGTACTCTATACCAGATGTTGTATTAGTTATAATATTGAAAATTTAGAGCCTCAACGGCAATTAATTTCATATCGAATACCATAGCATGTTTTAAATGTGTAAATTTTGTATGGAATTTGTATTCCTACAATAAAATTTCTCAATACTGGTATTGTGTTTATGCAGGTCCGGCATGATCTGGGAACAGCCGAGTAGTATTATGGGAGGGGTGTTCAACATCAGAAATAGAGAGTACAATGCCTATACAAAAACCTAAACTTCAGTGTAATAGTTTTATGATCTAATGCAAAATTGTATTTTGCATCAGGTGTGAAGAATTTCAATTGGTTTTTTGAAGTGTATATACTTTTACAGGTCTAAATAATATTTTTGATTAATTGCACCCCATCTTGCATTTGGTCACTTAGGAAGCCACCCACATATTTTTTTTTGGAAATAGTATTGTTTTTTAAAATATTACTAAATTTAACTGTAAGATTTGTCATGGATAATGATAATTGTCACTGCCAGCTAATTGTTGTTGGTCACTTCGCAAGCCAGCCACATATTATTTTTGGAAATAGTATTGTTTTTTGAAATATTACTAAATTTTACAGTAATATTTGTCATGAATAATGATAATTGTCACTACCAGCTAAATGTTGTTTCTAGACATTTATCATTCCATGCCTTCATTCCAGTGAGCCTTGAACTTCGATACATCCTTGATGACCAATATCCATTAAAAAAAAGCAAGCTCTCCTTCATGCATATTTCATAATGAAGAAAGTGGTTACTAATCAGTTAGCAATATCAAAAGGAAAGCTTCGTATGATTGCAATAACGGCACTGTAGTTGTGTTTCACTGATTCATAGATGGGCTCGAATTCCCTTCCACTTCAAAATGTAATCATTCCTCCTTTCCATTAATTCAACATTGTCGTATTCATACTACTTTGTTGGGCAATACTTGTTTTATAAGGTAAAATTTACAAATCACAATTACTGTGTTGGCATTAACATAGTATAAATATTTGTGTAATATGCTTTGCAGAGTAAGTTAGTCAAATGAACGTTAAGGAAAAGTAAATAATATATAATATTATAAATAAATTTGTATGATACCGTCCACACTTTCAAAATCTCAAAGAAATAAATAATTAATAAAATTATATATATATATTCACACAAAAATAATAATAAAAATACAATTTTACATTTTAATGTCAGAAAGATATTGTTATTGTAGTCATTAATATTATATTTAAAATTTTAAAATTAAAAGAAAAAATTAGATAATGTAAATAGATTTTTAATTTAAAATAAAAACACAAATTAATTTAATTTAAATTTATGATTTTCAATTAAAAATAGTAATTAATAATAATAATAATAAAGATTTATTTTTATTATGAATTTTTATAATATTGAGGTCTATAATATATATTTTATAATATTGGGTTTTTTAATATTGAGTTTTTAATATTGGAGTTAATATTAAGGTTTATAATATATATGGTTTATAGTGAGAGTTTAATATACATAGGTTCTACAATATTAAGGTTTTATATTAGGGTTTAATATTGAGTTTATAATATTGGATTTAATATTAGGGTTTGTAAATTTGAGTTTAGGTTTTGTAATTTTTTTGATTATAATATTAAGATTTGTAATTTTGGGTTTATAATATGAATTTTTATGATATTGGGTTTAAAATATTTGCTTTTAGAATATTAAGTTTAAAATATTGGTTTTTGTCCTAGGGATAACTCAATTAGTGATCGATGTAATATGACATCTGTGAAAACTGAGAAATCCAAGGTTCAAATCCCATTGGTTGTGACCGAGTTTATGGAGAGGAAGACACTTTGTGTGTGTGTGTGTTAAACACACAAATAATATAGAACTTGAGTTGTATTTCTCTTAAAAATATATATACATTTATACACATTTTTATGACCATTAATTTCATATTCCAAGGTCTCTTAGACTCTAGTGACTATTCAACGTCCAGAGCACAACCCTTAGCAGATTAGGTTTCCAACATCTCCCCCTTAATTCGAAGGGGTATATACGAGTCCAATAAGAGATATATAATACAAAAATAAAATAATGCATCACAACAATACATTGAACGTGCTCTTTGGGATAAAAGTATAAGGTGGGAGAACTTGAAGTCTTAATTGGTGGTGGTTTAAAGATGACCACCAACACTGGAACGCTTAGTGCAATTCTTGGAACTCTTCCAAATCTAGATATAATTTGTAGTCTTCTACTAGAGAAATTGCTCCCAATTTTTGTGAAAAGGGAGACCTTTGGGCCTCAACCTGAAATGCTTAGTGTAGTTCCCAGAACTCTTCCAAATATGGAAATACGTTGAAGTATTCTTCTAGAGGAAGTGCTCCTTAATGCTTTGAAGAGGGAGACCATCAACCTGGAAAAGGGAGGTCTTTAACCTATGAAATAAATGGATAAAATCAACCTAAAAAGGGAGGTCTCAACCTATAGTGGTTTAAGGAAGGCCACCAACCAAATACATTCTTAGGGGATTCTCTTTATTTGGCTACAACTCTGAATCTAGGTATGGATGTCTCTATCTATAGGCTCAGGTAGCAAGTTCAAGTTGTGGCTCTGACTCGCTTGATTTATCTTTGAAACTTGTAGATGACAATCAATTTTCTCCTGTCAGATACAATGTGAGAAGATGGAGAAAAATCAACTACAAGATTTTTTAATACTCTAGAAGAAATTCTGACATATGACTTAAATATATTCTTGGTTGTTGAAGCCCATTGCCAAGAAGCAATTCATCCAAGGTGAATCTTTATTCTTAAAGGAGGCTTCTTTCTGAAAAATTTGTTTGAATGATGATTGTGCTAACCATAATGTTCACATGGATAAAGATCAAAACAATGATATTTTGACATAGCCAACTCAATTACAGTGTTTTCTTCTTTCAATTTGTTGTGGATGTATATGAGGAGTAGGTGAAAAAGAGTTGTCTTGAAGAAACCCAACACTTTTAAACTGAATGGGATTTGAATAATATGGAGTATGAAAGGACACCTCCTTCTCATATCTAAGGCATGTTTTTTGTTTCTTTTCTACAAGATCTTCTCTATGCATGATGATGGGCTTGGGAAGTGTAGGTTGAATTTATGCATCTCTATGTAAATCTTATTAAACCTCAAATTTACTAATTTTTTACCTTTCTGATAGCTGATGGGAATTAAATTCAAACTCAAACATAGGATTTTTCGGAAAAAAAAAAAAAATCATAATGATGTCCTTTTTTTTGTAGCTCATCTTTTTGTAGTTATGATTCTAGCTCCAAAAAATCTATCTTTTCATATGCATTTTTCAGACATGTTTCAATGTCTCAAAGAAAGGCTTTGTTTATTTTCATTGCATCATGATTAGTGAAGTGTATTAGAGTTTTTAATAACTCTAATACCTCAGTAATTCTTTCTATTTTTTTCATTGTCAGTTTCTTCTCATCAAATTTTTTCTTGTCATCCTTACTCTTCCTCTCCCTATTACTAGAACCTCCACCTTTCTCTTCAATATAATAAACCTTCGAACCAATTTCACCCTTAATGTGTGATTAAATACTTCATTTATCTAATGAAAACCTATGTAGAGTCTCGTTTCACCTTACCCAAAAGGTTCTTACGATGAAAACCTATGTAGAGTCTCGTTTCACCTTACCCAAAAGGTTCTTAAGATGAGAGGATGACTTATCATTATAAACACTAACACCCACACTTAAGTTATGGAGAGTTGTAGGGTCTGTCATACTGAAAATCAATTTCTCATTCCAAGTAGGATTGAGGTTCTTATGATTTGCATGGGTTTGAAACCGCTGGTTATCAAAGTGTACTTCAATAAAGGGGCTTGCAAAACCTTGGCCATTCTTGGGAAAGAGGTTGTGGGAATCCACCACCTCGACCAAAATTTTTCTCATACTCATCAGCTATTCAATTATTTTACCCACAAGATTCAAAACTTTAAAAAAATTAAAAATTGTAGGCCTATCACCATAGAAAAAAAATCTTACCTTTCGACTTTATCACCGACTAGTGTGTTGAAGCTCCTACACTGGTAATGAATATCATTTTTATTTTTATTTCTATTATTACCAGACATGAAATTTGGGTCATTTAGCTAGACGAGTTGAGAAATGCAGAATGTGTTACGAAACTCTAATATACTACCGCAAACGAGCCAACACACACACACACACAGATATATATATATATATATATATATATATATATATATATATATATATATATATATATATATATATATATATATATATATATATATATATATATATATATATATATATATATATATTATTCAACTCAATCACACACACAAAGATAAAACAACCTCTGCATTCAAATTATTCGACGTCGCATTCATCGCTATGGTACCAAGAACAAATTCAGGCTATGTGTTGGTGTAGTGAAGCACTCGGGATTGAAAATTTTTAGAGATTAACTGAGCGTAGGACAAGGTTGGGCGAGGAATGCATAGTTCCTTGACACAAATCTTCTACATTGGCTCAGTGTGTTGATGTAAACACATTTTCTATTCTATGGAACTAGAGCTTTCTCTCTCAATTCTTTGATGTCCAAACTGTTGAGATTTTGCATATTAATTTGGCTAAAATCTCATGGATAATGCCAAGTGATCCAGGTGGATATTGGTGACCACCCGCCTATTCCACTTAGGCCCCCACCATTGTCTCTTTCAGTTTTTAGTTTCGGCCATAACTTACTATTTTTAGCATTTTTCGGGTCTGAACCAGGGAGCCGTTTTGAGAACCCTAAACGACGTTTTTGAGTATCCTTCCTGGAAAATATCATTTTAGTTTCAGGCTGGCCTTCTTTGGCTAAAAGTGTAGTCCTGAGATAGAACTTTCTAATGATGTATCATGTGCGTCAAACGGAGATAGTATGCCAAAGTTACGTCCCTGGGAAGTTGAAACACCAATTTACCCAAACCGGGCCCATAGTTTTGGCGCTTCATCTCCTAGGGTTAGGTTTTTGGGATGTTGAGGGTTCTCCATTGTTTCTCAATAATAAATAGGCCCTCGAGCCTCATTGTAACTCAGTTCAGAGGCCTGTAGCCGCCACATCTCTTCTCGGAGATAGCTACCAGTGCCCTAGCTAGTTTTATTTCCATTATGTCTGTAAGCAAATTTCAGTTCTTTGATATTAATGAAATGAAGTGTTATTTCCGCTGCATCTCTGTATTTATGGTTATGTGTTTATTCTGTTGCGTTCCTGCATAAATCTGGATCAGTGGTATCGGAGCGGTCTGCTTTTTCTCGATCCTTCTTTGCATGTCCCCAACGAGGTCGGGGTATAAGGAGCTAGGGCTTGATCTGGTGGAACCTTTGCAAGATCAGCCTCGCAAACCTCGACGGACGCCCATGGGGGACGAAAAGAAAGATGAGGGAGCAGGAGATCCTATCAAAATATTGCTCGAGAAGGCCCTCGAAAAACAAAGGAACGCGATGATGGATAACTTTGCTCAGATCCTTCAACGGCTGCCCACCGGCGGCGCATCTGCATCCAGCAGCCACTCTGGAGGTGCAACTCCTTTTAAGGTACAAGTAAATTTTGACATTCCCATATTTGAGGGTCAAATAGACGCAGATGCCGTAGATAGATGGTTGAATCTATTGGAAGGATATTTCTCTGTTCATGACTTTTCAGACCGGGAGAAGATTATTTTTGCACTCCTTAAAGCTACCCCCCATGTTAAGGACTGGTGGGAAACCTACTGTGAAAAAAAGGACCAGACATAACCCTCTCTGTTCTCGGCCGTACCAACTTGGAATTCTTTCCGAGACGCCGTCAAGGAACAATACTATCCCGTGGGGAGCTATGAGGACAAGTACATACAATGGACCACGCTGCGACAACAAAGGGATCAAGATGTGCATGAGCTGACGAATCTGTTCCATACCCTGCGCAAAAAGTTGGGTATCAAAGATTCAGAGAAACATCTGGTGCTAAAGTATCGCAGCTGTCTGCACAAATACATTCGGGAGGAAATGGAGTTCCTTGACATCTCCTCGCTTGGTACGGCATACCGGTATGCTACCAAGATTGAAACGAACTTTCAAAACGAGAAGAAGTGTTCTTTGGATACGTGAATCAAAAACGAGGGAAGGTGCTTCCAAACCACGAGAACAAAGGACGGAGAGCCAAGGAATGGTGGCTAAGAAACTGACCCTTCAAATCCACAGAAAATAATAGCACCTGCCAGACGCCAAAGAAGGACACCCGGGAAAGTGGTGTGAGTTCCATAAGAGCTCCACTCACAAGTGAGTGTCGGGCCAAGCGATCGCTAGTACATGGCCGAGATGAGATTCGGGTGGTCACGTAGCCGACTCTGTCGGAGAACCTAAAAGGGGAATGAAAAGGGAAACAGATTATTGATGCGGGCCAAAACCACTGTTGCCACTACAAAGATCCAGAAGGAGGAATCGGAAGATCCAGAGGAGGAGGAACGTCTCTTCCACTCCCAGATGTGGGTAAAGGGCTCCCCTGTACAGTTCATTGTCGACAATGGGAGCCAAAAGAACCTCATTTCAGTAGATGCCGTGAAGCGGTTGGGTTTTCCGACCACAACTCACCCACATCCATACACCATCGGGTGGCTTCACCAAGGACGAGATCTCTGCGTCAGCCAGCAGTGCCACCTTCCCTATAGCATCAAGCCCTTCACAGATGAGGTATTATGTGATGTTTCTCCTATTGATGTTTCTGATGTATTATTAGGACAACTATACTTGTGGAAGCACCATGCTGTGTATGAGTCTCGACCTCGTGCTGTCATTGTTACTTTGGGAAATAAGTTTTACAGGATACCAGAGGTACCACCTCCTGCGGCTATCTCTTTGGTTACTGCAAAACAATGCAGTAAGCTCATTTCCCAAACCAGGAAATTCATTTTCTTGATGATCCGCCCCCAGGGCAAGAAGAAGATTGTGGCCACAACCTCCAAACAGCGCTCCTCTGCACAACAACAACAAATGGATAAGGTTGTGGAGGACTACTGGGACATCTTCACCTCACCCACAGGGGTTCCTCTACACTGTCAAGTCAAGCACCGGATTGATCTGACCCTAGGTGTGCCACTACCCAATGGACCAATCTATCAGCGCTCTGTTCTAGAGAATGATGAAATCAAGAGGCAGATTCAGGAGCTGTTGTAGAAAGGTCACATCAGACCAAGTTCATCGCCCTGTGGGAGCCCGATCATGTTGGTACAGAAGAAGGATGGGACGTGGAGACTCTGTATTGTCTATTGGGCGTTGAAGAAGATCACTGTCCGAAATAGGTACCCAATCCCACGGATTGATGACCTTCTGGACTAACTCAAAGGTGCAAAATATTTCAGCAAGATTAACTTGAAGTCTGGGTATCACCAGGTACCAATTGAACCCTCTGATGTGTGGAAGACTGCCTTCAAAGCCAAGCAAGGCCTTTTTGAATGGCTAGTCATGCCTTTCGGGTTGACGAATGCTCCCGCAACCTTCATGAGGATGATGGACGACATCTTGCGGCCATTCACCAACCCATTTGTAGTGGTGTACTTGGATGACATTCTGATCTTCAGCCAGACTTGGGAAGAGCACCTTCACCACATTCGACAAGTCCTCCAAACACTGCGGCAACACAAGTTGTGTGCCAATTTGGAGAAGTGCACGTTTGGCATGACCCAGGTTCAATATCTGGGATACATTATTGATGAAAGGGGGGTGCATGTGGATCCAGCCAAGATCCAAGTCATTCGGGATTGGCCGGCCCCGACTACTATAACAGAGCTTCGCAGCTTTCTGGGTCTTGCTAATTTCTACCGTAGATTCGTGCTGGGATTCTCTCATATCACTTGGCCCTTGAGTCAAGTCACCAAAGGAGGAGCGAGAGCAAAATTCTTTTGGTCGGAACCTCAACGGAAGGCGTTCAAAGAATTGAAAAATCGCCTCTGTTCTGCCCCAGTGCTCACCTTACCAGACTTGCAGCAGCCATTTGAGATCGAGACAGATGCCTCTGACTATGCTATTGGGGCAGTTCTTACTCAGCAGGGACATCCAGTGGCATATCACAGTGAGACATTGTCTGAGACAGTTCGCAAGTATCCCACCTATGACAAAGAAATGTATTCCATTGTGCAAGCCTGTCGACAATGGAAGCATTACATTTTGAGGAAGGAAACAATCATCCACACAGACCACCGGCCCCTGCAGTTCATACAGACACAAGGGAAGTTGCAGAATGATCGCCATCAGAAGTGGTCCACATATCTGCAACAGTTTCATTTGAAAATCAAGTACAAGAAGGGTAGCACCAATAATGTTGCAGACTGCCTCAGCCGACCACCGATCGTGGCGCTCACCACCGTGCTCAACTCTTGTGGGCACGAGACTTCTGATTGGCCGCTTCTCTATGAGAGTGACCCAGAATTCGGCCACACTTACAAGGCACTCTTGGGGGGTACGCAAGTTCCAATTTTTCACCTCCAGATGCACTTTTATGTCACCTGGGACACCTTTGTGTTCCTTCAAGCGAGCGTGCCAAGATGATATGGGAAGCACACTACAGTCGAGTCGCTGGGCATTTCGGGGTTGAGAAAACAGTAGCAATACTACAGAAGTATTTCTATTGGCCGACCCTTCGAAAGGATGTCAAGAAGCACATCAGATCCTGCACTGCTTGTGCCATTGCCAAACCGACCATCAAGAAGCAAGGCCTATATAATCCACTACCTACCCCTAGTCGACCTTGGGAATCCATCTCCATGGATTACATGTCGGGCCTGCCCTCTACTAAGAATGGAAATGACTGTGTTTTCGTGGTCGTTGACAGATTCTCGAAGATGGCCATTATGGCGGCTTGTAAGAAGAATATCACAGCAGAAGCCACTGCTAAACTCTTCTTTGAACGAGTGTGGGTGCACTTTGGGATCCCACAGTCTATCATATCAGATCGAGATAGCAAGTTCCTCAGCACATTTTGGTCCAGCCTCTGGTCAATGTTGGACACAAATCTCACCAAGTCCACAGCTTTCCATCCCCAAACAGATGGCCAGACAGAGGTCGTCAACAGAATGATTGTACACATTCTGCGCATGTACAATTCAAATCATCCACGCACATGGGAAGAGAGCCTCCCCTATGTACAACATAGTTATAACCGGGCTCTCCACGGTTCAATTGGCCATAGCCCCTTTCAGGTGGGCTTGGGATTCCAGCCACTATGTCCCATTGACGTAGCCATGCCATTTGCAGCTGCTCAGGCCGATTCAGCGCACGTCCAGTCTGAAGTTGACAAAGCAAGTAGCTTCATCAAGCGCATTCAACACATCCGCCAACAGGTTCATGATATATTGGACAGAGCCAATGCGAAGTACAAGCAGCGCCATGATCAACACCGGGTGCCACACAACTTCTAGGTGGGCGACAAAGTATGGCTACATTTGTAGAAGGAGCGCCTCACTGGACCCCACCGCAAGCTTCGCCCACTCCGATACGGGCCGTACACCATCACCAAGGCTGTAGGGAATAATGCCTTCGAGCTCAGTATTCCACCATTCCTTGGTCTGCACCCAGTCTTCAATGTGGATCACCTTCATCCTTACTTCCCACCTCTACTGGACACCTCGGACATTGCAGAACAACTCACACCAACTGAGTTAAATCCAGACTGCATGGAACAGGCCACCACAGATTGCATCATGAACATGCAAATCAAGAACACTCGCCAGCAGAAGATCCAACTATATCGGGTTGTCAAAGCTGGCCAACTCCTGCACCAAGGAAAGTGGTTCACCGGGGACCAAGTTCAGCAGAAATTTCCTCATCTCATGGAGGAACTTAACGCAATGGGGACCATTGCTTCCTAAGGGGGGAGGAATGATCCAGGTGGATATTGGTGGCCACCCACCTATTCCACTTGGCCCCCCACCATTGTCTCTTTCAATTTTTTAGTTTCGGCATAACTTACTATTTTTAGCAGTTTTTCGGGTCCTGAACTTCCGGAGCCGTTTTGAGGCCCTAAACGACGTTTTTTGGGTATGAAAGCGCCAGCGAATTTTCTGATAAAATTCGTCCCGACAGCTGTAGTCCTCGGATAGAGATTTCTAATGATGTATCATGTGCGTCAAACGGAGATAGTATGCCAAAGTTACGTCCCTGGGAAGTTGAAACACCAATTTACCCAAGCGGGGCCCATAGTTTTGGCGCTTCATCTCCTAGGGTTAGGTTTTTGGGATGTTTAGGGTTCTCCATTGTTTCTCACTAATAAATAGGCCCTCGAGCCTCATTGTAACTCAGTTCGGAGGCCTGTAGCTGCCACATCTCTTCTCAGAGATAGCTACCAGTGCCCTAGCTAGTTTTATTTCCATTCTGTCTGTAAGAAAATTTCAGTTCTTTGATATTAATGAAATGAAGTGTTATTTCCATTGCATCTCTGTATTTATGGTTATATGTTTATTCTGTTGCATTCCTACATAAATCCGGATCACCAACAATAGGATTTGTTCCAAATCTAAAGGCATCAAATCCTAAAGATGAGATATCAATCCTATTTTCTTGTGATAGGATGGAATTGAATTTAATATTCAGTTTTTCTTCTACATTTATAAATTGTAAGCCCATAGAGGCAATAATATATGAGGGATGAGGAAGAGGAAGTGCAGATGTGAGAAATATGTTGTTGTAATCTCCTGTTGAATAATAAGAAAGTTGATACCTCTGTTTCGTGGATGTAGCCCAGATTGGTTGGGTGAACCACGTTAAATTCTATCTCTATTGTTAATTCTTTGTTTGTGAATTATTTAGTTTTTTCTACGTATACTCTGATAATTGGTATCGAAGCAAGTTTCCATTGGAGCTTAGGCATTGAGTGTTGGAAGTTTTTTTTTTTGTAGGATTGGCATGTGTGAGCGCAGAGAAGGCTGCTGGAGGCCAAGTTGATTTATAATTGCGGTGGAAGAGACCAAATCTTCTATTGATCGGCATGGCCGCTATGTGAGCGCATACCGCAGATGCCATATTCTGTATTCTCGAATCATGTTTTTGGCATTCATTGGAACGCAGCAAAAGACTGGTGGTGGTGGTGGTGTGGCAGCTGTTGCCGAGGACACTTCCAAGAAACCGCTGGAGGAGCAGACTCTCGGTGTCCTCTGTTCTGATTTTTTTTTTTTTTAATCGAGCGATCTGCGTGACCTTTTGTAGATAGTGTAAGCACGTGTTTTTTTCCGCACTATTGAATCCTCAACACGTGAACAGATTGAATCCTCAGTAGAGTTAACTAAAATCACGTGAATGGTTTTCTAAAGTTAGCTGAAGGTTGTCCACAGCACGTGAGTTGGAGGACCACTGTGTGTGGGCTGGATACTAATGATAGCATCATAATCCCAAAGCTGGTTTTGCGAAGAAGCCAACTCTAAAAGATAACTCAGCCTTGCATACACGTCAAAGTACAAAGGGATTTGGTCGCTTGGCATAAGAGAATCCTAGAGGGATCTTGTCACAAGTAAAATCATTGAAACATCTAGGTCATTCTGCATTTGATTGACTACATGTGGTGTTTTTTTTTATTGTTAAATATGGAAAAAATGCAAAGTGCTCGGTTTGAGATCGAGAATTTTAATGGGAGGAATAACTTCGAAATCTGGAAAGTCAAGATGCACGATTTACTCATACAACAAGGTGTGGTGAAGGCACTTTTGGGAAAATCCAAACAACCTTTTGCCATGAAAGATGACGAATGGAGTGACATCGATGAAAGAGCACTGAGTGGCATACAATTGTGTTTGACGGATGATGTTTTATTTAACATCATGTTAGAGAAAACAACCACTAGACTATGGAAAAAACTAGAAAAATTGTACATGACTAAATCCTTAACAAATAGGATTCTTCTAAAAATACAGTTGTACATCTTGCGCATGAAGCAAGGTACAACAATAACCGATCATCTGAATACCTTTAATACTCTCTTGGCGCAGTTAGATAGCATAGAAGCAAAATTTGATTCAGACGATAAAGTTGTAACTTTATTATGTTCTCTGCCTGAGTCATGGGATCATTTTGTTACTTCTATAAGTCTTAGATCATCAGAAAACCTTGAATTTGATGATTTTGTTGTAGCTATGCTTTCTAAAGAAACCAGAAAAAG
Source organism: Pinus albicaulis (assembly GCA_034641835.2). Lineage (NCBI taxonomy): Eukaryota > Viridiplantae > Streptophyta > Pinopsida > Pinales > Pinaceae > Pinus > Pinus albicaulis. Next base: position 97,043,188 of record CM076584.1, read on the forward strand.
GTCAAATTTAGAAACCTCTAAATCAGAAGCAAAGATGGTTAGAGGTCAATCTAAAGAAAAATGCTTCAGTCAGGAAAAAAACTCTCGATCAAAATCAAAAGGGAAGAAGAGTAAGCTAAAATGCTGGTTTTGTGGCAAATTAGGACATTTGAAGAAGGAATGTTGGAAGAGGCAGTAAACATCCAAAGAAAACTCTTCAACAGAAAATAAAGAATAAAACATGACAGATACAGGTTCGGCATCCGATTCAGGTATAAGTGATGAAGTTTTATCAGTTATTTTTTCAAATCATGATCAACATTGGCTATTAGATTCTGGTGCCTCCAATCACATGTGCATCCATAAAGAGTGGTTTAAATCTTATAAGTCAATAAATGATGGAGTAGTTTACATGGGTAATGATTTCTCATGTAATGTTGTGGGAATTGGGAGCATCCATATTAAAATGTTTGATGGGAAAATTAAAAACTTAACTGATGTAATAGATGTGCCTGAACTCAGAAAAAATCTCATTTCTCTAGGAGTTTTAGACACAAATGGATATAAAACTTTTATTCAAGGTGGATTAATGAAAATTTACAAAGGAATCTTATTAGTAATGAAAGCAAAGAAGATTGGAAATTTTTTTTAGTTAGAAGGAAGAACAGAGTCAGATCATGTTTCAACTGTATCTAAAAATGACAATTATTCTATTCGACTATGGCATCAATGGTTGGGCCATATGAGCGAAAGAGGATTAAAAATATTATCTGATCATATGTTACTTCCTAGTTTAAAATCTTCTAAGTTATATTTCTGCAAACATTGTATTTATGGGAAACAAAGCAAGCAGAAATTTAAAACTGGAAAACATACTAGCAAAGGAATCCTTGATTATATCCATTCTGATGTTTGGGGTCCATCTCCTACAACCTCACATTCAGGATCATCATATTTTGTATCTTTTATAAATGATTTATCTAGAAAATTATGGGTCTACATGTTAAAAAGAAAGTCTGATGTATTCACATTTTTCAAGCAGTTTAGAGCATTAGTAGAAAATATCACTGGAAGAACCATAAAATGTTTAAGAACTGACAATGGTGGTGAGTTTAATTCAAAGGAATTTGATAATTATTGCAAGGAGTCTCTCTTGAAAAAGTGCATACAAAGGAAAATTGTGCAGACATGTTCACGAAATCGGTTTTATTAGAGAAGCTACGATGGTGTCTGGCTTCTCTCGGCTTGCAGAAAAAATGAATATTATAAAGAAACAAGGTATCAGGTTGATTGTTTTCAAGGTGGATATTGTTGAGATTTTTCATATTAGTTTGGCTAAAATCTCATGGATAATGCCAACAATAGGATTTGTTCCAAATCTGAAGGCATCAAATCCTGAAGATGAGATATCAATCCTATTTTCTTGTGATAGGATGGAATTGAATTCAATATTCAGTTTTTCTCCTACATCTATAAATTGTAAGCCCATAGAGGCAAGAAGATATGAGGGATGAGGAAGAGGAAGTGTAGATGTGAGAAGTATGTTGTTGTAATCTCTTTTTGAATAATAAGAAAGTTGATACCTCTGTTTGGTGGATGTAGCCCAGATTGGTTGGGTGAACCACGTTAAATTCTGTCTCTATTGTTAATGATGTGCTTGTGAATTATTCAGTTTCTGCTGCGTATACTCTGACACAAACGCGTATAAGTCGACCTTGCTAACGATTCTATTACCATTACTGCTCCTTTGCTTCATTGAGCATCTGCTAATACCCTTGTATAATAGTTGTGTTTTTATATCAATATGTGGACTTAAAAAAAATGCCATAGGAACGTCTCGTATACTAGAGGCTTCACATATAAAATTTAAATATCCACTGCATTCACATCATGTAGATAATCGTTCAAGGAGGTGAAATAGAATGTGTGTAATTGGGACTGTAACTAGTAGTCACAGACATGGAAAATTTGAAGGATGGAAGTTTATTTTAAAGTTGAGAAATCTTAGCAAATCTTACTAGTTTTTAATATGAAAATTGTGAATTTTTTGGTGATATTTTTGTGTAAATATTTAATTTTATGATTTTATATTAGTAAATGTAATTTTTTGGTGATTGTTAAGGTAAAATAATATTATACTATAAAATTTGGGAAAATCATTTAAAAAAATGGAAACGAACGAATCTTTTTCTTTAAAAAGAAATGGAAAATTAGCGCACCTACTAATATTAGCCCCTAAAATTTTTCTTGATCAGAAAGATCGAACTAAATATTTTTCAATCTCTAAATAATTTTTCACCCAACCAAAAAAAACCCATTAAGAGAGAGAAATATTAAGTCTATATTTTTTAGACACATAATTGTGAAGAAGAAATATAGTATTGAGCTTTACACTGCTTGAAACATATGAATGAAAATGACAAAATAATCAAGTGCCCAAGAAACATATATGACAAAGAGAGGGGTGCTTCTAGGTGGAGGCAGAGAAAGGGTGAGGTCAACAACCTCGAGAAATTTGTGAGTGAAATGGTGTGTTTAGTGCACTAATGCACAAAACAACAAAAATTCTTTAGAATGATTCATAAGGAAAATTGGAAATTCCTTTTATGCCTTCGTAGGGATAGACTTCAGAGGTATGGTAGAGAAAAATGGGAATGTGTGTTGGATGCTAGCAGAACTGACATGCAGATAAATTCCACAAAAACCAGAGGTTCCTGAATATGAGTAGGGCCAAAGTTCGCTTGCTTTGATATCATCTTAAATACATATAATTAAATAAAAAATTAGATAGAACGTGAATTTCATTTATATTATATGTGTGTGTGTGTGTGTTTGTGGTTTATTTTAGGGTTTATAATATTATCCAAGTTACCATTGTGACATTATAAATTTAGTTTAAAAGTCAACAATCTTAAACTTCGTGTCAACTATAATCCATTATTAATATTTTTTATCAACATTAATAATCAAACATATTCAACCACATCTTTCAAACAATATCAAGCTCTATAATCAATGTCTAAATATTTCGCCAATATTAAGATTTAGTTTAAGATTTGGGTTTATAATATAAGTCTAATATTGAGATTTAGTATTAGGGTTTGATATATATTAGGTTTTATAGTATTAATGGATCAATATCAGAATTTATTATATCACAGTTTAATATTAGACTCATAATATGGGTTTTATAATATTAGAGTTGGTAATATTGAGCTTGATATTATAGCTTATTATATTATGGTATTATTTTAAGGTTTATATATATTAGAGTTTATAATATAGGGTTTAATATTATATTTTTAATGTTAATTGAAACTTACTCACTTAATTGAATAATTAATTTATCCTCATTTATATTAAAATGTTAATATTAAAACCCTAATATGAAAACCCAATATTTAAACTCAATATTAAAACATGTTACTAATATTATAATTATTTAGTTATATATTAATTAATATTAATATATTATAATTATTATAATTATATATTTATTAAAATTAATATATTATAATTATAATATAATAATACCAAAATCTCATTATTATAATTATATATATTAATTAATATTATTATTATTATTATTATTAAATCCTTATCATACACCTAAAAATTATTGATGTGGTTGATATAATTTTATAGGTATATCAATCACATTTATTATTAATTTGGTTGTGCTACTTAAGTTGTAATTAAATTTGTAATAATTTGATGTTTAATTTAAGAAAAAATAATTATCATTATAATATTTTAAATACATTTTAATATATTTATGATAAAAAAAATTAAGAGAAATGATAAGTATCTATATAAACATATGGCTAGTCACACTAAGTACCCAAGAAAATAAGTTACATAAGTGCCTCTTACAGCTCAATTTCTTAAGGATTTGAGATTGAGCTTATAATTGAATCCAAATCCTTAATAGAGAGTTCCACAATAAAACAATTTGTTCCCATTCCATCTAAAATATTTCAAAAATACCCCTAAAATCCAAATACATTTGCATCCAACTCTAATCCAATTGTTTCTTTCATTTTGACTTGATTCTAGTTTTCCTTAGTGAGTTATTTTTCACCTTTTTTCCAACTTGTGTTCATCCTGAGTTATCTAGTGAATCTGTTCGGTCACCCATTTGATGATGATCTCTACTAGAAGCACAATCATCTTGGCCCCTTTTTCCCTCTTCCTCATGTGCATGATCTTTCCAATAAGATACCTGTTCAATCTTATTTATGAAGAAACAAGGGAGGAGGAATTATTCTTAGGGCTTTGTTGAGCAGGCTCTTCTACTGAAGATGGGTCCAATGGATTGATTATGACTTCTGGTTCTTCTTTTCCATTTTTTTTCTTGCTTTTCCTCTACCTTATCATGTGGTTCTTCTTCCTTAAAAAATCTGTAGTGTTATTTATGGGTGCCTTCCCACCATTTGTGCCTATAATTATTTTTCTAGGTTTTTGGTGTATTATTAGCTTTCATGGCCGTGTGGTATTTTTTAAATGTGTGCCTTGTCTCCTAACACATTCTACACCTAAAGGAAATATTCTCGTAATTGAGCTTTTGAACCCAAAAGTAATTTGTGCTAGTCAAATTCAATACTTCTAGAAAACCCTTATTAAAATCCATATCCATGCATATACAATCATATGTGGGTTTTAGATAATCTTCCATTTCTGGGTTGTGGAAATGGGAGTCTCTAGTTACGTCCCCAATAGCCTTAAGAGAAGAAAGATTCCATAGATGTAGGGGAATATTTGGAAGTTTGACCCAAACAAGAGTAGAAGAAATTGAAGCATAAAAATCCCCACGTTACCCAAAAACTAGGTGTCATTATTGAAAATAGCATTCTTGTCATTAAACTTTTTTAACATGACCACAAAAGGGCTCCGGGGCAGATGATAAATATTAATTTCATCAAAGAGAAGGGGTTTCTAGTTCTTTGAGATCTATTAATGGAGGTCAACTAAATGGGGCCAAAGACTATTGAATATGAAAACTAAACCTCTTTTCAAAAAAAATGGACCATCATTAATATCTTCTACTCCCAACAAAACTGTTATCACAGAGGCTTCATGGACCACCTAAATGGTAGGAAGAGAACTATATCTATTACTAACTACGTCTTTGAAAGAGCGAGAAGCATTACTAGAAGAAAGGGGTTCTTTCAAGTAGCATGTCGACATGGGAACCAGAGTAGATGAAGAAGCCCAAGGGAGATCCAAATCCATAATCTGAAATAATAAATCCTAGAGGAATTTCCATTAACAAGGGATCTAATTAGAGAAGGAAGAAAAACTAGAGTAACTAACTAGGGAAACCAAGGTTAAGGGTTTGAATTTCATCCCTTTTCTATATATATGTATTAGCTCTTTTTTAAAATAACAATGAAATATACCTTAGAGGACAAGAGTGTCTCTATACCATATTATCAACTAAAATTAATTTAAAACTTGTTTCTAGAAATTTGTTTTTATATAAGTTGAAAAAACCTTTTGAGTAAAAATAACTTATTGTAATTTTATTAATGAAATTAAACTAACACTAAATTAAAAACTTAACTATAACTATAGTAATAATATTATACTAACATTGAAATAAATAGAATTTTTTTTAAAAATGCTCGAGAGACATTACATCATCCAAGTTAAAAACTTAACTTAACTATACTAATAATATTATGCTAACATTGAAATAAATAGATTTTTTTTTGAAAAAAGAGAGAAACATTACATCATCTAAGTTAATATACTACATACTTAGAGAAAAGTCCACTCAAATACCCATTAAGGTCATATTGTGGTACTCGACCAACTTATTTTCAAATATTTGTAAATAAAGATTTCATATATCATGAAATCAAGTGATACTCTTTTCTCCTTTTTTATCCATTCATCAGGTTTTATTCATTCATCCATATTTGATCCTTTCTAGATATTCATCCTTGGATGTACTTGCCCATATTTACCAACGGTTTATACTTGAAAATATCATGTCTCCTAGTTATTCTTTTGTATTGCATTTCACGAATGTTCTTTATTCTATCATACGAATGTCCTTGATTCTATCATATCCTTATTTCTTTATCATATTATTATTTCTTATTTCTTGAGAGTATAGAATGAGAGGCTAGATTACATTTTTGGATTACATACCGTTTAACATTTTTCTGCTATTTATAAAACTAAAAAGTATCCTCTTATTGATGGGAACTTTTTCAAAACTTTCAGATATTAAAAATAAAATGTAATAGTTATTTACTCCTATATATATATATATATATATATATATATATATATATATATATATATATAGAAAGGAGATGGTTTAACGATAAACTTCATATTATAAATGGAGAAATATATTGAAGAGTTCACATGGCAAAAAAATTGAATTATAAATAATCAAATCTTATGTAAATTTCGAACTTCCATATCAACTTTACTGCAGAGCATTTCAGCGGGGATATTGATGGAAATTTCTGATAATTTCAAACAAAACAGAGGAAGCAAAGTTCCTCAACTCAATACAAAGAAATGAGAAATTTGGACAAAGAGGATATGGAGAAAAGCTCTATTTTTATTAACCATAAAAATGACAATAAAAATTACAAACTTCTTCAGAATTACAGTTCTGGAATAACTAAAAACTCCATACTCTGTTTTTTCAAACTCTGTTTTTTAACACAGATTTGTGTTTCGCGTTGTTCTTTGGCTGCGTGCTTCGGCTCACTTGATCGAACGATTCTTTGAAAACGACTGTAGAATGCATCTTGCTCCAAAAACAATGACTACTGCTTTCTTGTTGTTTTCTACCCTTTCTGTCTTCTTCTACGCATACACTATTTCTCCAAACTCTCTTCTATTTCTATCCCTTAAAATGGCCCCATTTGTTCATCATATTTATAAGCAAAAACATATTTGACTTAAAACATTAAAATAATAAAAATATCTTCTACATATACAACGTATTGAATGCAAGGGAAGCGGTGATGCCTTTTGGAACAAAACAAGTCGAGCACTCTCTCCATAAGCTTTCTGCAAATTAAATGCACGAGTGGGTCACCCGATAAATAAAACACGACTTTGAGGCATCCGTCCTTCTGAAATATCCACATAAATCAGATTTCTGTCCACCTGTTTCAGATTGCAGTTGGAATTAAATTCCAACACTCCCCTTAATTAAAACTGTTGTTATCTTGCATACCCAGACATTCTCTGAGATAATCAAAAATTTTCTTTCCCAATGGTTTTGTCAAGATGTCAGCAAATTGCTCCTCTGTTCTACAGTGCTGCAAAACAATCTCACAATTATTAACCAATTCACATATGAAGTGAAAATTGGTGTCTATGTGCTTTGTCCTTCTATGAAAAACAAAATTTTTAGATAAATCTATCGCCAAACTATTATCACAGTAAATGGTTGTGCCCTATTCTTGTTCATGACACAAATCTCTGAGAACTCTTCTCAGCCATACTACTTGGAATGTTGTTGTTGTTGCTGCCACGTACTTTGCCTTTGTTGTTGACAAAGCCACAATTGGTTGCTTCTTGGAAGCCCATGAGATGGCTCTCGATCCCATATGAAACACATATCCAGATGTGCTCTTCCTATCATCAACACTTCCACCCCAATCACTGTCAGTGTAACATGTCAAAATGAAAATTTCAGAAGAGGAGTATAAAATACCAAACCCCTTCGTTCCATTCACATACCTTAGAATCCTCTTGGCTGCCTACCAAAGAGTCTCTTTCGGTCTTTCCATAAATCTAGAAATTAAACTCACAGAATGCGTTATATCCGGCCTAGTTGCAGTCAAGTACATGAAGCTGCCAACTATGCTCTTGTATAAATTTGGATCAAAATCCTTGGTGCTGTCTTCTTTACTCAATTTCAACCCCATTACAGTTGGAGTCACAACTGCCTTGCTGTTCTGCATGTTAAATCTCTTCAACACTGCTTCTACATATTTAACTTAGGAAATGAAAACACGATTTTCACTTTGGTCTACTTCAATTCCAAGAAAATATCTTAAGAAGCCCAAGTTAGTCATTTCAAATTCACTTTTCATGACTACTTTAAAATCAACAATGAGATAAGCATCATTGCTAGTAAAAATTAAATCATCTACATATAAAACAACAATAATAATCTTACCGTCATTCTCCTTTATGTAGAGTGTGGGCTCACTATCACACTTCTCAAACCCATTCTCAATCAGGTAAGCATCTATTCTACTGTACCATGCTCTTGGAGCTTGCTTTAGCCCATAAAGATCCTTCTTCAGTCTGCATACTTTATGCTCTTGGCCTTCAACTTCATAGTCTGGAGGTTGTTCAACATAAACCTCTTCTTTTAACACTCCATTCAAGAATGCATATTTAACATCCATATGATAAATCTTCCATTTGTGTTGTGCCACACATTTGTGTTGTGCTGCAATAGACAATATTGTTCTGACTGTTTCCATCCCTGCTACTGGTGCAAAGGTTTCATCATAGTCTCTACCTTGTTGCTACTTGTAGCCTTTCACAACAAGTCTTGCATTGTGCCTATCGATCTTGCCTTCAACATTGCTTTTGGTCTTATAGATCCACTTAACTCCAATGGCATATTTGCCTTCAGGGAGGTCCACTAAAACCCATGTTTTACTCTTCTCAATTGCACCAATTTCTTCATTCATTGCTTCAATCCATTTATCTTCATTTACAACATTTTCAAAATGAATTGGGTCATCAACATGACAATATAAAGCGAATAAAGAATTCAAACTGGTATTGTTACTTAGTTTTCCTTGTTCATAAATCTCATTCATATTTCTGAATCTTTGTCTTCTTGGTGTGCTTGGAGTTCCATTTGAACTTGAGGGCATTTCTAATCCTTGTGGTGTGCTTGGAGAAGCACTTCCTTGACTTCTCAAGGCTGTTCGAATTCCAGCTTGTGGTGTGGTTTGTTGTACTTGCTGTGGTGGAGGAGTACCCACCAAGGAAGAATGATTTGCCACTATCCCTTCCTCTTCTTCTTCGTGAGACACAATTGTCTTCACGTTCACTGTCTTCTCTAAGATTCCATCCTAAGCTTCATCTTCAATGAACTGCACATCTCTACTTACTATCAATTTCTTGATGGATGGATTATAAATTTTGTATGCTTTTGACTCATCACAGTAGCCAATAAAGACACACTTCTCCTCCTTACTGTCACGCTTCTTCCTTAGCTGATTCAGTACATGTGCATATGCTACACATCCGAATACTCTTATGTGAGTGACAGTTTGCTTTTGTCCACTCCATGCTTCTTCTGGTATTTTGTTCATGACAGCTTTAGTTGGGCATCTGTTCAAGATGTAAACTGCGGAAGTGGTACCTTCTGCCCAATACTCATGCGGCAGGTGTTTTTCCTTCAACATACTTCTGACCATGTCAAAAATGGTCCTATTCTTCCTTTCTACAACACCATTTTGCTGAGGTGTATACCTCGCGGTAAATTGCTTTTGTATGCCATTCTCTTTGCAGAAACACAAAAAGTCTTTTGAAATGTATTCTCCACCTCTATCTGTTCTGAGCACTTTGATATAATGCCCACACTGCTTCTCAACAAGAATTTTGAATTGGCATAATTTATCAAACACTTCACCCTTATGTTTCAGCACATACACCCATGTATTTATGGTGTAATCATCAATGAAAGTTAAAACATATTTATTTCCAGCAAATGAAGGTATTTGCATCGGTGCACACACATCAGTGTGAAAAATTTCCAAGGGTTATTTTTCCCTTATACTCTTTCCTGCTGGAAAGCTTTCTCTGTGTTGTTTTCCCAAGATGCAGCCTTCCGAAAGGTTGTCTGGCTTCTCAATCAATGGAAATCCCTTTACCATTCCTTTTCTGTGCAGCAGATTCAAGCCTCCGAAATTGAGATGTCCAAATCTCAAGTGCCACAACCAATTTTTATCTTTCACTTGTTCTTGAAAGACTTCTTGTGTTACAGCTACAATAGTTCTTCCTTCCTTCAAATGTGCTCTGAGTTTGAGAGGAACATTTTATTGTTGGTCATCTGCACATCTCCAATGATCTTCTTACTTGGAGGTATGTCTCTGATTGTACACACATCATTTTTGAAGAACACATTGTAACCTTTTTCAATGAGCTGTCTAATGCTGAAAAGATTACATTTCAGACCAGGTACATAGTATACCTCTGGCACAATCATCTATTCTCCATTTCTTGCTAGGATACTGACTCTGCCTTTACCCTTGACAGATATCTTACTATCAGTTCCTGTTGTTACCTCAGATTTCACATTTTCATCTAGATTGGCAAACATTGCAATGTTTCCAATCATGTGATTACTACAACCTGAGTCTAAGAACCAAAAATCTTCTTGTTTGTCTTGTGCAATGTTACATGTTAACAGCACAATATTTGGGTTCTTATCTTCTTCATTTGTAAAATTATCATTTTGCCTATTATTCATGTAATTTTTCTTTTTCCTACATTCGTTGGCATAGTGCCCATATTTCTTACAATAATGACATAGGACTTGGGATTTTTCATACCTTTGTCCATGAGCTTGTTGTTTGCTTGAACCTTCATCTTGGTTCTGATTGTAGCTCCTTCCACTTGTGCTTGCAGGATTATTTCTGCCTCTGTTTTGGCTTCTTCCACGAACTCTGTTATTTTCTCTGCCTCGACCTCTTCCTTGGCCGAATGACATCTGAGTCTTGAATGTTTGCTCCAAAGAGGAATCTATTCCTCTACTAAGTCTGTGTTCATGACACATAAGAGAAGCACTCAATTCATCTACTGTGAACTGTAAGAGATCCTTTGTCTCTTCTATTGCTACAAAAATAGCTTCAAACCTTGAGGGTAAACTTCTTAAGATCTTCTCTATAATCCTTCTCTATTCGAGAGCTTCACCATGAGATCTTATCTGGGTAATCAACCAAATAACCTGAGTGAAGAATGAATCTATTGTATGAGATTCCTTCATGTTGAGGGTTTCAAAGTCTCTCCTCAACATCTGCAACTTTGCAGTCTTCACCTTCTCCATACCTTGATAGGAAGTTTTGAGAATATCCCATGCCTCCTTGGATTTTGTTGTTGCTGCAATCTGTGGGAAAACACTCTCATGTACTGATTGAAAGAGAAAAAAGAGGGCCTTGGAGTCCTTCTTCCTGTCGCTCTTCAACAATTCTCTTTCTGCTACTGTCAAAGTAGCCAACGCTGCTGCATCTGCAGGTTCAGGGTAGCCAGTTTCAACTAGCTCCCATAATCCTTGAGAAGAAAACAAAGCTCTCATATTTATGGACCAATAACTATTATTATTCCCATTAAACTGTGGAAGTTGGGAATTTTTGAAACCAATTTTAGTATCTACCATCTTAACTATATAAGTAAAGAAAAGATACTGACTGTATAAAAAAAAACAAGCAAGAACTTTCTCTGCTAGAGAAATCCTCTCAATAAGCTTCTTACAGCTCCTGCAGTGGAAAAACAAACTCTGTTTTTGACTCACTGAGTGTCTAGACCAGCTCCGATACCATGTTGGAAATTTCTGTTAATTTCGAACAAAACAGAGGAAGCAAAGTTCCTCAACTCAAACACAAAGAAATGAGAAATTTGGACAAAGAAGATATGGAGAAAAGCTCTGTTTCTATTAACCATAAAATTGACAATAAAAATTACAAACTTCTTCAGAACTACAGTTCTGGAATAACTAAAAACTCCATACTCTGTTTTTACAAACTCTGTTTTTTAACACAGATTTCAGTTGCTGAAACACGTGTTTCAGCAACGATCAACGATTCTTGGCTCGACGCGATTCTTTGAAAACGGCCACATTAGAATGCATGCTGCTCCCAAAACACAGCGACTCTGTTTTCTTGCTGTTTCTTCTGCTCTGTCTATTTCTTTGCCTTCAAACTCTCAAAGCAAATTCTTCTATTTCTTCTAACCTCAAAATGAACTGTTGTTCATCATATTTATAAGTAAAAAACATTTTTGACTTATAATATAAAAAATACAAAATATCTTCTGATCTTTATCTGCGTATTGAATGCAGATAGGCGGTGGGAGTTAACGCGCTGGGTTTTGGTAAATAAAATCGGTTGTCTACAGGTTCAATAAATTCTGCAAATTTATTGCTTGACTTTCAGCCATCTGCCTTGCTAAAATATCTGCGGCAATCAGATTTTGTTTCCAGCTGTTTATGTTGCAGTTGGAAT